>MU227925.1:1539583-1568212 GCA_018584345.1 Thuja plicata
TCTCATCTCAAACTTATCTTCCTAAACCTTAGGGTAAGCATAGGGACTATACTAGGTAACTCCTGGGTAAAGTTAAGCCTATGCTAGTCACATTCACTAGCCATGCCAACACATAAGGTGCACATGTTTCAAGTGACACAACAATTTCACACGAGCATGACTTATTACACATTTACTCAATTAAATAAAATACAGTCATACATCTCACTTTTACGAATAAAAATACAATACAACGAGGTCCATGTCTCTTTTTATAAACAAGGCCTTAGCATCATGATTTTCACATAGGTCCATTGCTAAATCCTCGATTAGTGTCATGGTCATTCTTTCCTGCACACTCATTGCACACATCAGTAGGTCCAATAAAGCTATACTTTAAGCATAGAAGAATACATAATGCAAGTAGAACATACATTCACTTATATATGCATCAATGATTCTTTGAACTTAACAATATCTACATCTAATCCATATGCATACATAACACTCTTTAATAATTTGCATCTTGATATATACTATTCCAATATACTAAACCATCAAAATTAAGTCCTAAATGGAAATCTGCATCACAACATAAAGTATTATATAGATTCCTTGATTACACATTCAGGTGTTGTTTACAAGTAAAGGTTTTAACAATCCATAAAGTTTTACATGGATCCCAAAAGTCCAACTATAACAAAATCAGTTTTGACAAGAGAACATACAAGTGAAAGATAGTGCTAATCTATGTCATGCTGGAATAGGCCTCACATCCTCCCCCTCTAGGCATGAACATCCTCCTGGATTTCATCAAAGAGGTAGGGGAATTGTGACCTCATCTATTATGTATTTCATAGTATCAATACTCCCTTCAAGATATATTGATCAAGGCTAATTATTTTATGCAATGTATATCTAATATTCATAAGAAGGTGCATGTTAATTTAATTTGAACATTTCCTAACTGATAAGTCATATTTCAAGCACAATATGCTTTTGAGAATGATAATGGTACGTTCTTCACAACCTACTCCCTTATACATTCTATCAATGTTCCACGTTGAACATGATAGAGAACAATATTTCACAACACAGGACTAGCAACATAACACACATATCCTAGCCACCTCAAGATCATAAGAAAGATTAAATCAAGGTTCACAAATTCAAAGTCAAAACTCAAAATCTATGAAAATCCAAAAGAAATAAATGTGAAAAGGAACCCTAATAATAGATAAAAGAAAATTTGGTGACTAGGTGATTACAACAAAACCAAAAGAATTCAAGCTAGCTCTACAACACTTCCAAGTTCATCAAAGTTGAAAATAAAATTAAATCAAATCACATATACATAGTGACTAACACTTAGCCACAAGAAGGGAGTAGAAGCTACATGACACCTTGTGTCCAAGGTGCATTAAAGAATATGACCAAACACTCAAAAAATATATATATAGGGTTACATTTCTATGTAATAACATAATTTCTTTAATTCATCTTTCAATATAAATCTAGCATCAATCTTTGATATATATCTATTCATATCCTTAGTGTAAATGTCATTCGTTAATTAAAATTTTTTAAAGAGAATAACATTAACCATACACAAACACCTGTCTCTAGTTGTCTAATAGTGAGGTACATAGGTACAAGTTTTAGAACCTTGAACAGGTTCGAGTGGACATATGTTGGTTGCATTTTGACTATACATGTCCACTAGTTGAATAATGAGTGTTCGATCAAGAGTGACCATCAAACACATTTACTAGCTTAAATAACTGAATTGCTAACAGAATTACTTCCTTTAATCAACTATACACTCAAAATTATACCCCCTTATTTTTAATATCAATAAGCTCCTATCTAGCTTTATTTAAATGTGAATATAAATGAACTTAAACAATCAAGTTAGTTATAACAATTTGACTTTAATAATATTCTATAGTTAAATACCTTTTTTTATTTCCTTTCACAAAATCAAATTTCCCAGAGATAAAAGTACTAACCAAATGAATAAGCCTTTCAATTAAGCTATAATAGTCAACCTTTTTATTAAACTTACTAAAATTATTTTTAATGTAATTTATACAATCAAGCTCCTCACAATACTATTATGGAATTAAATTTATTTCAAATTGATTTGTATTTATCATCTAAATACAATCTTATCTTAAAAGCAACTTTACAATTATAATAATAAAATTTCAACTTTACAAATTTAAATTCTATCTAAAAACCAAATCAAATCTAAATAAAATTCTATCTAGAAACTAAATCAAATATTGCACCCAAGGAAGTCTACAATGGTAAATTTATCCCCCTACTAATCTCATAGATAACTAGAGATAAACTTAATATTTTACTTTTTAGAATAATATATGCAGTTCAAATATAATTCCCTAAATACATAATAATTTTCAAGTTGAACATAAATGGTATTACGTATACTCACTAACATTATTTTAGAAGTAACTTGATCAAAATGCATGAAATATGTTTTTATTAAATATGGATATGTTCATCTTGACATGATAGCCTAGAATTTAATCTAGGTTAATACATCAATATTAATCTCTTCCTCAATTAAATACTTAATGAACAATTCTAAACTGACTAACTTAGAAATTTAATATCAATTAAATTAAAAATAAATTTACAACCCTTTATAGTGTTCCTAAATCATCAAATTAATGACCTTTAATCTAATGTATTTATAAATAAATCAAATTTATTCAATTACTAATTATTTGTATCTAGAATCTTCTAACTAATCTGTCAACAATTACAACTGTGTTAAACTAGATAAATTTTGAAGTCCCAAACAAATCAAATCTAAATATATTTTAAATCATATAAATAAGTCTCTAAAAGATTTAGCTCTTAATTGAAAGCTAATATATATGACTTTAAAAAAAAATTATTATAAAATATTCCATTAAATGGTCCTCTTAAGCCCACAAACAAATTTAATACATAAAGACTCCTATTTAAATTTAATCGATAATTCTTTAAAATAATTGAAACTTAAATTAATCCAAATCCTTACTAAATATATCAAGAGACATAAAATCTAAAATTTTAAAAAAAAAAAATCTAATTAAATAAACCCCAAAAACTTCTAGAGATCTCTAGCACAAAAATCAATTAAAATGGCTACTAACTACATTAGATAGTTATTTGAAATCCTACAATCAAATCTAATTTAACTTAATAATTAAATAAATACTAATTTATTTAACTAAATATTGCTTCCAGATCCTTCCAATGTTAAAGTCAACATTTTCAACTATAAATTCTAATATGATTAATTTGAGGTCCATCTATAAATCTAATTTTAAATACAATTCAATCTACTGTTCGATCTAAATAATTGTTTGTCATGCCCTAAAAATTATAAGAATCTAACCATAAACTAAAGAACTTATAATACTTTTCTTTTAAAACTCTTTTCGCAACATTACAATTTAAATAGATTGAAAACCTATCATAACAACTTTCTTAATCCAAGTATTCTATGAATTGTTTTTAAAAGAAGATAGTTACAATTTCACCCTTAATGTAAATAACTTTGCCTCCTCATTTAATGGCATAAAACTATCTTTAAAATGAATAAACACAAACATAAATTAGGAATAAGGCTTATTTGAAACTTAATCTATTAAACACATACTTTTCGTTGAACTTGATCTAATTAACGTTATTCTATCAGAAAAATAATTTAACCGTCAATATTATTTAAACAACATAGATAAAAATTTCTCTCTTTTGTATTCACGTAAATAGCATTCCATAACATAGTTGATTTACAAGTTACAAAAAAAAGGAACAATTTTACACAAATCTCTCTTACTCAAAACAACTTTACAAGACTTCTTAATAAACATTTTTGGCTTAAAAACAAGCTCATTTATAAGGATAGATCACAAGACCACCAGATGTGGTATCCCATAAGAACACCAATACAAGCCTTCAAAAAGCTTCCAATTGAACCTGCATAGAAATCTTTGGTTTACCATGGAGGCTCACCTCCCACTAGGCCTTTGCAAGGCCACCCCCAAGCTAGGGGATTCGAAAATGAATGGGAGACATACATAAATACAAGTATTCACAAGTTTGAAACCAACAATAGTTCATCAAGAAATTTCCTTCCAAGGTTTAACAAGAAGGTGGTCTCCAAGAAACCTTCTCCAAAAGAGGGGTGATAGTGTACTAGCCCAAGAGGAGAAGCCAAAGCATAATAAACTGTAATTAAGTCACACAAGAATTTAAACAACCAACCTTCAAAAGGTTCAAGCCATGGCCTTTAGCCATCTAACTTCTCCTTATCTCCTCCAAATGCCCTTAGGCATGCTTGGCATCATGGGCACCCATATACCCATGTTTATCTGTCCACACTTGGAGACTCTACACTCCTGGTGTCTCAACCTACCACCCTTCTAAGGTACTCTATCCTCCCAAGGATGAGTGTGCCTTGAAGACTCCCAAAACAAGTATGAGCACAAATAAAATACAACATAAATAAGAAACTCAAATAAACATACATTGAGTAAACCAAAAATTTCATACAAGACTTAACACAAAACCTCCATGAAGTTGAAAACATGAACTCAATAAAACATACATGGAGTAGTCCATAAACCACATACAAGACTCCATTAATGATGCTCAAGCCATATACATGCTAAAAAAAACATAAAGTCATCTTTACTCTAAGGAAACTAACCTCAAATCCAAGCTATGGAAATTACAAAATTTATTGTGAAGAGATTTCCCTTCCAATCCTTCTCCTTCTCTCCAAGACTTATTCCTAAAAAACAATTTGTCTCTAAAAGTAGAGAGTGGGTGTGTACCCAAAACTCCCTCTAAGGCCTTCCTCATAAAGGCATTCCTCCTAAAATATTAGGAGTCATAAATGGAGGGAAGACTCTAATCCATCTACTCTCCCCACTTGTCTTCTTCATAAATAGACTTAAATGTTTGTAAGGAAAGAAAGGATGGATTAACCAAAGTCTTCCAACTCTCCAAATTCGCCACTTCCCAAAATGGTGACTTTAGGGGAGTCATAAATGAGTTTGAAGACTATTAATAGACTGAAAATGACCCCAAACCCCTAAGGTACCTAGTGGGGTAGTTAGTTTTGATCCTAGTTACTCCTTAGGAGTCCAAATGACCCTCCTAAACTCCACCCAAGGTTAACTCTCGAAAATTCAACCATCAAGACTCAATCTAATCTCTCTTGACTCATCCTTATATTCCTTGACCCAATCTCATCTCAAACTTATCTTCCTAAACCTTAGGGTAAGCATAGGGACTATACTAGGTAACTCCTGGGTAAAGTTAAGCCTATGCTAGTCACATTCACTAGCCATGCCAACACATAAGGTGCACATGTGTCAAGTGACAACAATTTCACACGAGCATGACTTATTACACATTTACTCAATTAAATAAAATACAGTCATACATCTCACTTTTACGAATAAAAATATAATACAACGAGGTCCATGTCTCTTTTTATAGACAGGGCCTTAGCATCATGATTTTCACATAGGTCCATTCCTGAATCCCCGATTAGTGCCATGGTCATTCTTTCCTACACACTCGTTGCACACATCAGTAGGTCCAATAAAGCTATAGTTTAAGCATAGAAGAATACATAATGCAAGTAGAACATACATTCACTTATATATGCATCAATGATTCTTTGAACTTAACATTATCTGCATCTAATCCATATGCATACATAACACTCTTTAATAATTTGCATCTTGATATATACTATTCCAATATACTAAACCATCAAAACTAAGTCCTAAATGGAAATCTGCATCACAACATAGAGTATTATATAGATTCCTTGATTACACATTCAGGTGTTGTTTACAAGTAAAGGTTTCAACAATCCATAAAGTTTTACATGTATCCCAAAAGTCCAACTATAACAAAATCAGTTTCGACAAGAGAACATATAAGTGAAAGATAGTGCTAATCTATGTCATGCTGGGGTAGGCCTCACATTGTTGTTGCAATAATTCTCTAATATACATAGAGCACACAAAAAATTCCTTTGCTGATGCTCACACTTCACAAAAGAAATTCTACACTTACATCTGGAAACATCCTTTTCCTTTATAGAGTATTTTGTCCAAAAAGAAGAATCCAGATTTGAACTTATCTCTCAAAGTCCACACAAAATCAGATTTGGAGTTATCTATCATAAATGCAGGAGATTTAAATTGAAGTCAACAAAAGAGGCTCAAGGCAATCATATTTTATTCTAAAAATCCAGCAATTATGAGAACTATATTTATCATGTAAAGTTATCTCAAAAAAAAAATTGAAAAATTCAATATAAAAACTCAAAAGTTGGAATATTTTGTTTCACAGACAATGAATGCTTATTATTTACACCATTATAATTCTAGCTTCCTCGATCAAATTGAACTAAAAAAAGCAAAAAATTTGAACCAAGGTAAACCTTTCCAAATATATGTGAAGGATTTAAACATTTTTGCCACATCCATTCTACAAAGGGAAACAAAAACTTCAAAAATAATTAAATAACCACAACCAGCTGCACATACCTATAAGTATAGGTGGAATTTAAATATAAAAAGTTGAATTTTAACATTGAAATGAAAATAATGCCCCTATCTGAATTTTGCATTTAACGATGATTTTGAACAAAAAAAAAATCGGCCCAAATTATCAGGGGATGGATTTAAAGGTTCTTGTGATGCTAATGCTAAAGAAAAAGCATATAGATTACGAACAATCAATGATCATTTCTTAAGAAAAGCATTTTATCTTAAAAGAAGAAAAACTTACAGGCAAAACTTTAGAAAGAGCTTCTAAAATCATAGCCTAAAAATAGATAGAATTTTAGAAAGAGCATCCCTGAGCCAAATCGTACCTCAAAAGACTCTGAATTTGAACAGGAAATCCATTTAAAATTAGGGTGATAAAAACACTATCAAGTAAATAAAAAATAAAAATTTACAGCCTAAAAATAGACATAATTGAGAAGATGCATAGAACTATATTGTTTTATCATGTCATCACTATCATATGCCCCTTTGGGTAGTTGAAGGGGAAATAAATTATGTTAGTAATCAAGTCTGATGACAAAACCAAACTTACACGGATGAAGGATCTATAGCTTGAGGGATTTGAATCGATGACCTACGCTTTGATACCACCTAGGTTTGACCATCACACAAAAAGCACATACTGGTGGTGGAGAGAGATCTCATTGTGAATATAGTCTCTATGCCAACAAGTTTTTTTGTGGCTACAAGCCACTGGATTTGATCCTTCACCCTAGAAAACTAGTAAAAATTATAATGACATTTTCTCGGGAGAGATCTATAGAGGGGTGTTCTGGGCACCTCCCCTTCTTGCACGGGTAACAAGAGGCATCATGCCAAAAGAAAAGAGAGATATGAGTATAAGGGTTCTTGGCCAAACTTAGTGTTCAAGTATCTATCATAAAGAAGTGCTACTAACTTTAGCTGAATGAGCCATAATCCCAAAGTTCCAGTGTGAAAACCTAGGGCTCTAATACCAAGATGCCACAACCCGCAAGGGAACCCAGAAGGATAAAAAAGATCTCCAAGATAAGGAAACATTTAAAAAAAATACTTTAACAAGAGGTTCCATGCATTAACTTGAGATATTAAGGTTTAGCACTTAGGTCCTCCCTAGGTTCCCTAATGAAGAATACTAACAATTAAATCTATTCCCATAGAAAGATGTTTTGATCAAAATAATTTTAGATTCACTGCATTAAATAAAATAGATGTTTTAAAGGAGTCTTATAAATTTTTTCATTCATAAATTAACTTTTAACATTTGAGAGCTTTCCATAGACCCAAATTAAAATTAAAGAGACCATTTACTTAAGGGTACACTTTCCATACAAGTAATTCATAAATATAAGCTCAAGTAATAATAAGGAATTTACAATGTCAATATGTTGAGTTACTTCACCCTTTAATTAATTTATGTCATCACATTAAATATCGATACATCATGATTCCATGTCACTTTCAAAAGTTTCGTAAACATAAAAAATTTCCTTTCTTTCCAAATACATACTTTTAATAGAGAGATTATATTCCCCTTTTCTTTTCCCTAAAGCTACCCATCCCACTACATCAATTTGGAGTACATCAAAGATTGATTACATTCATCTCCCTTTAGGAGGTTACATTAATATCATAATGAATAAATTACATCTATCGCAAATGGCGAATAGAAAGAAAAGTCTTCATCTACAAATCTAGAGAAAGCATAAACAAGGATCTTCCATATCATTGTGAGAAATACCTTGATAAAGAAAGATTAACCACCCAACCACGTGGATCCCAAAAGGTCCACTCCCCCATTCTAGGAGATAAATACCAAGGTCCATACAAGAAGGAAGTAACTAAGATATGAGTTCCTAAGGTAGTGATAACATTTCCCCTAAATACATCAAAATGATAGAACACAAGAATACAAAAGAACCCATAGAATAAAAACCAACTTGGTAGGAACCCTAAGCTACATGACAGGTGAGTTTCATTGCATAGTTGTCACCCCTTGGGTTACCCTGGTACTTTCCACTCTCGGCCTCGGCCCCCAAGTAGGCACATGCAGAATCGAACACCTTTCATGAGGACAAGGTTGCTCGATTGTGCCAACACATAGACACATTCTCTCACTCCCACCCTTAGCCTATACTAGTGCTAATGGTATGGACGAGGAATTACTTTATCTTTGTTTAATGTGAATTACCATTCCCATAAATTTATCAATGTTTTCACTTGATTAAGACAACTCAACAGTAGGTTACCCAAGTACTAGCCACTTAGGGCCCTGACCCCTCACTGTGAGGCACTCACCTAGTGCCCTTAGGTTTCCTACCCCTAAAACATTAAGAGAACACAAGATACATATAATATAGAATCCATGAAGACATACAAGTGATGCAACATTAAATTGGAAAGGTTTAGGAAAACACTCGCTACCTATATCCACTGAACAACCCTAAACCCTAATCCGGTCTCCCGAATGATCCAAAATTCTAAAGAAGGAATGAAAATAAACCAGAGAAATAAGTGATCCCACAAGTAAAACACTCAATTGGGTCAGCCAGAGGTCCTCAAGGAACCTGAAATCACCCAAAACACCAAAAAACCAGCCCTAGTGAAGCCCTGGGCAGTTGCTCACGACTCATGCACAATTGCCCCTAAAGCTACGTAGTTGGGGCCTCAAGTTGTGTAGTTGGTGATGTATTTTACAATTGGGCATGCCTCTTGCATAGTTGGTCATGAGGACTACGCTATTGGAGCCTATAACTATGCAGTTGGACAGAGACAGTGCATGACAGAGATGGTGAGTTGCATTTTGACTTTACGGGTAAAAATGGGCATGATGGGGGCTTGGGAAGCAGAATCAGAGAAAGACCCAGTTGATATCTCCTTCTTTCCCTTCCAAAAAACCATTTAACCATGTTCTTCCCTTAGGATAAATATATTCAACTCATCAGGATCTGACATAGGATGGAATAAAGACATATATATTACACCATCCTTCTATCTCTCTTTTAAAATTGTTTATACAAAAATATTAAAAATAAATTAAAAAACTCAATAATAACCTGATCTTTCAATAAGAAAGAATGTTTGTCTAAATCAAGTGTGACTAATCCCACTAATGAAATTATTGTATAATTTCATTATAATTTTTTAATTAGAAAAATTCATATATTAATAAAATGAACGATTTGCATCTCTATTAGAGAGAAAATGACCAATTTAATCCCTATTAGAGAGAAATGACGGTGATGGTTGAGACCTAGTGGCATTAAGGAAATTCTATTCACAAATGCAAGAGAGTTGTTGACCATTGTGCAGGTCTGAGGGTTAGTGAGTGAGGCACTGATCCAAGTCTGCACGTCGTTAATTTTTTTCTTGGTGGATTTTGATTCTAGTGAAACCAAAACAAAATGTGATTCATTCAACAGCTCTGTTGAAAAAATAAAAACTTGAATACAGTCAGCAAGTTCTATCGCTTGTTTCTATTCAAGCTTTCATTTCCATAGTAAAATTGAATTCCAGTTTCAAAATGTGGAACCAAACAAAGGAAATGCATCTTCTTGCTCATATTTCAGGTCAACCAAATAGTCCAAACTATTAGGATTAATGAAATAGAAATAACAAGTTACATGCAAATATAACCAATATCATAAAATAATAAACCAAACAGAAAAGAACACAAGACACAAATATTTAACATGGTTCACCCAATCCCTAGGCTACGTCTACCAACAACAACTCCAATCTTATTATTATCCAATGATTACAACCTGATTACAATCTGTAATCCCTTAGAGCTCAATACCGCAGTAAGTCGATACTCATAAAACATACATTATCTCAAACCCTAACCTTAAGCAAATTTATAAATTCTTTATGCCGCTTTAGGGATAGAATATGTCGGTCCATAAATTAGCCGAACAAATCTCCAAAAAAATTATAGGACTTACAAGAGCAGTCACCACAAGATAACATAAACAATATTCTGAAAATGAAAAATTAGAATATCAAATCCATGATTTGACCATTTCCAGCTTTTGATCAAATTTAACATTTTCTAATTCCTGCAAGCAAACGAAGCCTAAGGGAAGTGAAAGCATCCAACTCATGGGTTCATCTAGAGCTAAGGAGAAAACTACATCTTTCAATAATGTCAAATATAAATTTTCCATGAGGAAATTGTTCTCCAACTATGGAACACATTAAGGAATACAATTAAATGACAAGCCTATAAATTTTCCATGAGGAAATTGTTCTCAAACTATGGAACACATTAAGGAATACAATTAAATGACAAGCCTACAAGAGTAGGGTTTTGGTTGGATTTTTTTTGGAATAGGTTTGCAATTACAAAAGAATTTATTTTTTGTTAGGCTTTTTTTTTTAGGTTGGAATGGGGAAACACGTGGTGATGCATGCTTTACAAATTACCCCTATTATAGATTTATAATAATATAATACCTTGATGTGGTGATGCGTGCCTTACACTACCTATAGATGATGTAATACTTTGATTTGATTTTTTTTTTAATTTTTTTTAATAGTTGTTTTACTCCTTTCCTTTTGGTCTTGTCTCTTATAATATACCTAACTTTCTCTCCATTTTACAATTTTAAAATGACTTTCATGTGTACAAAGGATAATTTAATTCTCTTTAATTTTTGGTGAGGTTTTTTAAAAATGATGAAAACTAAAAGAGTTGGAATTAATTATTTTTATTTGTTTAGGAAGTTTAATAGTTTTAAATAAGTTTACTATTGATTGAGTCTTGTTAATGAAGTATAATGGTTTTGAATAAGCCTACCATTTATTACATTTTTATTGTTGGGAGACCCTCAACACTATAAGAGACAAGACCAAGATCACATGACAGGAGGAATATCCCTCAATCTTTAGCTCTTGACGAAGAAGTTATCAGCTTAGAGTCATACTCACATATCAAATTATGAAAACAATGTAGCTGTCTAGATATCCTTTCTTCCAAAAAAAAAGAGACTTTTCCCTAAGGGTATTGGCATTAAGAGTAAGAAGGTTGTGGTTAACCAAAGATCTTGCAAATGATTTGGGTTCAAATCACTTTCACTTTGGACTGGTTAGATGTTGGGTATTATGTTTCTCTTTGTTGAATATTTTTTGTAGTCTAGTTGTTTTATTGTTCATGTTTGGTGATTCCCTTCATTTTTTGTTGAACTTTATTGCCTCTATTTACTACTTGTACAAGGTTTCTAGCCCTTTCTAAAACCTTTAATGCCATAATAAAAACATACAACAAGGTCTCTCCTAGACAAACAATTACACTGAGGCATACACAACCTACATTGGATTAAAATTAGCGGCATCAAAGGGATTCACAAAAGTTTGGTTGGAATCCAACTCCATGAATATTATAAATTGTCTTAATGGATCTCATAATCCAAGTTGGACCATTAAGTCTATAATTTTAAAATGGTTGGACCTTATTAATTCATTCCAAATGTTTAAAGTTGGCCATATTTATTAGAAAGAGAACTTTTTGTTTGATGGTTTTTCCAATATAGGTGTTATCTTGCCTAGGGAGAGTTATTGCAGGTTGAATGGAATCATCCCCCATGAGATTAAAGCACTCATTCAAAATGATGAAAAAAATTATAATTCAAAGGTGTCTTTGGAAATGATGTTCGATGTGTTCAAATTTGTGCAGAATGGCCTAGGGAAAAGAATTACCATTAATGAGGCCTCCTTTCACATGTATCAATCTATGAATTATGGATTGTTCATCTGTATTTTCATTTTGGTGATTTAAATCATGTTGAACCCATTATTTATTACAAATGACAGAGTGATGAAGATGTTTGGTAGGAGATTTTTGCAAGGGGCCTTACTCCTTTTATTTAAAAAGTTCATGGGAGCAATCTTCAGGTCACAAAGACATTTTTGAATAGCTAGATTGATGGGGTGTAGAAGTGTTCGACACTGAACTGGTGATTTTTGAGGAATTAGTGGTTGAAGTATCGCAAACCCTAGTAGAAGGAAGGAATTTCTTCAGCGATAAGAAGAGTATTGGTGAATCCCTTTCAATTTTCTTCACAAGAAATGAGAGGGAAAAAATCCAAATAAATATAGATGGTAACTATAAAAATGCGTACATTCCTTCTCTCTGGGGCAACATTGCTGAAGTCATTATGAGGTATCTCACATTGGATGGGCAATTCATAGGCATTTTCATCTATCACTTTGTTATTCTAAATGATATCTGACATGATAAGTGCATTTCAATTTCATTCTATGTATTCTCTTCACTATCTCATAGAATTAAAGTTCATACAAAAACCCCTCACAAATAGTGTTTCAAGAAGGGTTGATTTTCCTTATCTTGGAGAATACCAAGACCATTTCAGTGGTCAGAAACCCTTGTATGGCTAGGGAAAAAATGATGTGGTTCATTTTTTAAGGGGTCATTCGGTGGGTCTTGAAGATGATCCTGAGGAAGGTGACAGTGGGGTTTAAATGGCTAAGAGGACAAATCCTAAAAGGGAAGATAAAACACATTTAAAATTTATTTTTTGTCATGATCAAGACTTATACTATTCTCCCTCAGTTGAATGTGTTCATAATTTTTTCAACCCTAGTGGGGACAATAAGGGAAAGGCTAAATTCAAGGGCTCCTCTTTGGAAATGGCTAAAGGAAAAGGAAAGAGTCAATTCTCTTCTTCTTCTTGTGCTGAAAAACTTAAACAGGTCATATTATGCATAGAGATTCTCCCTTACAACCCCATCTTAGGAATGATGATAATTCGGATATTCATGTTCTTATTCTAGTTAGAAAGGATACACCACTAGACAAAGGGTCTTCTATGTATGACAGTGCTAGTATATGAAAGAGTGTTGAGGATACGATGGACGTCCATTGCCCCCTTCTTATATGGAGTATTTTGAAGTTGAATGCTATCAAAGAGAAAGGGACTTCTACCCTTGATAACCAGAAGGTTAATAAATTACTCGTCATGACTGAGAATCTATCGAAAGGTGTTGAAGAGATGAAACATGATCATGAGCAAAGAATTAAGTCCTTGGAGGAGGATATTTTAAAAATATATGCTAGAATGACTTTTATGGTTGTAGTGGGCGGCATGGCTATAGAGACATGTTTGGATGGTTTGAGAAGGATGAATGATCAAGGTAGCTATAGACACCTAAAATTGACCAAGTGTCTCTTAATCATCCAAATCTGCAAATCTCAGCCAATTGCCCTAAATATCATCAAAGTGCTTAAAATGCATCAAAATGGATCAAAATCATTCAAATGGACATTTATCAATGAAATTGGACAAAATAAAATTAAAATCAAGGGATTAAATAATCATGAAATCAAATAATCAAATTTAAGCCTAAAAGGGATCAATCAAATTATATAATTGATTTTAATCAATTAATTGTATAGTTTTAAATAAAAAATCAAATCCAACCCATTCACCCTTACATGGCTAATTTAATTAATTTATTGAATTAAATAAATCCTAATTTATTTGAACACATTTGATCAACCAATGAGAATTGAGTATTTTTTCTTCGTGTCCCACCCTTTGAGGACAAACATTTAAATGGTCCCCCCATTTGAAACCATTTGAGGGATCAAACTCAACCAAGCATTAACCGATGGTTAATTCACTCTACCCCTTACCCTTTGGAATTTTCTATAAATACAAGCCATTTTGAGAGAATAAGGGATCCTAGAAAATTTGAACACATAGCATCCTTATTATAGGCAATTTGTGAGCAATTGAGAGCATAGTGAGCATTTACATAGCATTTTGATCATTTGTAGAAGAAAATTATTGATTTGAGGAACATATCATGAGAATTTGGGTTAGATTTTCATATCATCTTGAGAATTGAGCTAGATTTAGGATTTTTATCTTTAAATTTCTCATTCTAGGATTGTCCTTGAGAGAGATTAATGCTGAGAGATCTCTTAACAAAGCTTAGATAGGGAACCATGAGATGTCATGGATTTAATTGTAATTCTTAGATTAAATTGTTGTATTTATTTTCATAGAATTGTAGTTTATAATCCTAATTTCATGAAGGTGTAATTTCTCACCCACAAATGGCGCCCACCGTGGAGCTTTAGGCCTCATTTTCATTGTTTTATCATATTTTTGTGTGTTTTGCTTCACTATTTTGTTCATTTTGCAAGAAAAGAGGTCAAAATCCACGTACAAAGATTTAAGAGTCATGTACAAAGATTTAAAAGACACGTACAAAGATTTAAGATCTGTGTACAAATATTTAAGAGCTGCATAGAAAGATTTAAGAGCTGCGTACAAAGATTTAAGAGCCGCCTAGAGATTTTACTCTATTTTCTAGCTTACTTTCTTTGGCCGCGTATGAGATAAATTGTGCCGCCTGGTTCTGTAAAGGGCTGCTTAATAGCAGCAAAAGATTGCCTTTGATCTTTTCAGAGCTGCGTGCTATCATTTGTTGACTGCAATTTGCACATTTTATGTCACCTATGGTTCTTTTTTATCCGCCTCTGGATTTTCCAGAGCCGCTTTTGAAATTTTAACTGCCAATTTCAAAGTTTAAAGTTCCACTTTCTAACAGTTAAAAGCCACGTATTAGCTGTTAAATTCCGCGTAGAAATTATTTCTTTTTATCAAGTTTTAATTGATTTGTGCATCTTTCTAACTCATTGTATTTTCCATTCCTCCAGATGAAAATTCATCCAAAAGTGCAGAAACCAGAGAAAAGAGTTACAAGGCCTAGAAAAGAGGTAAGAGCACAAAATAAACTCTCTAAATAAATTCATGCATCAAACATTTTGGAATTTTAAAAGAGGAAGAGAATTTGTATGATCATTATATCAAAGTTTTCTTTGCATACAAAAAGAAATTTCCTATTCTTTGATAAATTTTCATTTCTAGTTCTTTAAGCTTGATTGTTTTGCAAAAAATTGATCAAAAGAACTTAGGAGTGATTTGTCATTTGGATTTGTAATTTTTTCTTCACTTTGCCTTTGTTGTCTTGACTAACTTATTGGAGGATCCGGAGTGGGAACGATCACTACTAGGTGAGTTGAAAAAAAGAAAAATCTATCAAAAATGTGCCTAGCCTTTGCTAGCTTTAAAAACAAGGTATTTTTCTAATCAAGATTGCATTGCTGAAATTATGGCTTTTATTTAAACCTAGTCTAATTAGGAAAACCCCTATTATTGTCAAAATTGAATAAGCATTAGGCATATTCTCTTCACTTTTCGAAGTGAATCAAAAATCCAAACGTGCAAATTCAATTTGGTAGAAAGAAAGGGATAATGAATTGAACCACACACTTCATTTTTAAGAACGTCCTTGTCAAGGGGTTGAAAAAGAAAAAATAGTGCTTGAAGTGTTTGGAACAAGGAACAACAATAGGGATATTCTCTTCACTTTTTAAGTGAATCAAATTCTCAAACTTGTTGAACCAAGTTCAATTTCTTATTTTCCTTACATGATAGATTAAAATAGAGCTTTAAAGGGCCTGCCTCTCAAGAATTCCTTTACAAAGGCAGTGAGAGGGAATGACCCAAAGTGGGAGACAATCTCTTTTTCCATGATATCATCCAACCCACTATGAAAAATGCACTTTACCTTAATCAGAAAGTGACTAATTCTTGTGCAAGTCATCCTCACTTCCTAGAGTAGTCCCATGGGATTGCGCAAAATCATACTTTCGTGTGTGTGGAAAGCCCGCAAGGGGGTAAGGGAACTATACAAGAGTTAGAATGAAGGTGTGATTAAAACCTTGTTAATTAGTAAGCCTGCCTTTTTAGCACCATTGTTAAAAGCCAAATTTGACTCTAGGTAGATTGCTTGGAAAAATTTCTTGTGTTAAACCTATAAAAACATCCGAGAACATACACTTTTACTATTGTTTTAGGGATATGGTGCAAATTTTATGTGTGTGTTGAGTTTGTACTTCATTTTCATGCAAAAATCTTCTTTAACAGGTCTGATCAAAACTATTAAACTTTTAAAATCCAAAAAAATTGAAAATTTCAACTTTGATCAGCAAAGAGCCAACTACAAACAATTATGTGCCGCCTACAAACAATTCTCTGCCACCTACAAAAAATTGTTACCTCTTACCAACATTTAAAGGCTTCTTACACACAAGCAAGTGCCACCCAAAAATAAAGAAGGGAAAACAGGGGCATTTCCCAAGGGTTTGGAAAGATTTTGAAATCATATTTTGATACCCTTTTAAGAGTTATTTCTATCCAGTGCAACAAATAGATCATATTCCTTCAAGCATTTATAATGATGAATCTATTTGATAAATGAATCAATCCTATGGTGGAGAATAATTTTCAAAACCAAGATCAAAATCTCCATGGGACTCCATATGATGAAGTAACTAAAGATGAAATTCTAGTGGCATCCCAAGATCCTAGGTTTATGGAAACAATGCACATAATTTTGAAGAGGGATAAAGAAGCATATTTTGCTCAATCAGGAGCTAAGCTTCCTCATAACTATGACACATCAAACTTGAGGAAGAATATGGAAAAAAAAAGGATACATCATTTAACACGCCATCATTATGATCAATTTTTCCTTCTCTTTATGATGATGGGCCATCTGTATCTTCATCTTCTTCATGAAATGAAACATTCAAGTGCCACAAACCTATCCTAGATCAAGGGAAATTTCATGACCACCCTATTTGCAATCAAGATAATAATGAGAATAAAGAGAAAGGTACCACTCTCAAGCAAGATCTAATGCACAAACCCCCATCTAGCAAGGTTTCTCCCATGGCCTTTACTCCTTTCATCCTTCGTCCATATCACAAATCTTCTCAACTATCCAAAATTACTCCACTAAAGAGTGAGCTAATGATAATACTTTCCATGTTGACTATGTCTACCCTCAAGGGCTACCTCTAAAAGAAACCCCAGCTAAATTACATCTTGCTGCATATCATTTCCATGCTTTAAAGATCATAGAACCTAAGCTTCTATGTGCTTCAATGCCTATTCAAAAGGATTTTCCATCATTCCTCCAAACATTCCCCATGCATATCCCAACATATACCTTTTCCTTACAAGTGGCTCCATGTCAAGAGAATAATCCAAAGAGTGAGAAAGAAATATCAATAAAGATAAAGATCAAGATTCTATACAATCCCCTCCCATATGTTATGAGGGTCCCATATCCATAGAATCTTGTGATGATCCCCTTGCACCCTTTCATGTCTTCCAAGCTAATATCCTTCCATTTAATGAACAAAGTGTCCTTCCAAGCTCTATACCTAGTCCAATTCCGAAGCAAGATCAAGATATCCCTTCCACCATTTCCAATAAACATATTGAAAATCAAGAGAAAATCACTCTCTCTACACCATCCAAAGATCCTTGTCAAGATCAAAATATTTCATCAAATCCTTTTCATACTCCTCCTTATTCACCTCAAGAAACCATCATTCTTCCAAATCCCTTGCATGATAATAAATCCCTTCAAGATTATTTTGATCCTATCAAATTTTCTCCTATGAAATCTACTCATGAGCTTATTGGTATAAAGATAAATCTAAAAGATGAGAACCTCGACAATATAACTCATGCCAAAGTTATTGATATCCCATTCATACCTTATCTCCCTCCATTCAAATGCAACCATACACCTTCAACATCCTCCAAATCCATTTTGGGTTCCTATGTCCCAAAGTTAAAGTCTTCATCTCTTCCATCCATATTGGGTTCAGATATTCCTCCATCAACCATTCCTTCCATTCCTAGCTCTCCATTCACTTACCCTAACATGTATCAAGATCAACGAAGGCATACATACTTGAAGAATTTCCAAACACCAATCCATATGAACCCTCTATATTCTTCCTATTCACCCATAATTCCTTAGTCTTTTCGAAGCAATTTGGATGTGCAACATAAAAAGAAAAAAAGAAAGAATCCACGTGTATAAAAATCACAATGTCCCATCTAATCGACATGTGAATGAAAAGAAAAAATAAATATCCAAAAGGCCGCAAAGGTCCACAAAGTAAAATGAAATATCTAAAAGGCCGCAATGGTCCACCAAGAAAAAATAAAAATCAAAGAAAATGTGGGTTCCTAGATCCATCATTGAAGAAATGCATTCAAAATCATCACAAAAGAAAGGAAAATCAAAGAATATGTGGATTCCCAAGTCACTTTTGAAAGAATTGCACACAAAAGAAAAATCAGACTTGACATTTAAGCTTACAAAGGCTTCCATTCCATCTTATTCCAAACATTTTCCACTTTCCAAGTCTACTTTGGGTTCCTATATCCCAAAATCTAGTACCTCAAATACATCCTTACCTCCTTCATCCATTGTTCCTCCATCATTCCACCACCCTTCAAAGTGTGTGTCAAAGTTTATCTTGCCAACATTTCCATCGAAAACATACCTTCTTCTTATCCTCACATTCATTATCCAACACATACTTTCCATCTTTCCATCCCTCTTATATAACCTATGGCATAAAACCTTCACCACCATTTACCCTTATCCTTCATATTTAACCTTTATCATCACCTTATCAATATCTTTGAGCATCCTAGCCATCACCATGGTTTATTATAGCATATTTTTCAGAAGATCATTGTCCAAAGTTCCAAATGTTGGGGAAATTTTGAAAAATACAAAAAAAGAAAAAAAAAAGAGAAAAAGTGTCGTGGTGAAAACCTAGTAAAATAGACACCTTGGTAGAAAAAGTAAAGAAAAATCAATCCATCCTATGGTGAAAACCACTTCTTGTGGTGCCTTGGGAAAGTACCATGATGAAAACCTGGCAAACAGGTGTCATGCGTAATTCCTTCCTCTTGCACTCTATAGTTGGGGGAAAGTTTTATCCATGTTATCCTCCATCTTCCTACCATTCATCTCACTTGCATTCATATTCCCTCTTTTACCTTTGGTCTTGACAAGGTTGAACACATCCATGAGCATCAAGTATCTTGACACCATTATCCTTTCCATCAGCTTATTTACTTGCTACATCCATGCTACCCTATCATGATCATGATTCTCTCTAATCCACCTTCATTATTCCTAAGGAGTCTTTTTATAATCCCAAAATCATCCCCTCATAGCCTCAATTACCCTTTATCCTGATTGTGCTATCTTGTCCACATCTTACCTTAAGGTCTTGATTGAAATGAAGGACATAAAGTACAAAATTTGTTATCAAAAACCTCTTAACATGTCCACTCTTGACATCAGGTCATTATCCTATATTCTATCTAGCACTGCATCATTGGCTTTCATTGCTTATCCAAAAACATGTTTTGCATTGCTATATCCTTTTTCCTTAGCTTGGGTAATCTTGAGGAGATGGTCCTATGGGTCACATTCACATGTTTGATCCATCATGGCCTTTTCCTTTCTAATACATCGACTTGCAAATCCATCTTTCATGTCCTATACCTTGCTAAACATTGGGGGAAAACCAATGTGATCTTGTTTGAGAGATGGTAAATTCTAAAATTAAAAAAAATTTAAAAAATTTAAAAATAAAAAAATGTTTAATCCAAAAACATTTAAAAATTCAAAATCCAAAAATCTTGCATAAAGTCTCTTAGTGGCATTGTTGCATTCTAGGTTGCATTTGTCCAAGATTTACACGGTCTCATTTTTACTTGGGGGCAAATCATTGGTTTTGGTACAAACAAATTCAAGAGTGCTACAATCTTGCTAACATGATAGAAGCAGATTTTCAGATTCAGAGGAGAGATATTTTGGAGCCTTTGATGGATATTATTGTTCAACCCTAAACAGTTTGATCCGATAACACGATCCTTGAGTTTCATTGACTTATTTTATCAAGATTAAAAATTGACAAAACCCTAAATGATCAGAATGTTTGGAATTCTTTTTGAAAATCTTGATACATTTTAAAACACTTGAAATTTTTGATGAGTTTTTCATTGAATTTTTCAATTCATGTCTTTTAGTTAATCGACGATGTATGGCCTAGATTGGCAATGATGAAGACATGATGTTTTCTTAACTTCTGTGTGACTATTTTGAGGAAGATGCTTTAACTTGTGTGAATTCATCTAAGGACATGGTCACCAAGGAACCATCGAGGACATTCATATAGGAAGAAGGATTAACCTTTGTTTGTTTACACAAAATGATACCTTGGCTATTTGGATCTTCAATATCTTAATACCAAAATCCACTTGCAACATTGAATCTGATTAAACCGGTATTCATACTCCCATAGTTGGTCATTAAACTAGTGAGGGTTGTACTAGTTTCCAAAGGGGTTACCAAATAAGATGAAATTCATATTCATATTCTTATGGTCCCAGTGGCACAAGTAAGGATTGTATCGACTCCTAGTTCCACAATGCTCAATGATGAAAATATATCTCTATTTGCATTTCTTTCACAAACCTCAAGGACAATTAGTTGCATTGCATTTTCATGATAGATTAATTGCATGTTTATGGTATTTTCCTTAATCAAGGGGGTGGAAGTTAATCATGATTACATTATCAAATTCCTAATCAATGCCCTCAAATATCGGATTTATCAAATGATCAATGCTACCTCAAGGATATCATCAATATATATCTGCTCACCTAGGGCCAACCTCACCATTTGATCAACTAAGGGAAATATAATTCTTTCGATCACCTGTACCTATATCTACACCTGAATTATATCAAATGACCCTATCTATAAGCCTCCCACCATCTAATCAAATCCAATCCAATCCAACCAGATATCAATCAGTCAAATCATCCAATTGATCATCTAATTTTAATCATTTATCCTATCATTCATTTGCTCATCTTGAGGGCATCAAATTTCCTAACTCTAGATCTTGAGGAAGGAAAATCAATTCATTTGTTCGTCTCTCTAGATCTTGAGAGTGAATTATCAGTTTATCCAATCAATCGATCAACCTACCTATCCTATCCGATTGACATCAATACAACATCAACCAAGTGATTCTAACTGACATCAAGTGATATTCAAACATCATCAACTTATCTCAAACATCAACAATATTTTCTCAATTATAGCTGTTATCATCAAATTCTCTTCACACTGGGGCATGTTTTGTTTCCAGGATCATCATCAATGTTTTTCAAAAATGAAAACATCTTGGATCTATTCTTCATCAGTTTTGTCAAATCTTTTGCATCTATGTATCAAAATGCTTTCATTTTTGAGGGGGCATCATCATATCATCAAATCAGGATTTTGTATCATATCTTACATCAAATTTGGGGCATTAAAAATTCAAAATTTATCAGTGAGGTATTCTGCATCAAGTTTCACATCAAGTTTTGCACTAGGTTTCACATCAAGTTTCACATCAGGTTTCGCATCAAATTATCATATTAGGTTTTGCATCAGTTAATAAATCAAACATCAGTATCAAATTAATGATTAGGACATCAAGTTTTCTTTGAATCAATGTGCTTCACACATCAATTCAAATAGGGGCATTTTTAGACACCTAAAATTGACCAGGTGTCTTTTAATCATCCAAATCTGCAAATCTCAGCCAGTTGTTGTAAATCTCATCAAAGTGCTTAAAATGCATCAAAATGGATCAAAATCATTCAAATGGACATTTATCAATGAAATTGGACAAAATCAAATTAAAATCAAAGGATTAAATAATCATGAGATCAAATAATCAAATTTAAGCCTAAAAGGGATCAATCAAATTATATAATTAATTTTAATCAATTAATTGTAAAGTTTAAATCAAAAATCAAATCCAACCCATTCACCCTTACATGGATAATTTAATTAATTGATTGAATTAAATATATCCTAATTTCTTTCAACTCAATTTGATCAACCAATGAGAATTGAGTATTTTGCCTTCTTGTCCCACCCTTTGAGGACAAACATTTAAATGGTCACCCCATTTGAAACCATTTGAGGGATCAAACTCAGCCAAGCATTAACCCATGGTTAATTTTCTCTACCCCATACCCTTGGGAATTTGCTATAAATACAAGCCATTTTGAGAGCATAAGGGATCCTAGAAAATTTGAATGCATAGCATCCTTGTTATAGGCAATTTGTGAGCAATTGAGAGCATAGTGAGCATTTGCATAGCATTTTTATCATTTGTAGAAGAAAATTGTTGATTTGAGGAACATATCATGAGCATTTGAGTTAGAATTCCATATCATCTTGAGAATTAAGCTAGATTTAGGCATTTTATCTTTAAATTTCTCATTCTAGGATTGTCCTTGAGAGAGATTAAAGCTGAGAGATCTCTTAATAAAGTTTAGATAGGGAGCCATGAGATGTCATGGATTTAATTGCAATTCTTAGATTAAATTGTTGTATTTCTTTTCATAGATTTGTAGTTTATAATCCTAATTTCATTAAGGTGTAATTTCTGACACACACTAGCATATTGTAGGGTTTTACTGAAGAAAATATTAGTTTACCTATTGGGAGATACAATTCAAAGAAATTGGGTTATTATCATGGTGGTGGTGTTGATTCAAGACTAGGTCCTACCACAAGGATCAAAAGAAAATAAAAAAAGGTGCAACCTGATGTGGAGGGGAAGTGGACCCAACCAAACTCAATAGGGAACTTCAATGTTTTTTTTTTTGTAACAACCCTCAAATTGTCTCACCCAAAAGGTCATTTCTAGACCCAAACCCATACTCGTTATTTTCATACCTATCAATGGTTTCCTCCTTCACCTAGATCCACCCTCCTATACAACTCAACACTATCTCTATTCCTAATCACATCTGACAATGTCAGCATTCTCTATTTAGATTTGCCCAATCCCAATCCCTATGCATAACTAGATCCTTCTGTGGGTTAGAATTTTACTTAGCTTACTAAATTCTTTCAACATAGAAACCCTTCTTGGACTTTACCCTTAAAGACTCACTACACTCAACTCTTACTTCACTTGTGTCTCAAAACTCTAGGATAGTATCCCAGTGTCATTCCAATCAGCATTATTCATAACGATGCCTCATCCCACTCCTTATGGAAGTCATATTAAATAGCCCCTCAATGTGTGTCATTTTACCCTACCATGGAAGTAGTTTGACATCATCTAAGGCTCTATCCACCCTTTTCCAACCTAGACTCTTAGGGTATTACCACTCCAAATCAAAAACAACAAATTCACAACTTACTATCCTAAAAGTGACATTCTACTCCAAATTTGCACTCTCTTTATCCAACCCAATCCTTGGGTTCTTAGTCTTCACTAATACATCACCTATATCAAACTCCTCTCTACACATCCCTCAACTAGTCTTCAAGATTAAATCTTGCTACTACTCTATAGACAAATCCTTCTTTTTTATCATACTCTATGTGACTAATCACAATCACATTCTAATGGTCAACAACACACACTTTCTCTTGCATGGCACCCTGCAACCTATTGTGCTAGTTAACATATATATTCCTCCTCATCATTCCCCAAATGAGAGGTTTATTCAACATGTACTATGCAAGATATCACATTTTGAGTGCTCTCAGGTTAACCTATTCCAGGGTTTGAGAGTCACACTTCAAAACCTGATATCTCTTTGTTTACTTGATCAAATGCAACTCCACAAAAACAAAAATAGGATTGGTTCAATGTAGTATCATGACCATTCAAGAAGATCTTAAAATTGTATCATGTAGACCCAATAAAACACAATGAAAGAAATTTGTAACAGGAAAATGGACACACAAAAAATAGAAAACCAAATTTATTTCTACAAATTATTTTCATATATCGATCTCTCCTCATATTTGGGTTTACATAGAATTTAAAAAAGTCTCTCCATGTCCCAAAAAGCTGACAAACTCTTAAAACCACCCCAAACCGACTATAACTTCTTTAAAAACAAACTTTTATGCTTTATTGGCACTGGTAGATTACTTAACTGACCATTTGACGTTACATAGTGCATAAAGATGTTGTCAAGTTGACAAATAAGTTGTCAACTTGGAACCTATATATCGATGACTCCTCATTACCTTATTTTTATATTTTATCACCTTTAAATACTTATTCTTTATCCTATCAACATATTAGCCATTAAAGGCCTTATGACCAACTTAGCACCATAGAGCCCCTTATAAAAATGGTAGCCCTTATTACATATTTTATGACCATAATGGTCATATTACATATTTAATTCCCTCTCAAACCTACCAAATACTATAAATCATTACCCCATTACATGGTAAACCTTCTAGGTCTTTTTGTCTCACACTGTAACATTGAAT
Source organism: Thuja plicata (assembly GCA_018584345.1). Taxonomy (NCBI): domain Eukaryota; kingdom Viridiplantae; phylum Streptophyta; class Pinopsida; order Cupressales; family Cupressaceae; genus Thuja; species Thuja plicata. The sequence goes on from MU227925.1 coordinate 1,564,387, forward strand.
ATATTGACTCCTCACATGACCCTATTATATTTCATAGGCACTAATGGTCACAAATACAATGATTTAAGACCTTTATAGGTAAATTTTAATCTCCAAACTCTTAAGGTCATCCATGTGAACCCTCTAGTATGCTTCCAAGCCCTAGTGCTCCTACACCATACTTCCAACTTTGAAATTTTTCCAAGTCCTCTTGGAAAGAATAGATACAAACATAACATGTTAGAAAACAAAATTTCATTTTGATCTTGGGCTTGAATAATTCTGCTATATACAATCTCAACCCAATTTCTCCATGTGAAATTTCAATGTGTCTTTCCACCCTTAAAGCTTCCTTTATCTTCACCATAGGTTTTCCATGCCTTGGCAAGGTGAATCCCTCGTATTGTTATTTCTCAATGATTTCCACCACACTGTCTATATGTACCTGCATCTTCACCAAGTGTACCCACCATAGGTACCCTTCAATTTCTTTTTCAATTTGTAACATCTACATTCTTGGAGAAAATTCCATCATTTGAGCCCCCTCTTGGCCGCCAATCTCAGTCTCTGCCTCTTCCTTTAAGGCTGATTCCTCATGAACCTCACTATCACTACCATTGCTTTCACATTCTTCCACAATTGCTACATAATCTTCCCACAATTCAGGTTCCTCTGTTACAACTTCCTCTACCTCTTCCTCAAGCCATTCTCCTTGGCATCTCAACTGGTCTTCTAACTCTTCTAGTCTTTCCTCTATGTCTTCTTCCCTCTTTAGTCTTTCTCTATTTTCTTCTTCCAACCATGCTGAATTCCTATCTAGAATTTCTCCATATGCTTCTATATCCTTTCTCAAATTCCTTGTCTATTCTCAAGTCTCTTTTTCTCCCTTTGTCTTCTTCTCTCTTCTTCCTCATTCTTCCTCTTCTTTCCATATACTAATTCCTTCAATACCTTGAATCATTCAAGCATCTCCTTCCTTTAATTTGTTAATCTCATATCAACTATCTAGGATTCAAAACATTCAAACCCCAAATCTTCTCTCTCTAATACTAATTGATGTAGAGGGGATGTGGACCCAAAAAAACTCAATAGGGAACTTTAATGTTCTTTTTTTTTTTGTAACAACACTCAAATTTTCTCACCCAAAAGGTCATTTGTAGACCCAAACCGATACTCCTTATGTTAAGGCTTATCAATGGTCTCCTCCTACGCCTAGATCCACCATCCTCTACAACTCAACACTATCTCCATTCCTAATCACATCTGACCATGTCAGCATTTTCTGTTTAGATTTTTCCAATCCCAAGCTCCATGGACAACTAGATCCTTCCTTGGGTAAGAACTTGACTTAGGTTACTAAATCCTTTCAACATAGAAACCCTCGTTAGACTTTACCCTTAAAGACTCACTAAACTCAACTCTCACTCCACTTGCATCTCAAAACTCCAAGACAATATCTTATTGTCATTCCTATCAGTAATATTCATAACAATACCTCATCCCATTCTTTATGATAGTCATATTAAATAACTTATCAATATTTTTCCTTTTCCCCTACCATAGAAGACACTTTGAATTTATCTAAGGCTCCATCCACCCTTGTCCACCCTAGACTCTTAGGGTATTACCCCTCCAAATGAAAAATAACAAATTCACAACTTACTTTTCTAAAAGTGACAGTCTGATCCAACTTTCAACTCTCTTGATTCAACCCAATCCTTGGGTTTTAGTCTTCACTGAGACATCACCTATGTCAAACTCCTATCTACACATCCCACAATTAGTCTTTCAGACTAAAACTTGCTACTACTCTATAGACAAAGCCTTCTTTACTGTCATACTTCTCTCTATGACTAATCATACTCACATTCTAATGGTCAACAATATGTGTTTTCTCCTGCATGGCACCCTGCAGCCTATTGCAAGAGCGTGTTTGCACCAAGTTGTGGACCAAAATATTGGACACACCTTTTAAAAAATTTCAAATTTTCAATAACTGGATTGGGTTATTGAAAATTTGAAATCATTCTAGGCTTGGTAAACCAAGCCTAGAATATATTATAAAAAATTGTGTGCACCTCAAAACCCGATCGATTTATGAGGAATTTCTCATAACCCGATTGGGTTATGAGACTCATTGAGTTTCTAATAAGCCAATCAGGTTATGAGATATTTCTCATAACCAGATCGGGTTATGAGAAATATATCAAAAATAGAACAGCCCGCAGATTAAGCCATTTTTTAATGCCTAAACCGCAGAACAGAAGTGTGGAGGAGGGTAAACAACAACAAAACTTGATCGTGCTTTGAAGAAAACATGATTTAATCGAGATTTTCAACCAATGGCACCCCGTAACAAAGGTAAGTTTCTTTGTTTTTGTTTGTTTTTTTTGTTTTTGTTGTTTTTTTGCAATTGTAATCAGATTAGGTTATTTTATTGATTTTTTGTTTTCTTTTATTAATTTCATTCCAGATTCATCAAACAACCCAAAAAGATGAAAATGAAATGAAAGACCACCCCTGGTAGAAGCATCATCATCGCCACCTGTAAACCCTCAACAACCCTTGCCACCCATAAACCCTCAACCACAATCTCCACTCGCAAACCCTCCTCAAAATTCTCCTCCTCCACAACCATTGCCACCTATACGCCCTTCACATGTGTCGTTAGGTCATGTAGATGCATCAAAAGAGGACCTCGTACAACACCTTAACCAAAATAGTGCACAAATTAATATATTGGTCAATAGGATGAAGGCTTTCAGTCTTCAGCATCACTCTACCCTTGTCACTACATTAGAAAAAATGTCCAATAGTGCAAATGAGGTGTCTCAAGAGGTGACAAAATGGGGTTCATGGAGGGATAGGTTTCATACATTTTATGCTAATGGTTTATCCTATGAGGATGTGAAAAGAAAAGGCATAGAAAAATGTGACATATGTGCCCTTTTTACCGATCATAATACTAGCAATTCCCTAGAAGTTAATACAAAATGATTTCCTATACATTGGTGTGTTCATAGGGGGATGAAATCAGGTTTTTGGGATAGGTGGTACATGGGATTTGACCAACCACCTTGTAATAATAATGAGGTTCCTTTATATTTTTTGAGGAAGCTATACTATGAGTTTATCATTGGCGAGAAGCTGAATTACTTTGAATTTTTTGAGTTCCAGGGTAGAGGGAGAGGCTCTGCGTAGGATAGACCTGGGGCACATAGGATTATCCAACCACAATAGAGGAGGTGTACTGCTTGAAAACCCCTCATTCATGTTGTGGTACCAATAGTGGTGAAGGATTCTATGGATATACAGACTCTTCATGCAATTACATCATTGACTCATGTCATTATCCAGCATGGCACTTAGTTAGTTAGAGATGATGGATCAATGCCACCTCCATCTTCATCTGATGTGCCATTAGGATCATCCCATCTTGTGCCAGCTCCATCACCATTAGATGCACCATAAGGATCATCTCATCCCGTGCAAGCTCCATTATCATCGGATACATTTACACGGTCAGCCCAGCCCATTGAGCATATCTGCATCAGTTGTAATGGTATATGTGATGGGGTAGATAGCCAGGCGAGTGTGGATGGTTTGAAATCTCATTCATGTGTACATTATGGAAAAAGATATCAGGCATCCAATACTAAGGATATGGCCCTCACATATGATCTTTTGTTGATGGTGTATTGTTCAAAGCCGACACAGGTTTGTTTAAATTTGTGTTTTCACATGTTATTTTAATTAATTACCTAAATCTATTAGAAGTAAATAAATTTTTATGTATAGAAAAATCTAAATTGATACATGAATAATATGCATTGCAGGGTGCAGCTTG
>MU227925.1:1609489-1626675 GCA_018584345.1 Thuja plicata
TATATATATATATATGAGAAACAAACAAAATTTCATAACTTTCTAATATAATTTTATGAAATAACTATGTAGTTTTATAAATAAAAAAATAGTAAATAAATATTAATTGATAAAATAATGAAAATTACTTCCAAAATTAATTTATTGAAATTTTGTAACACATTTCTTAAATAATTGACATGAAGTTGATGTAAAAATTTAACTTTGTCAATATATTAATAATTTATATAACAAACATTTAAGTTTTGATTTATATTTTTCACATTTATATTTTAAATAAGCTTTAAAATTTTAATTTAACATTAGCTTGACAAACTTGTAAAGATCATATCAACTGGTATAAAAGCATAGATAAAATCTGTAAAGATTTGTCAATTTAAATCTGGAGCTCCAACTTTGAAATTAATAGATCTTCCTTCATGTTTGGAAAAAAGGTTGTATCATTATACCAAGGTTTTCAGTATGTCCATGATGCAGATTGGATTATTCTATCATAGTGGAGGAGTTGTATTTCTTACAACACAAGAAATCAATTTGATGAGGGATTGACATTTATTGCATAAAGATATTGCAACACAACACCATTTAAATGTTCAAATTATGAATTTGTGCCCTCCAACAAACACATTTTAATGGCAATCTGTATAATGTGCCGAAAAATGTGTTCGTGTGATTTATAGGAAGACAAAAATGCAGGTGGTGAATTTGTGGCAAAATTTTTTGAGGCTGCTACCTCCCTCCTCTGGCCTTTACTTCAATACTTCTTCCTGCACTAAAAATGCTGCCACTGTCACTCCTTTAGGGTCCGTCAATTACTGTACCGCCCCAGCCTCGGTAACACCTCTGTGAACACTGTTGCGTATACTTTCATACCATTGGGCCTTCACTTGTTTGCAGTCGTGTGAGACAAGAAAGAAAACATTTTACCATAATACTTGGGAAACGGAAATGAAATGAAAGTGGGAAGAACTAAGTTGTCGCAAATTTTTTTCCGATACCGTATTTTAGTGTGAGACAAATTTCTGATTAAGGGTTTCTCCCCAAAAGAAGCCTATCGGCTAATTATAAAGTGGACACGAAGTGTGATGTAGTGGATCGTCATTTTTTTTCAAACTAAGGTTAAATGGTACTTCAATCAACTTGTGAGGAGACCTAATTTTTATAGCAACATTTTATGTATTTTGATGAGGGCTGAAGGCGGGGACATTGCCCTGTATAGCCGGTGAAATCTTAAATGTTCTATTCTCGAACCCAAAGCCTTTAAGTACTGATCAACAATATAAAACTCACAGAGAAACATATCAGATATTGTTACTTATAAAAATACAAATATAGTAAAACAAAGCAGATTTGCAAAATTAAAAAGAGCAACACAAAATGTATTTTAATAAATATACTTCATTATATAGCAGACTTCTGCTAAATCTTACACGCAATGAGGATGTTTTTTTTATAGATCTCTTAGAGCTTTCTGGAAGATGCAGTCAATGGAGGAACTATCTCAAAGACAGAAGTTTAGAGTGAAGTTTGGAGCATTGAGTGTTGGGAATAATAAATGCTTGACCTACTTTATGTGATACTCAAATAGACATTAATTAGATCTCGAACAAAATGATGATGCACTTTAATATGCTTGGACCTGGCATGATATACATGATTTTTTGCTAATTTAATAGTGCTTTGATTGTCATAATATATTATAGTAAGAGGACCTTGTGAATGATGTGTGTCTTCAAGTAGTCTTCTAAGCCACAACGTTTCTTGAGATGCCTTTGATGAACCAATATATTCAGCCTCTATAGATGAAAGTGACATTGTTGATTGCTTCTTGCTGCTCCATGAAATTGGTCCTGATCCAAGATGAAAGATGTACCCTAAAGTTGACTTTCTATCATCAATGTCACCTGCATAGTCATAATCTATATATCCAACCAGAGTAGGCTCACCCCCATACTTATATTCAATGCCAAGCGAATAAGTATCCTTAATGTAACTTAATATTCTTTTAGCTTCTTCCAATGTTCAGTGTCTGGATCTTCCATGTACCTAGATACAATACCAACTACATATGAAATATCTGGTCTAATTATAGTAAGATACAAAAGATTTCCAACAAGTTGTCTATACAATTTTCTGGATACACCTTCTTTTGAGTAGAGTTAGCACTTAGTTTTAATCCTACTTCACATGGTGTTTTAGATGGTTTACAATCACTCATATTAAAAAATTTAGTACATCAACATCATATTTAGTGTGATAAATCATGATCCTTCCTTCTTCTTGCCATCCTTGCATACCCAAAAAATAGTGCATCACCCTAAATCAGTTATTTCAAAAGCTTTCTTAAGTTGATCCTTGGTTATTTCAACATTATGTGTGTGATCTCATGTAACAATCAAGTCATCCACATATAATACAATAATAACAACTTTATCATCACTTTGTTTTACATACACATCTAGATCAGCTTTACTTCTTTTAAATCCTACATCTATGAAGCACTCATTTTTTTTGGAGTACCATGCCCTTGGTGCTTGCTTAAGACCATATAATGATTTTTTTAATCTACACACCAAATTTTCTTCAGCAACTTTAAAAAATCCTGATGGTTGTTGCATATAAATTTCTTCTTTTAAATCACCATGTAGAAAAGAACTTTTTACATCCATTTGAAATATTTTCCAACCAAACTTTCCAACTAAAGCAACCATTGTATGAATGGAAGTCATTTTAGCAACTGGAGCAAAGGTTTCAATATAGTCTATACCTTATGTTTGTGAGAAACCTTTAGCCACTAACCTTGCTTTGTGTTTTTCAATAGCTCAATCTAATGTGAACTTTGTTCTATAAGTCCACTTGCAACCAATCACATTTTCTCTTCTGGAAGTGTTGTCAATTCTCAAGTTCCAATTTTCATCAAAGAACTATACTCCTTTTGCATAGTTGCTTCTCATTCATATTTTCCTTTTGCTTCTTCATATGTGTTTGGAGTGTTAACCTGCATCACCTTATCCATAAGAGAATATTTATCAAACATATATTTCTAGGACCTTCTTAGTAAATGTCATGAATTCTTCTAGTTTTTCATGTATTTTTATCATCACTTTCACTTGATTCTTCAACTTGTGTTCCTTCTCCCCATGGAGAAGATATCACACCTTGATTTTGATCATTAGTAGAAGTGGAAGTTTATCTCCTTCAATCAAATTTTGAAAGCAAGATAATGTAGGAGGATTATCACTTTTCATATCTTAATAAAACCATACATCCCTTTTGATATGAATTTCATTTGTTTTAGGATTGTATAACCTATATCCTTTTGACTCCTCACTATACCCAACAATTATGTACTTCTCATGTTTCCTTTCAATTTTGTTCCTTCTTTCATCAGGAATGTGAGCATATGCATTACTACCAAAGAATCTAAAATGTGATATTGTAGGCTCTCTTCCACTCTATGCCTCTTCTGGCACTCGGGTGGTCCCACAATAGTGTGTCCCACTTTTTGGCCAACTTTGAAACCAAGATCAACATTCTGAGAAAAAACTTCACTTTCAAACACCTATTGCCGCAAAACTATTAGGAATTTGAAGATGATGTAAACTAGGGTCTTTTGGCATTTTATTTCTAGTTTTAAATATATATATATATATTTTTAAATTAAAATTCATTTAAATTCATTTTTCCTTCTCCTTCAAAAAGTGGTTTGTGTGAAAAAACTATGTTTTTAAGAAGTGACTATCACTTGGATCAAAATAATTTTTTTTTTAAATATGATAATGATGTAATTCTTTCGAGATCATATTTGTAACTTCAATATCTAAAGGATACAATTGGTTTCATTCATTTTGGGTCAATATTTTATAGCTTATTAAGTTCTAAAGTGACAGTAACTATAATTTAGACATAAGGTCACTTGGATTGCTCTAACTTGATCTCTATGTATCAAAATTATTTTTTTTTATAGAAAGGTAACACAAATACTCTTTTCCTACATATTTTTCATTTTTTTTTTGTAATTTACTATTTTTTCCAAAGCCTTGAAGAGACAGGTTGTTGAATGACCAAACTGATGACATTAAGTTTTTCCATTAGTATGCAAAGAGAAAACAAGTTGTTCAAACCCTCGGTTACACTATACCAAAAATTAGGTTTTCAGTTCTAACTGAAATTTTTAAGTGAGAGGAAAACTGACGACATAGTGTAACCCAAAAATACAAAGTGAATGTGATAAAGTGGAACCCGATGAGCAAGATACAATACAGCCCAAGAGAAAAGACAAAGAGGAACCTGACAGCCAGTTCAAGCAAGGAACACCAACAAAGAGTCAAACTAATTTCAGAGCATAACTGACCAATAGAAATTGAAAGTCAATTAAATCCCGCAAAAAATTGATCTAACTTCCATGTCAGATAAAACAACTATATTCTATTTATAGAGTTTTTTTTTTTTTTTTTAAAATCCATTTCTTGAGGAACAAGAAACATTATTGTGATTTTTTTAATTAGTCTAACTGATTAAAAACAAACTAACTAGGAGATCAAGGTCAAGTTGTAAACCTTTGATCATAGAGTTATGTTGTAATACATGAAACTTAATTAGGTAAACTATATATTATAAATAGATGTTGTAATCATTAAATTACATGGATGAGAGAATGAATGTAGCCTATGAGCACATCTATGGATCAGACTCAAAGTTTCAAGAACGAGAACAAAAAAAGATGAATGTGGTTATCAAGAACCAAGAACAGAGGCTACCGAACAACAGAGGTATTGATTAATCATATTAGGTGATACATTTATACATACAATTTGTAATAGATCTGTAATCAACAATAGTTAGATTGCATACACTCATGTCAATAAGTATTTTTGTCTACTTTCTAACAAGAGTAGAAAATAGAAGAAATCCTTTCAAAGAAGGTGGATTTAACCATCCTATTGTAAATCCCTTAACCGAGTGCACACTAAACAGTGTTGCAAAAGATCTTAGCAGAGTAGACTTGAAACAGTCTCCACAGATACTCCTAATAGGATAGATCATGAGAAGTGATCAAAATTTTAAGCCTTAACCGGCCCCTTCCAATCTGCAGATAGTGAAGATTTTGTGGGTCTCATATGCACCGTAGTTTTTCCTCTAACAAGGTTTTCTGTGATATCGTATCTTGTGGTATGTGTTAATTACTTTCATGAATGTTTCTATGAATTTATACATGTTTTTTAATGTTTATGAAATGATATATCTTACATAAAGATAATATAGAATAGATGGTCGGTTATACAATTGATTACATGATACTTAAAGGATAAAAAAGATAAAACTTTTAGAGATACTGATTCACCCCCCTCCCCTCTCAGTACACACTTCCCATTATTTCCAACTTGGTATTAGAGCTAGATCTCTTATTTGGAAAGCTTAAAGACTTAAGAGAAAAGATCATACAATGGAGAAGTACAGGCTTGACAAAAGTATTGAGAATTAGAAGATAGAGATAGAAAACTTCTATGAGAAGTATAAAGAAGCTAGAATCACGATGAGACAACTACTGGATGAAAGAAAAGTAATGGCTACTTGGAGTAATGAAAAATATTACCATGAAGAATAAATACCAGATTTCTTTGATTCATTAGGATCTACAACTAGAAAAGCATCAGACACATCTGAAGAAAGCATCACAAGCTTAAATGAAGCCAATCAACATCTTACAGATCATGTAAGAATGTTGCAAATTGGTCAAGAGACACAGATGATAAAAATGATTGATGCCATGAACAATGCTAGGAAAGTTGAGCAAGAAAGAACATTAGCAATTGATGACAAAAGAAAGATCACTGAAAGATTACAAGAAAGAGAGCCAGAAATTCAAAGACTTACAGAACATCATCATGAGATTACAAATCAGATTATTCTTATGAGTCAAGAGGAAAATAGAATGAATACAAAACTCATTGAAAGAATAGAAGCCATCGGTGAGCTAAGAGAAGAAAATGAAAATTTGAAACAAGAAGTAAGAATTCAACAACAACATAATGAAATTATCAAGAGAGCTGAAGAAAGCAATAAAAGAATGGATGATTTTCTTGATGGACAATGAAGAGTCAACAACAACACCGGTCTAGGCTATACCAAGAATGGAGAATCACCATATCAAGATGATCCAAAGAATGTCTATGCGAATCCAAGGCCAAGAAAGCTGACATGCAATCACTCTGGAAAGCAAGGGCACACATCAAATGTCTGCAAGAGAAAAATGAAAGGTATTCCTAAATCCACATCTTCATTTATAGGAATTTATTATAAATGTAACAAGAAAGGACATAAAGCATATGAATGTAAATCTGAGATAAAAAAACCAGAGGAAACCTACATGGAAAAATATTGTCCTACTTGCAAAATGCATGGGCACACAACTCTTGAATGTTGGAAGAGGAAAAAGCAAGCATGAAAGCCTAAAGGTCAAGAAATTTCCTATCAACCAAAAAGAGTTAGTAACCAATATGTTTGGGATTATAACACTTGGGCTAATTGTACAACATGTGGGAGATTTGGTCACATATCTACAAACTGTATGAGACAATCGACTAAAAAGTCTAGAGGCTGGAATAACCCCACAATGGCATGTTTAAACTGTCATAAATTTGGTCATATCAAGAAAGAATGCAGAGACTGAATGAAAGAGACCAACACCTTTCCAAATGGAAACACCATTGAAGACATCATAAATATGAGAAACAAAATGTGGAGGAAAGCTACTTACACTGATGAATTTGGACCAAGCAATGCAATTGGTGAAACCTTATAAAATGGATTTGCTAACATCACCACCCCAACCTAAGCAGAACAAGTATGTATGGAAATGCATTATACCAAGTTATATTTTGCATAAGTTCCATTATACATAGTTAATATACCAAATCAATATGATTAAAGATGCACTATGGTATTAATTCTTATAACTTTGTGAAAACTATTTTATCGGTCAGTAAATACCAAAATGCATCAATATACATTAAAAGAAAAAGTTTCTAGTATAAACTGATATCCATTGATAATCATGAGAATCGACAAGTTGACTCTACCATACACCGAAACCTGTCGGTCATCCCATGTTGACAAAGTTGATTTCGCATGCACTGAAATCCATCGGTAAACATAACAAGTAAAAACATTTCCCTAACACATCACACTTTAACTGAAAGAGAAGTTAATACTAACACTGACGAATAAGTCTTCACACACCAAGAATTTGTTGTGCATTAATTACTTGACTTACTATAAAGTCTATAAATAGAAGACAGAAGGGTTTCATTCCTCATGAATGAGCAGAGAAAAGCGACAAAGTGAAATTTGAGCACTAAGAAACAACATTGCAGAGTTACTCCAACTCAATCCAAAAGCACTCCAAACAAATATCCCACAGCTATAGAGGTGAACAGTAAGTTACTACATTAACCGATAACTTTGTTTATGCATTTACAGAAAGCCCTAAATTCAAGATAAATGGTAACCACGTCGAGAATAGCCAAGCTGAAGAGTGTTAAGAAGAATAAGGTTAATCTCATCAAGAACTCAACTTCTGAGGAACCTCATTATAAGATTTTTCTCGAGGTTGCAAAAATGCTGGAGCATTCTCCCAAATACCAGCTAGGGTTTTGCTCGTCGAAGACGTGTGAGCATATATACATTGCAAAATTAAAGAAATTGGAGACTTAGAAGTTGACCAAGATTACAAGAAGCTATGTAATAGTGATGACACTATCAAGGAAGAGCACTAGCACATCAAGGTCAAAGGACTTACAAATTTTCGATATTTATTGAAGGAGTTCAAGGTCGAATGGATTCAGTTAGTACTGAGAAGTTTACATGACTGAAATTTATGGTTGGATGAACCTAAACCGATAACCAGGGATGTCATACACACTATTACTAGATATCCCATTACCGACAAGGTAAAAGAACTAAAGCACCCATCTAGACAAGAAATTGAAAAGAATACAACAACTACATGTGATGGAAGAGGACTAAGAGTATCTAGCATCAAAGATGGTGAAATAAAATTTAGAGCATGTGTCCTAGGATACAAGTTCTTTCAGGATAGAAAGATGAACAACATTGCATCCAGAGCCATGGATACAACTTAGAAGATTGTAAAGAAAGGAATTCATTTGGACCTATCTAAACTTCTACTCAAACAGTTGGAAGATAACATGAAGACAATAAGGACTGCAAAGTCAAACTCATGTAGGTTCAATTCTCTGATTATGTGCATATTCTTCTATTTCCAAGAATCTTTCCCATCTATAGGAAATGTGCAATGGGATACAACAAGACTAGTCACCACATAGACCAGTGAGTTTATAAAATCACTAGTAGATAATTTTGAGTCAGTCATGGATGAATACTTTTCTAGGTTCAAGCAGAGAATGCAGAAGAGAGTAGGGATCCCCGAACAACTAATTGAAAAGTTCAAGACTGATATATGTTTTATGGTAGACACTGATTACACATACATCAAACCAGTTGTATCAAGGATAGCATGGCTATCTCCACTTGACTATGAGGTGAGCATAGATCAAGCATCTAATGCAATTGAGGCACTAATTAATGAGCCATTAGATAAAACACAACCTAAGGTTGGCACTTATGAAGAAGCCAAAGAAAGGATCAAAATTGGCTTGGTTGTAAAGAAAATTGGTAGAAAGAAAGACAAGATGGCCAATAACTTAAATTCTAAAGTAAGTTCAATTCTCTGATTATGTGCATATTCTTCTATTTCCAAGAATCTTTCACATCTATAGGAAATGTGCAATGGGATACAACAATACTAGTCACCATACAAACCAATGAGTTTATAAAATCACTAGCAGATAATTTTGAGTCAGTCATGGATGAATACTTTTCCAGATTCAAGGAGAGAATGCAAAAGAGAGTAGGGATCCCCGAACAACTAATTGAAAAGTTCAAGACTGATATATGTTTTATGGTAGACACTGATTACACATACATCAAACTAGGTGTATCGAGGATAGCATGGCTATCTCCACTTGACTATGAGGTGAGCATAGATCAAGCATCTAATGCAATTGAGGCACTAATTAATGAGCCATTAGATAAAATAGAACCTAAGGTTGGCACTTATGAAGAAGGCAAAGAAAAGATCAAAACTGGCTTGGTTGTAAAGCAAATTGGTAGAAAGAAAGACAAGATGGTCAATAACTTAAATTCTAAAGTAAGTTCAATTCTTTGATTATGTGCATATTCTTCTATTTCCAAGAATCTTTCCCATCTATAGGAAATGTGCAATGGGATACAACAAGACTAGTCACCATACAGACCAGTGAGTTTATAAAATCACTAGCATATAATTTTGAGTCAGTCATGGATGAATACTTTGTTGGATTCAAGAAGAGAATGTAGAAGAGAATAGGGATCCCCGAACAACTAATTGAAAAGTTCAAGACTGATATATGTTTTATGGTAGACAATGATTACACATACATCAAACCAGCTGTATCAAGGACAACATGGCTATCTCCACTTGACTATGAGGTGAGCATAGATGAAGCATCTAATGCAATTGAGGCACTAATTAATGAGCCATTAGATAAAACACAACCTAAGGTTGGCACTTATGAAGAAGCCAAAGAAAGGATCTAAAATGGCTTGGTTCTAAAGAAAATTGGTAGAAAGAAAGACAAGATGGTCTATAACTTAAAGAAAATAATATCGGTCATAGAAGAGGAAGAAATTGAATAGGTAAAAGAGACCGAGGGTCAGTCACCCATATGTGAAGCTAAGAATAAGAGTGACTCAAATCCAACAGAGTTAGATACACCACTACCTTAACCAGCTAAGAAGCCAAGGACCACTGCTGCATCCCAGACCAAGAGTCAAATAGCAAAGAGTGCAAGTCCTTCACCTATCAAGAAAGGCCAAGTAAGGACATAAAAGAGGAAACCTCCAACACTGAAAAAGGGTCCTACAAAAAGAAGAAATATCATTAGAACCAAGGAGGATATTGAGGACACCCAAGAAGTTGAGGGTGTAGAAGCTGAAAAAGTTAAGATTCCTGATACTATTGACAAGAGATGTGAATCTATTGCTGAAAGAGGTGGCATAACCAACACCAAGGTAAGAAGGTAGCTAAAATTAGAACTTGATCATCAGAACAAGGTAGAGGAAGCTTTGATAAAAGCTATGATAAAATTCAAATATGTGCCAGCAAAGTTTGATAATCATATGCCACAAGAAATTCAGCACAGGTTATCAGCCAGATGGACATTTGCCTTACTCTATGAGAAGGAGATAAGAGAAAGATGTCTAGTTTCTCTTATGCCTCCTGAATCAATGAAGGAAGAAATCAAGGAGATGATAGAGAAACATACAAAATAATTCTCACCAAAGCTAAGAGCTTACAAATTTCTACAAGGTGAGCTTATAGAGCTAGACAAGTATAGTAACAAAATTTTGAGTAAGATACTCAATCTGCCTATTAAAGAGGCAAGCCCCGAGAGACAAGTGCATAACTCTTGGGCTAAGACTAGCCTGAAATAGATAATGATAGATGACATCGAGGATGTCACACATTTGAAATGGACAAAGAAGAATTGGACACAACAGGCAACAAGAATATGGATGTTTTTGATGAAACATGGCCAGACAATACTATGGATGATTTAGTCATTGACATAACCGATGATCCTTTAAAAAAAATATAGAAAGATGAAGATGTCACTCTTGCAAATGATCAAACTGATGAACAGGACAATAAAAATAATGCTGCAAAACCTCATATATCGGTCCAGATGCCATTATTGATTCAAGCAATCAAAATCATCTCACACAAGGAGAAGACCCCCGAGCCTGAGGCAAGCATACCAGAGGACAAGGGTAATGATGAGAAAAAAGATACATCTGATAAACCAAAGGACACAACCGATGAAAAAAATGTCATAGATAAAAAAGAAAAAGGTGAAGATAACACTGAGGAAGATGCACAAATGGAAGATATTGATGAAGTGAAAAATGAGAAAGATGAGCAAGAAAAGACAGTTGATACCACACCACAGGACACAAAAGACAAAGCTATATAAACACCGAAGGTTGAAAAGGAGATGTCCTCAGACAAATGACAGACAAACCCTGAGTAGCAGGAGAAGGGTACAACACCACATAGAAACACATCAAATCAAGTTGAGAATTTAGCTATGGTACTACATACAGGTGCAACACAGAAGAAGAAGAAGAAGAAGAAGAAGAAGAAGAAGAAGAAGAAGAAGAAGAATAAGAAGAAGAAGAAGAAGAGGAGGAAGAAGAAGAAGAAGAAGAAGAAGAAGAAGTTATAAGTTACTTTATATGAAATCATTGAAATTCCTTAGTGTAACCGAACTGCTCTAGAATATGAATCACTAAAGGAGTATGGTGAGATATGCCAAAGGAAAGCACTGTAGGAACAACTCAAGAAGGAGCACAGAGACTCTATAGTACTAGAGACAATTATGGAAATCTTGAAGCAGATAGTACCAGACATTGATGTTGATCACAATGTACTGATCATTGATTAACTATCCACTTTGACTGAAGAAATAACAATACAGAATGTTGATGCTGAGAAGGCAATAGAGGAAAGGGCAGAGCAAAAGTTTCAATACAAACTTATAGAGAAAATAAGCCAAGAACTAGAAAAGAACAAGGTAAAGCTTTCATAATTAGAAGATGAATTAGATCCAATTATTAGTGAAGTTATTTCCTTGATTCAAAATTGTGCACTCTAGACAAATTCACTCAAGAGCACAATGATAAAATAGCAAAGTTAAACTCTGATCTAACTACAAGTGCTAAAATCCTAAGTACTGATGAAAATGCAATTAAGTTGCATTATGAGAAAATAGTTGAAATCAAAAGGTTAAGGAAAGAATTGTGGGAAGCAAAATCACAATTTCGGGAATAGGTCACCGAGCTCCAAGCTCAACTACTTCCAAATATTACATTGCTTCAAAAACACATTAGTTCAACAAGGCAACTGATTGCAACCCCGGAGATGTCTATAGCAGACAATATCTATGACATGCATGCATGTATCACACTTGAGCACATGGCTCTAGAACACCTGAAAGATAAATTGGAGAAGGTGATGGAGGAAATGAAATCCTCACACTCTCAATTTTTTGATAAGCTATAGGTATACACCTTTTCCCTTACTATCAAAAAAGGGGGAATGATATGAAAAGGGAAATGATATGTAGTGGGGAAAGTAATGATATATAGATATGTATAAATACACATAAGGTGAAAAGGAACAGAGTATAATGTACATATACTTATACTACCAGCATATTCATAGGGGGAGTCATGAAAAGGAACAGAGTATAATGTACATATACTTATACTACCGGCATATGCATAGGGGGAGTCATGAAATGACTAAGGATATAATATGGTGTACATACTATAAAGTTTGTTAGCATTCTGCACATCAGTTTTTGATACTAATGTCAAAGGGGGAGATTGATGACATTAAGTTTTTCTATTAGTATGCAAAGAGAAAACAAGTTGTTCAAACCATCAGTTACACTACACCAAAAATCAAGTTTTCGGTTAAGACTGAAATTGCTAAGTGATAGGATAACCGACGACATAGTGTAAACCAAAAATACAAAGTGAACTTGATAAAGTGGAACCCAACAGTGGAATCCAATGACAAGGATATAGTGCAACCAGAGAGAATAGACAAAGAGGAACTTGATAGACAGTTCAAGCAAGGAACACCGACAGATAGTCAAATTGATTTTAGAGCATAACCGACCGATAAAAACTGAAAGTCAGTTAAATCCCGCAAAAAGTGGATCTAATTTCCATGTCAGATAAAATAGATATATTCTATTTATAGAGTTTTTTTTTGTTTTAAATCCATTTCTTGAGGAACAAGAAACATTATTGTAATTGCTTTAATCAATCTAACTGATTAAAAACAAACTAACTAGGAGATTGAGGTCAAGTTGTAAACCTTTGATCATAAAGCTAAGTTTTAATATGTGAAACTTAATTAGATAAAATATATCTTATAAATAGATGTTGTAATCATTCAATTACATGGATGAGAGGATGAATATAGCCTACGAGCACATCTATGGATCAGACTCAAAGTTTCAAGAATCGGAACAACAAAAGCTGAATTTGGTTATCAAGAACCAAGAATAGAGGCTACTGAGAAATAGAGGTACTGATCAATCACATTAGGTGATACATTTATACAAGTGATTTGTAATGGAACTATAATAAGCAATAGTTAGATTGCATACACTCGGGTCAATAAGTAATTTTGTCTACTTTCTAGCAAGAGTAGCAAATAGAAGAAATCCTTTCAAGGAAGGTGGATTTAACCATCCTATTGTAAATCTCTTAACCGAGTGCACACTAAATAATGTTGCAAAAGATCTTAACAGAGTAGACCTTAACTAGTCTCCACAGATACTCCTAACAGGGTAGATCATCAAAAGTGATCAAAATTGTAATCCTTAAACGACCCCTTCCAATATGTAGATAGTGAAGATTTTGTGGGTCTCATCCCCACTGTAGTTTTTCCTCTATCAAGGTTTTCTGCGATATCATATCTTGTGTTATGTGTTAATTACTTTCATGAATGTTTCTATGAATGTATATGTGTTTGTTAAAGTTTATGAATTGATATATCTTACACAAAGATAATATAGAAAAAATGGTTAGTTATACAATTGATTACATAATGGTTAAAGGATAAAAGAGATAAAAGTTTTAGAGGTATTGATTCACCCCTCCCCTCTCAGTACACACTTCCCATTATTTCCAACACAAACAACCTATGTTTAGTTAAAGTAATATTTGAAAGTGACAATGAACTTAATATGTATTAAAATTATATTCATTAGAAAGCTTTTTGTAAATCGCATCATTTGGCATCATGTATTTCAGAAAAGCATTTGGTTTTGTTCCTTGTCCCAGGCCTTGAAAGGCCATTTTTTAGAAGTTTTTTTTTTTGAGGAAAAATTTTCATATTAGGGGCCTTCGAGCGAAGACCCCCTTCCAGAAAAGGGGTTTGAGGGTCTTCGCATGAAGGGTCTTCGCTCGAAGACCCCTGTGCAAAAATTCCGGCGAGAAACAGCCCGCCAGAATTTTACCTAGGCTACTTCGCACAACCTAGGTCGGCCATTTTGAATTTTTTTTATTTTTTTTTAAATTTAGAATGGAATAGAAGTAATGTTTTTTCTTTTCAATTTTTTTCCGAATTGCAATAATTTAATTCACTTTTTATATTATTCATCAATTTTTACAAATGCATTTTTTGGAGAAGGATTGTTATTTCTATTTTTTTCGAAGGCATAATTTTGGAGAGGAGAAATATTATATCAAAGTATTTTTTTGAAGAAAATAATTTTTATTGCTGATCTTTTGGAAAACATTTTTTGAAGAGAATAAATAGGGAACAAGAAGGGAAGACAATGTAAATCTGCTATAAAAATGTCACCTAGTTCTGAACAAAAAAATCATGAAGCTGTTTTGGGATATTATCATAAAACTAAATAAGGTGAAGGACAAGCTGAAGTAGGAGGGTCAAGTCAAGTCAAAGAATTTCACATTGAAGAAGGGTCAAGATTACTCCATACGGAAGCTCAAGAAATTGATATTGGAGAAGGTTTAGGATCACATGCTCCTACTAGTATGGATAAACTTATAAATCTAGCTCAAACTGTAAAAAGAAATATTAATGATAGAAACTTAGATCATTTATTTACAATGGATGTGGAGAGTTTGAGATCACTTTCTAATGTTCAACCCTTAAGTCTTGCTAAGAAGAGGTCAATGAATATTATAGAAAGAGAAATATGGGCTAAATTTGATAATTTAAAAACACTTGAACAAGCCCAGTTGCTTTTAGTTGTACTTATAAATAAAAAGTTAGAAGGGGCATTAAAATTATTGGGTATAGACACAATATCAAAGAAGATAAAAGTTGTTGACATGCAAACTGATATGATTGAGAATCTTATGAAAGGTTTGAACTAGGTAGAGAAGCAATCTCAAACTAAAGATAAGACCATTACAAGAAAATTTATGTTGACATCCATTGTAGGTAACACTATCCTCTGAAAAAGACAAATATCTTCAGTTTCATCTCGGATTGGTTTTAGTAGGAAAACAATATCACGATATGTTAATAGGAGAATTATTTTGGATGATGGCACCTCAAAAGGCAATTGGGAAATCATGTGTAGAGCTCCTTTTTCTGATAGGATTGATGGAGGGATCAATAATTTGGTCACATTATTTTGGAATGATAATACATGTCCTTCATCAAACAGTAGATGGTGCAAACCACTCAAAGCAATTCAGTGATTCAAGGCAATTCAGTGATTCAGTGTTTCCATCCAGGCATTTATTAAGCCTTCCATTGCATGAACATGACACTATAATTCCTACTCATCTCCACTAATGGCTCATGATGGGGATCATAAGATCTTAGGTTTTTATGTTGATATAAGTCCATTTGTAAAGGCTTAAGGCTCATTGGTGATTCTATAAACCTTGAGTCCTTAAGACCTATGGGACATTTTGATTAGAGTATTTAGGAATATATTTAGAAATAGGTTGTAATACCTTAAATAAGGTTAATTTAGGTCCTAGGATAATCTAGAGTCCTTAGGATTCCATTCTAAGCAAGAAATGTCAAAACAACAAAAAGTTGCTATGCAACTTTTCAAAGTTGCTAAGCAACTTTACAAAAATGCTTAAAAGTTGCTAATCAAGGAGTTTCAACCAATTGCAACTGAATCTAAGGTAGTTGATCAGTGAAACATAGTTATATAAGAGTCATACAACCTTCCCAAAAGAACAGGTTGTTGGATGTAAACAGTTTTATTCGAAATCAATAAAGTTCTCTATTTTTTTCCTTAAAAATCACTGTTGTTTCGATTCTTCACGTGGTGTATAAACTGAGTGTGAAGCTTTAATGATTTTAGAAGATACTTTGGTGTGTTACCTAACCAATGCACTTGGTCTGAAGCAATTTGGTGGTCTGTGGGCAGAGTTAGAGCTTTTTCTTTCCTAACTTCCAGGAAACCCTAGTTCCAGGAGGGTTTTGGGCAAATGGAGATATAGATCGCGACTGTACCATCCAATTTGCACAAAACCCAATGAAAATGGGAGTATTGGGAATATAATATAGGATTCTAGAAGCAAGAGGTCAGAAGTTGAAGGGAACAATTTATGCTTGCAAGCCCTAGGCCAAATATTATGATGTATTTGGTCCTGAATTGTAGGAATTTTCTTACCTAGTGTTAGATATGCACAAAGTGAGTAATATAAAGGTGGATTAGGTGTTCTTAGATAACCTTGAAGAGATCCAAAGACCTATCTTCAATCTATGCACCCATTTCATTGGCCTTCCTTTGAAAACCAAGCCTATTAGGGCCCTATTAGGTCTGTGTACTTTAGAATATTCTTGGAGTGCAGGAGTAGATCAGAAGTTGGTCTTGTGGGACAGTGTTTGGGTTGTTGAACATCTTCAAATTACATCATTTGGTCTGGTATTGGGAGTAGGTTGTATCATAAATCCCAACTTTTGTCAAGTCTAGCCTTGTAACCCTGTTTTGGGAAGTGACTAGTAAACATTGGAATAAGTTGCAAAAAGTGTATTTGTGAACTTAGTGGTTGTTCTTAGGATTTTTAAAGGGGTATAACAATCAGAGAAAAGTGTTGAGGCACTCTTTGGAGTCTTATTGAAAGTTTTAGTCTTTTGGAGCATTAGACCTCAAAGGTCTAAGAGGATCAAACCTTCCACTGTTGCACTCTACATCAGGTGGTATCAGAGCGGTTTGGATCTTGTGCAGTGTAGGTAAGACATCATGTCTAAAGGAGAAGAAGGAGAAAGGGATATCCCTCTGAGGATCACAAAAGTAGAGTTGGCCAAGTTAGTAAAAGAGAAAATGGTGGAAAGCAGAGCAGCAAGGGAAGAGAATAGAAACATGAAGAGAGAGTTAGAGAAACTGAAGGGTAAGTTGAGGAAAGGTGATGATGATGTGTCTAAAGGAGAGGAGAGTGAAAGGGATGAAGAAGAGGTCCCTCTAGATCAAAGAACACTCTTACAAGCATTGGAAAGAGTAGGGGTGAAAGGAGGAGACTTACCTACTTTTCATGGCAAACTAAAT
>MU227925.1:1640579-1687090 GCA_018584345.1 Thuja plicata
AGTTTTCCATTGATGATAGTTAGAGCTATTGAGCTTGATTTCCGGGATTAAAGTAGACATGATAAATTAATCAAATTAACTTACAAAGTAAATAACAGAGTATATATATTGATCAAGGTTGAGAAAACTAACTTTAATTTGATGTTAACACTCAAAATAAGATGTAATTAAAGATATTAAAAAGATTTAAAAAATTTAATTAAAATGGTGAAACAATTTTTAATTGCAACGAAATATAGAACCAATAAGTGGAATTGATTAAAAACAATATAAGAGACTTATAACTAAAATGATTTGAGATAAAATGAACTAAAAAAAAATATGAGGATAAATTTTTTTACCTTTATATATAAAAAATGAACAAATTTATTTAAGTTAATAAGTGAATATAAGAAATTTAACAGATTTGAGTTAATTTAAATTGAATGTGAATGATAAAAAAGAGATAATGAATGAACGGATTTAAACTATTGAAAGTGAATTACATTAAAAAGTAATTAGAGATTAGAATTACAGATTTGACCAAATAAAATATTGCAAAGAAAATATTGAAAAGAAAATGAATATGCAATGATTAGAAATGTTATGATTATACAATGTATATACAATGTTATTATCTGCAAAAAAAACGTTAGCAAGATTCTACAATGTTATTATCTGCCAAAAAAATGTTAGCAATGATTATACAATGTTATTATCTGCCAAAACAATGTTAGCAATGATTATACAATGTTATTATCTGCCAAAAAAATGTTAGCAATGATTACAGATAAAACGTTATGCAATGATTATTATCTTTGAAATGTTGAGCAAAAACGTTAAAAAGATATAAAACTTATGTAAAAGATATAAAGCTGCGCAATAAAAGTATTTTTATGAAGTCTTCTCCCTGCCAAATCAGAATTGGAATGTTGGTCAAAACCCTCTTGTAAAGACTTCACTCTTTAAACAACCGACCTGTTGTATTCTATCAGTGACACCTTCACACCACAAAATATTCTTAACAAACTGCTCTACACCTATCGGCAGGGTGAAGGACCGCTCAACAAAGGGCAAAAATCTGCTGCACTGAGGGTGAAACAATGATAAGTAATGACTGTTAACTGCTGCTGCTGTTAAAAAATGCAGCTTACTATCTGCTGCGCAGGTTAGGAATATGGAGTTATGATGAACAGCAATCGATGAAGGAAGAATCAGTAAGACTTGAAACAAAACCTGCTTCTAACAGCAGTCAGGATTCGAAAGAGGCTACTATCAGTAGCAGTAACGATTCAATATTGGAGACAAATCCCACTTCAATTCCAAAAGGTCCAGAGAGAACTTCAAAGAAGGCAGCGCAAGATAGGATAGGATTATATTTTTTGTTTTTAAACTCTTTTTGTTATATTTGTTATATTTGTTATTTGTAAACTCTTTTGTTAACGTTGCGCAATGAAAGTCTGCGCAAAGCTATCAAACAAGGTATATTGCTAACTCTTTTTGTTAACGCTGCGCAATGAAAGTCTGCGCAAAGTAGCAGATGAAAGCGTTATTGGTAGCAGATGTATACCAGCACAAGTCTAAATAGCATATGAATCTGAATAGTATATTGCTTTACCAGAGAGAATAAAAGTTAAAATGTTAAAATGTTAAATATTTATGGAGTATCTGCTGCGCAATGGTGTTAGTTGCCTGTTTTAAACTGTATTCAAAGTTAATTCTAAACTATCAAAGCAAAGAAATAAGATGATGAACAAAATATATATATTAATAGAGATATATCTGCAAAAAGGAGTTAGATATGAGTGAAAAACACAGATTTAAAGCCTGCAACAGAAATGTTAGAAGTAAAAAACTGTGTTAGAAGTAAAAAATAGAGATATAAATCTGGATATAGATGAGAAGTAAACTTAAAAAACTGAAAATGAGATAGAAAGAGCTTAGATTTGGCAGCAAGCCATCCAAAACTAAGGGGTTAGAAATAAAAAAAGTTAGATTTGCAAAAAAAATCTGCAAAACAAGTGTTAGATAAACAAAAAAAGTTTGCTCCTTTGAATGGCACCTTCCTACAAAACACTTAAACAAGGATTAGTAGGCTCTAATACCATGTAAGAAGAATGAAAAGAATGAAAGCTTAAACAAGTATTAATCCAAGAAAATGAAATGCATGGAAGATTTTACCAAAACCAAAGGAGAGAAGATTGCAAAGATCAACCACAAAGTACTTCAAGAATCCAACAATGAGCCAAGAGATTTTGGTAAGGGGAAAAGCAAAGAAAAACCCCTTTGTGAATAAGAATATGGAAAAAAGCTTAAAAGATGAGAGCAATGAGCTCAATACAATAATGAGAGCAATGAGAGATTGAGAGAGAGAGGAGAAGATTATTCAAACTAGTGTGTGAGAGACATCTCTTAAGTAGAGATGAGTGGAGGAGTTCGCATGTAACTCCCTTCTCCTATGGATGCCACATTCCTATTGTGTGTGTGACAAATGTGTGATTCCTCTTAAGGAGGAATATCTATTTTCCTTATTAAAGGAATTAAAAAATAGTGACATGTCCTCTTACATGGACTAGAGGACAAATACAATATAGGATACCTTGGTTTATCCTTTTAATTACATATTATCAACCAAGGAAAGATTAATTCTAACATAATCCCTGTAAATATAAATGCATGTATATAATAATATTAATGTAAAATACTTGAAACATTATAAATGCATGTTTAAACCTACATATATTTAAAACTTACCTGACCACTAGTAGGTGTCACATCTGTTGAATCTCTCCTATGAAGATGCTTTGAGCACACACTAGAGGTAATGTGCTCTGCCCGAGTGTCATGATCATCCTCTAGCTGTGAAGCAGCAACTGACCCCTGTAAATTCAGTACAATAGTTGGTTATATATACATGTGCATATTAATATATTATGTAAAGTACAAGTGTACACATAAATGTACATGTTACAAGTGTACACATAAATGCTTAAACCTACATGTACATTTATAACTTACCTGACCACTAGTAGGTGTCATATGAAGATTCTCTGAGCCCACACTAGAGGTAATGCACTCTGCTAACAGTGCCTGCAAAATATTATACATTGAAAACATAAATACACACATCTACAATTAATTGTTCACTAAAAATCCTGGAAAGGAGAAAATAAAACTTTATATACCTGGGTCTCAGGACCAAGAGGATCATCAGTGCGCTGCACCATCATATCATCAACCAAAATAGCATCACCCACACCACCTCCAGTCCTGAATGTCTCTAGTAATGAAAAGTGTACAGGTGTGTGTGGCTGGGAGGGGAGTGTTGTAGAGCCTGAACCACCAAGATGAAATAACAAATCCATAAATGATCCAACATCACTCTCAGTGTCCACCTGACTTAACCCGCACAACTACTCATCAAATGTGTCTAGGCCCTTAGCTCTAATGCGTACATCTCTAACCCGTATACCTAGCTTTGCATCTACAAACTTATCTGTGGGTGCAGAGTACTCTATAGAGTGTTGTGAACTATGATGTGCCTGACTAGATGGTGCAGAGTGCTCTGTAGAGTGCTATGAAATATGTTGTACCTGACTAGATAGTGTGTCCTATGTTGGTGGAACTATAGGACCCCATGCAAGTCTGATGACATCTCTGATTGAATGTACTAGGATCCTCTACATATCTGCAATATAAAAATATAACTGTAGGAGATCCTCCAAAAAGTAAAGCGCCACATCCAAATGACTTTGATGGCTAGAAAGCACTAGTATCTCTCTAGGTGGAGGAAGACCTGAAGCTCTATATGCCTCATCACTGACCCAGCAACAATAGTAGATGAAGCCTCAGAAGAGGAGCTACCTCAACTTGATCTAGTCAAAATATATATTCCCACTATATTTGAAGTGATGGAGGTGGCTGTAGATGCAATCTCCACTATCCTATTTTCTAATCCCCCACTAGGAAGCAATGACCACTCTATCTATAGTATCAACCATCATCGGTGCCACTACCAGAGTCTTGTGCCCAACTAGCTCTCTATGAGTATGTACAACTTGATCAGCCCTACTATATTGATCACAGTCGACAACTCTACCATGCCCCTGGGCGTAATATCTAGGAAGATCTAAATAGTTGACCCTGAGTCCCAAATGGAACTCTACGTACAATTGCTATGTAAAATATAATGGAATCTGATTGCTATTAGGATAATGACCATGTGCTATAAGAAAACAAGGGTATATCATGCATGTGATCTGAGGAATCTCATACTGTGTAACCTGATATGCCCTCACCTTGGGCTTCCCCTCATAAAATGGGAAAACCTCTTGTTTGATGATTTCCTTAGGGACATGGCTCTGGACCATCTCCAAGGAAACATCACTTGATACCTCAGCTCTCAACTCTCAAAAAATAGTATCAAAAACCTGTGGTGTGAAGCAAGAGTGGGATCTCAATCTAGTAGTCATATCCTCCAAACCCCTCAATATAGTGACACAAATATCTCTATATATGCCATCTGGATTAGATGTACGAATGTTCTCTCTAAGTCAATCCATCTCTATCTGAGATATCTAAAAAATAGTCACCAAATTAGGAGTGCGAGGTGCATCCTGAGTTGGTACATCATGGATGGGTACATCTTGAGTGGCCATCTAAATGTAACATACATGAAAGCTAAGTGTTAACAAATAATTACTTTATTACATGTTATAATTATGTGTAAAATGGAAACAAATATAGATGATATATATAAAATTATAGTTAAATTTACAATACTAGGTCAAGTTATTGGTATTAATAGGTCATAATACTCTAATTATGTCTTAAGGGGTCCTATTAAAGGTCTTAAGGGATCTTATTTGATCTTAAGGGTCCTTGGATGGACTAAGGGATATTAATAGGTCTAAAGGGTCCTTGGATGCACCAATTGGTATTACTAGGTCTAAAGGGTCCTTGGATGTACTAGTAGGTCTTAAGCCCAGTCTTATTAGGTCGTAAGGGTTCCTATTAGGTCTTAAGTGGTCTTATTCTAGGTCTTAAATATCCTAAGAGTTCTTAAAGAGTTCTATGTCACAATAGGGATCCTATTAGGTCTTAAGGGTCCTTAGATGTACTAAGGGGTATTAATATGTCCTATTAGGTTAAGTGTTCTTATTAGGTCTTAAGGGTTCCTATTAGGTCTTGATGCAGGAGCATATTGGGTCCTTAGCAATCCTACTCAACCAAAAATATGTTTTTCTTTTATTATTTAGTTTGTTTGCAAGCTGCTTAGTGAATTACTCTGTTGCTCGGGTTCTATCTCTTGTGCATGGTTTTTTTGTCACTCAGGCATGCTTGTCTCTGTTTCTTGGGTTCTATCTCTTGGGCAAGCTTGTTTTTGTTGCTCAGGCATGCTTGTTTCCTATTTCTCAGGTTTCTCTTCTGACGTTCAATTTTTGTTTCCTCTCTCTCGGGTGTTCTTTGCCCGAGTCTCTCTATTGCTAAGTCATCCTTTGCCCGAGATCTCTATTTTGGAGTTGGATATGGTGGCCGACTTCTACATTTAACTTTTGTGGCTTAATTGATTTGGGGTCTCTCATTGGGATCTGTGTAGACCAAAATCTAGGTCTCTCTTATGGATTTGAGCACTGACCTCTTTGGTGGACTCTTGTATATATTAGTTTCATTGTTCTTAGCTAGGAGAAGCTTTTTTTGAGGACAAGTTTAGATCTAGTTTCTTCCACTTAGCCATAGGTAGGAAGCTAAGGTTGGATCTTGTGAGATCTTGTTGAATTGTTGATGTAATTGGCCCTAACCGGGAAGGCCTTACAACCCGACATGTTGCATGTAATTGGAATTCTGAGATAATAAATTATCAATATTGATATACCTTGTATTATTGTTTACACTATGTGTTCTTATTGTTGGCTGCAAGTTTGGATAGTTCATTCTTGGATCCTCTAAGCTTGACTGCATCAGGTGGTATCAGAGCGAAGGCTAATTTGGTTCGTTGGAGCTTAGGGTTTTTGAAGATCTAAAGAGATGAATCTGAGAAGATTGGACCCTAGGGAGATTGCATATATTTCTGAGGAAGTGGAAGCGAGGATGACATAAATATTCAGATCTGAGATGGCAGCAATGAAGAATCAAATCATGGAAGGTATCAGAAATGCATGAGTATATAGAGGTCCTAGAATAGATGATGGCTATGAAGAAGTTGTTGAAGATTTTGAAGCTGTTGGATTGAGTGGAGATGACATAACTGATCAGATGGCGAGATGTGGTGGAAGCAGATATGGTCAGTTGCAGAGGTCTGGTGCTCGGTTGAATACAAACTATAGAATGGAGGTTTCTAATTTTTTAGGTACATTGAGACCCAAGGATCTGATTGATTGGATCAGTGAGTTAGAAGACTACTTTGAGCTGGAATATATTGAAGATCCACTCATAGTAAGGTTAACACAAAGTAAGTTAAAGGGACATACTTCCTTATGGTGGAAAGAGTTACAAAGGGACTGAGAAGAAGAAGGTGAGATGAAGATCAATTGGTGGAGATTGATGGTGGAAAGATTAAAAGCTAAGTTCATTCCTACTGAATATGAACTTGAATTGTTCAAGAAATTGCAGAATCTAAAATAGAAGGAGATGACTGTAGAAGATTATTCCAAGGAGTTCTACAAATTGACAATTCAGTCAAGGCATAGAGAAATTTCTAAGGAAAAGGTGGCAAGGTATGTTAATGGTCTGAGATTCAATATCTAAGATGAGATTGGTATATTGAAGATTGACTTTGTGGAGAATGCATATCAGTATGTAGTGAAGGCGGAAGATAAGTTGAAGAGAAGACATTATGGTAATTCTCGAGGGAAAGAGAAGCAAGATCAGTTGATAAAAGATAAACTGAGGGTTGAAAATGAACCAAAACCTGTTGAACCGAGGAGAAGGATAGGTAGAGGTGTGTTTAGGGCTACTTGTTACAACTATAATGAAGAAGGACATTGGTCATTTGAATGTTCCCATGCAGATAAGAAGGCCAGTAATCACTGAAATGCTACTATAAATGAGGTTACTGAGAATGAACCTAAAGGAGAAAATGTGAATCTTTTTCTTAGGAGAACTTTGCTGCCTTAGAAGAAAATTGATTCTTATCAGAGGAAGAATTTGTTCAGGACTGTGTGCAAGTCTGGTGGTAAATGTTGTAAGGTGATTGTTGATGGAGGAAGTACTGATAAACTAGTTGCTGAGGAGATGGTTATGAAACTTGGTTTGAAGATATTGAGGCATCCTTGTCCTTATAAGATAAGTTGGTTACAAGATGTTCATGTAGTAGAGGTGAGAGAGCAGTGCATGGTGAATTTTCACATCGGCACTTACAAAGATGAAGTATTACATGACATTGTGGAGATGAGTTCTTGTCATGTTTTACTTAGAAGACCTTGGTAGTATGATAGAGAGGTTATCCATGACTTTAAAAGAAATTCCTTTACTATACTAAAGGATGGGAAGAAGTCTATTTTGATTCCTTTGAAGGATGCAAAAGTTGGTAAGAGGAACTTAAACATTGGTAGAAGATCTAAAGTGGTTACAGTGAATGGTGCAGACCTAAATATGTAGAGGTATGAAGATAAATTAACAGGTGCTAGTTGTAGAGAGAAACAAAAGAAGAACCAAGGGAAGAGTGTGTTGATTGGGGACTTGGAGGCCATGAACCAGTTTGGGATATGTTTTTTTAATTCCAATAGATGTTCATCCTGATCTGGAGAACATCTTTTCATACCTGGGGTGTCTGATGCAGGAGCATCTTGGGTCCTTGGTAATCCTTCTCAACCAAAAATATGTTTTTCTTTTATTCTTTATTTTTTTTGGAAGCTGCTTAGTGAAGTACTCTGTTGCTCAGATTCTATCTCTTGGGCATGTTTGTTTTTGTCACTCTGGCATTCTTGTCTCTTTTGCTCAGGTCTTGTATCTCAGGCATGCTTTCTTCTATTTCTCAAGCATGCTTGTTTCCTGGAGCTCAGGTTTCTCTTCTGATGCTTTGTTTTTGTTTCCTGTCACTCGGGTGTTCTTTGCCCGATTCTCTCTATTGGTCGGTCATCCTTTGCCTGAGATGTCTATTTTTGAGTTGGATCTGGTGGCTGACTTCTACATTTGATTTCTATGGCTTAATTGATTTGGGGTCTCTCATTGGTATCTATGTGGACCTAAATCTAGGTCTCTTTTATGGATTTTAGTGTCGACCTCTTTGGTGGACTCTTGTATATATTTGTTTCATTGTACTTAACTAGGAGAAGTTTTTTTGGAGAAGAAAGATAAAGATAGTAAGCTTAAGGATTGTAATTTGTTGTAGATAGTTTTAAGTGGGTATATATAGATTGAATATTTCTTGGTGTCTTGCGAGAACAAGTTTAGATCTAGTTTCTTCCACTTAGCCATAGGTAGACAGTTGAGGTTGGATCCTGTGAGATCTTGTTGAATTTTTGATGTAATTGGCCCTAACTGGGAAGGCGTTACAGCACAGCATGTTGTATGTAATTGGAATTATGAGATAATATAATATCAATATTGATATACCTTGTTTTGTGATTTTTTCCGTTGTGTGTTCTTATTGTTGGTTGCAAGTTTGGACAGTCCATTCTTGGATCCTCCGATCTTGACTGCATCAGGTCTTAAGGGTCCTATTAGGTCTAAAGGGTCCTTGGATGTACTAATTGAAATTAATAGGTCTAAAGGGTCCTTGGATGTACTGGTAGGTCTTAATTCTAGTATTATTAGGTCTTAAGGGGTCCTATTAGGTCTTAAGTGGTGTTATTCTAGGTCTTAAAGATCCTAAGAGCTATTGAAGAGTTTTATGTCACAATAGGGGTCCTATTAGGTCTTAAGGGTCCTTGGATGTACTAAGCGGTATTAATAGGTCCTATTAGGTCAAGTAAGTGGTTTTATTAGGTATTAATGGGTCCTAGTAGGTCTTAAGGGTCCTATTAGATCTAAAGGGTCCTTGGATGTACTAGTAGGTCTTAAGTCTAGTTTTATTAGGTCTTAAGGGGTCCTATTAGATCTTAAGTGGTCTTATTCTAGGTCTTAAAGATCCTAAGAGTTCTTAAAGATTTTTATGTCACAATAGGGGTCATATTAGGTCTTAAGGGTCCTTGGATGTACTAAGGGGTATTAGGTTCTATTAGGTCAAGTAAGTGGTCTTGTTAGGTCTTAAGGGGTCCTATTAGGTCTAAAGGGTCCTTGGATGTACTAATTGGTATTAATAGGTCTAAAGGGTCCTTGGATGTACTAGTAGGTCTTAAGTCCAGTCTTATTAGGTCTTAAGGGGTCCTATTAGGTCTTAAGTGGTCTTATTCTAGGTCTTAAAGACCCTAAGAGTTCTTAAAGATTTTTATGTCACAATAGGGGTCCTATTAGGTCTTAAGGGTCCTTGGATGTACTAAGGGGTATTAATAGGTCCTATTAGGTCAAGTAAGTGGTCTTATTAGGTTTTAAGGGTCCTATTAGGTCTAAAGGGTCCTTGGATGTACTAATTGGTATTAATAGGTCTAAAAGGTCCATGGATGTACTAGTAGGTCTTAACTTTTAAGTCCAGTCTTATTAGGTCTTAAGGGGTCCTATTAGGTCTTAAGTGGTCTTATTCTAGGACTTAAAGATCCTAAGAGTTCTTAAAGAGTTTTATGTCACAATAGGGGCCCTAAAGGGACATAGCGTGTACTAATAGCCGTAAAGGGTCCTTAGATGTACACTAATTGGTATTAATAGGTCCTATTAGGTCAAGTAAGTGGTCTTATTAAGTCTTCAGGGTCCTACAATGTACTGATTGGTTTTAATAGGCCATATTAGTCTTATTAGGTCTTACGTCTAGTCTTATTAGGTCTTAAGTCTAGTCTTATTAGGTCTTAAGTGGTCTTATTCTAGGTCTTAAGGATCCCACTAATACATTTGAGGTCAATTTTTGACCTTTATTTTGTCTAATTTTCTACTAATATTGGTCAAACAATCGACAAATGATTTCATCTCTATTTCTCTAGCCGAACGTCCGGCACAACTTACTTAAGGTCGAATGTTCTATGCCACACTTGGTCAAAATTAATATCTACAAATGACAAGTTTATTCATCAAACTTTAGACTAATGTCTATCAAAATGTTTGACCTATACGACCAGGATGCCAAACACACAATGCTAAATTTTGACATAGAATGGTCGATGGATAGATTATTATGTGTCAAATTTTAGACCAATGTCTGTCAAAATGTTTGACCAATTTGAATGGGATGCCAAACCCACGACACTAAATTTCAACATAGAATGGTCAATAGATAGATTATTTTGTGTCAAACATTAGACCAATGTTTATCAAAATGTTTTACCTATCCGACTAGGATACCAAACCCATGACACTCAATTTTGACAAAGACTAGTCGATAGATAAACCATTTTATGTCGAACGCCAGACAAATGTCTGTCGAAAGTTTGACTAGCTGATTGAGGTACCATTGGGGATATTATTTAACTATTATTTATGGAAAATTCTTTCTCAGTGTGCAATTGAAATCAAGTGGTATAGCCATCTAAAGAAATTGGTTTATTGTCCAAAATGGCTCTCCCTCATGCACCTTAAATATTGCTAGCCAAGAAAACAGCCTGAAGTCCACATGGATAACTGATACATGGTAGTTTTATTTATAAAGGAAATTAATGCAAGGTAAAAGATTTGCAGCAAGAGCAGTATCAACTGTCAGAGCAAAATTTGTGTCTCCATAGTGAGAGTTAAACAGTTGTTGATCCACACTTAATAGTACAGAAAGCTCATCTCAAGATTCAAGAGATTTTGGTACAGAATTCAATGGTGACTACCTTTATGTTTTTTTATCCAAAATCTCTTGAATCTTTAACCGAGCTTTCTGTACTATTAAGTGTGGATCAAAAACTATTTAACTCTCACTGTGGAGACACAAATTTTTATCTGACAGTTGATACTGCTCTTGCTACAAAGCTTTTAGCTTGGATTAATTTCCCTTATAAATAAAAATACCATGTATTAGTTATCCATGTGGACTTTAGGTTGTTTTCTTGGGCCAACAATATTTAAGGTGCATGAGGGAGGGCTATTTTGGACAGTAAACCAGTTTCTTCATATGGCTATACCACCTAATTTCAATTGCACTAAGAAATAATTTTCCACAAATAATAGTGAAATAATATCCCTGAATGGTAGCCAAATGAAATTGAAAACACTCTTAGAGATGTTAAATTCTATTTCTCGACTCAAAGGTCCAAAGACTGTTGTCAAGAGTATGGACGTAATTAAATGTTGTTTGATTGAGTGGCTATCCCAAGAAGGGTTTAGTACCTGCCTAGATGACCTGTTTGTTATATGTGATACAATTCATAAGAGGAAGTTTATGGAGGAAATGAAGAGCAATCTGATTATAATTAAAGTTTAAAATTAGGTAGTTTTTAGTTTTCTATTTGGGAAATTATCTATCTGCTCCCACATCTTACCTATATATAGAAAGATTGTTGTGCTTTGTATCATATCAATTCATTTATCAATTGAATTATCATTTTAAATCTCTCTACAAATTCTCGCTGAAGCATTCCCAGGTGGTTTTCCTTCTCCCGATTTGATCCTTGAAGTATGCATCTTCAAGATGGCTTCTTGTCCATCCTAACAAGCAACACTTGCAGGATTCACAATTGTCTATGATGCCTTACTGATTCAATTAGTCTAACCTACTACTACTTATTTATTTGATTTATCTAACAATGTATTCACTGATGCCATATCCAAAAGTTTATTATAGGACCATTTAAGCCATATTTACCCATTATTTCAGATTAATTAGAATGGTCCTCACACTTAAGACAGTTGAAAGGATGTCAGAAGAAAAAAATCTAAATACATCAGCAATAGCTTATTCTTTTCAAGACTAACATAACCATGGTATCTTCAAACACCTCACTGAAAAGAAGGTTAAAGCAATTTGGTTGTTCCACTACCCTTAACAGAACATCACTTGAAAAGAGGGGAAAAACCCTGATTCATGAACAGAACCCAGTATGGACCAGTTCAGATCTGGCCAGGAATCCTGTAGAACCTAGAAATGTAGTTGATAACAAAAGACAAATGAAGAAAATATTACAGAAAGATGGAAGGTTTGGTGGATAATATGCTGGCATGCATCTTCTTTATATCCAAATTTTTATTTCTTTACGCCCAACAAATAAGTGATGATAGGCTCAATGATGGCCGAACTCTAGGTGTCCAAAGTTTTATAGCTAACTATACATGCATGAGGAACATGAGATATTGATTAGTAATTTCTTAGAAGAAAATAACAAAGGATTATTTTATTGAATTTATGCATGTGTATAAGAATAAAAAATATAAGGATCCCTGACTTAACAGACTTCTACATCAGTATGAAATGGAATAGACAAGATAATAAATATCCTTAATTGTGAAAACATGGGTAGAAGCACAATTTCATACCATGGTTTGAGTTCGGAAATGCCAATGATACTTAAATAACATGTGCATAGACTTTACAATGATGGTAAAAAAGTGATTTTAATTATATTTGCTCATTTTTAGAAATAAGTTTCAATTTGTGGTGGAAAAGGGAGTATGATTCAATGCTGATTAACAACAAAACATCTCTTCTTGAATTTAAGTAGAAAATTTAGTGAAAAATTTCCTCCATTGACATAATATGGCTATTATTATAGACAAAGATAAAAATTAGAGTATCATGAAACTCAGGCTACCTAAAAATTCATGCAATATGAATTGTGTTATTTTGGACTAGTAAATTTGACTTCAAAATTCTTTGGATAATTCACATACTTGAGCTGTAGTTATTGGCACAACGCGAGGGTGGTAAGTAAAAAATTGTTTTTCATATCTGCAGGTCCAAGAATAATACTATAAGTGAAGCACAAGTAAATGAAATACCAGAATTATGATTCTTTCACTCTAAGCTCAACTTACAACAACCGCATGCTATTAACCGGTTCACTAGAAAGGGCAAGACGAAGCACACATAAATCACAAAATTTCATGAAAATTGTCCATTTCATGATCGAGGAGAAATATTCATTCAGTGAAAATTGAAAAATCTTCTAAATACAAATTTGAATTAGAACCATTTCACTAAAATGTCTGTGAAGCCAAAACAACAGAAAAAATAGAGTGGTAAAGATGCAACATTATCACACTGAGCAACCCCATTTTCAAATCACTCCAAGAACTGTTGAGTGTGCTCCAAGTATGAGCAAGCTTCAATAAGTAAATCTAGATGTAGTGAAGTACACAGATTCTATTCCCAAGGAGATATTCCCCTGGGAACTATTGAGTGTGCTCCAACTACGAGCATGCTTCAACATGTCAATCCAGATATATTAAGGGTTTGGAGTACTTGTTTTCATTTCCAGTTAATGTTCTTTTACTTCTTTTCCAAATATCAAAAATTTAAAAAAATCATATATTTCTAGTCATTCTAGTTCAGGGACATTACAAAACAAATTGGATTTTAGGAAAAGATATTGGAAAATGCCAGAAAACTATAATGACACCTTGTCAGGGGCACAAATCCACTATTCATCAGATTTCAATATGGTTTATTGTGTTAAAATTCTTGACTTGTGCTCTAGACCCACCAAAGTGATTGCTTTAGCATACATTTTACCTGGAAAAATTTAAACCCATAAAACCATTCTGAAGGGCTCCCAAACCATGAAACATGAACATATAATAATTCTGAAATTCAACATTTTGTCACTCATGAGTTTCATGTCATGAAGCCCCCTCAGCTAATTGGGGAGTACATGTCAAATTACATTTTACATTCCAAGGTGCATCTCTCAATCTTCTATTATTTAATTGTTCATTACTTGCCAAAAATAATTCAAAAAGGAATTATCATCTAAATGTAATCAATAATTTCAAGCTTTGTGTATCTTCCTCGAGATCACTTATCTTCTTGCACATTACCCTTTGCTCAAATAAAGCTCCATTTACATCACACTATTATATGTATTTATTGTGTTCATTTCTTTATTTTTTATTCATTGATTTTATAACACATCAAGTTTCTGCAATTAAGAGATTTGTCTGCTAGATTTCTAATAAAATTTAGATCAATACTATCAAAGAAATTTCTTATGTTTATGTATGTCCCATTGAATGAGATTAAGCCACAGGAAATAGAGTTTCTAAATGCAAATTTCAATATATCTTCCTTATCATTTCAAACAATCTAAGATGGAAAAATCATTTCAAATTGTTTCTCAACCAAAGGCAGATGATGACAACACACTTCTCCAATATTGTTTCAAAGATTACACCTACAACATCCACCTCTTCATCAAGCAAACCCTTTTAGGATCTAGTACCCTTTGATGTAAGAGTGAACTCCATAGTTCCTCTTTTTGAAGGCAAAGTTGATGCAAAGATTACATTTTCCCTTTTACAAGACATATCCCATGTCAAAAATGGCAGCAACTGAATTGTTTTCAAAATAACAAAGAAGATAATGAAGACAAATTAAGACTAGACCAAGAGGATGCCCCAATGACACAAGATAGAAAGAAATTAAATTAATGTTTCCAGGAGACCAAAGGTAAGTCCACGGAACTAGAGGTTACAATGATTAACCAAAAAAAATGTAGAAAGGGAGAAATTTTGTTCATCAAAATATTAAGTTAATAAGATAAAAGTAAGCAGTGTGCCAATAAAAATTAGCAATAAAAAGTGAACAAGAGCCCCAAATATAGCCCTAATCCAGGATATAGTTCAAAGTAAACACTAGAAAAATTCCAAACGATGGTGGGCCATTGATTTCTTCTTTTTTCAATTTCCCATCAGACAAAATAAAAGTATCCATGGTAATTTTAGGGACAAAAGGTCATAGACAACAAATCAATTGTGAAGAATTAGACTCACATTAATGTTTAACACAAATATAGGTAAGTTGAATTGAAATTCTCTCATTCATGGGAATGTTAGGCACACAAGGTTATATTGGTTCTAAATGGTGCTTGATAATGATACAATTGAGATGATTTTCCATGATTGAATATCCCAAAACAAAGATGAGATTGCTTCTTGAAGATGGCATCTTTCAAACAAAATGTAGCATACACTGTGTGCAAAACTCAACCAACCCATAAGCCCTTATCATTAAGTTAAGCTTCTTCACATCAAAATTCACCACACAATATGATTTATATGCATACAAAGACTGACTTACAGAATAAATGCTCTTTTAGATCATCCTATTTTTTTTCCAAATGTCATGGTCAACCTGAATCTCTTCTAGTTACTATATGGAATGACAAATACTTGACAATACATCAGTAACTTCATTCTCAAAGAGAATTTTTTTTGAAAGAAACTTTTGTAATTCAAACGATATTTAAGGTTTCCACAATAATCAGAATGTCAAAAACAAAAAAAATTGACTTTGACTGTTTGAGCTAAGCATATAAAGAATATGTTTCTAAAGTTCAAACACGGGAAAAAACTGATAGCTGGAAGATAGTCAATTTCTCAAGTTTTGACAACCTAAAATGGAGAGCATATGCACTAGAATGTCTTAAGTTGTAGAAGAAACAATATGAAGTAATTTGAAGGAGTCATGTACATCTTCATTTCAGCCTTAGACATGAGGATGTTTAATTCTTCATTGTGGAATAGACTCTGATGGAGACAAAGTGCTGATTCGGGGTGCATGGTGGTTGGACCAGTCAAGGTCTGAGAGTTCCATCCACATGAGGGATACTTTTTTATGGAATATAATGTCATAATATGCTTAATTTATGGTGTTTGATCCACTGGAAGGGTCTAGAATTTATTGGAGGAGTCTAGTTGGTAAAGCCCTAGGTTAGAGTACCTAAAAAGGAGGGTTTGATGAATGGGCACATAGATGAGCATTTTTAATCAAACAAAGTTGAAAATCAATTATTTTGAACCACGTTATAAGATTTTTTTAGGGCCTTGATGCCTGGGAGTGAGTGGGTGTATGAGTTGCTTTGTAAATGGAGGGCTAATTAGGCCTAGAATGAGGGTTGCAGGGTGATGGAAAGGTTGAAGGGCACTTATTACTTTGCTTGGCCAATAAAACATAGATCTATTTCATTTATTTAGATAAAATACCAAAAGGAATAGCCTTTAGAAATCCTTTACCTTTATAAATCAAGTGAATGCTAGCTTAGCCTTTAGAAATCCTTTACCTTGATAAATCAAGTGAATGCTAGCTTATCCAAAATATACAATTTGGTAGCTCAAGGCATCCACCATTGGCATAGTCTAATGACAACCTTCTAACTTTTCTTGTATCATATCTAGGGTAGTTTGACTTCACCTCTACAAAGCTTGTGAGTGCCAACTAAACCTTTGTAGTAGCTTAGATATCAATCATTGACATGATCCAATGACTACTTGACATTGCATAAATATATAGGTGGTTTACACTTGTGAGGTTCATACAGAATGAGATTCATAATACGAATCAAAAGGATAAGTAAATCATAATCAACCAATTTAGTAGTGTACACATATATGATTAATTTTCTAAAACATATATCAACTACATAGAACCAACACAATATGACCCTAATTCAACATGTACCCTTAAGTAGATACCATCTATAAGGTATTCAACCTAATTTGCTTCATTTATCTTTCTATGCAAATCACATTATGTATTAAATATAGCTTAGAAATTTTTTTTAACTTGTTCATACCCATTTATTACTCGATTAAGCCTTAAGAAGAATGCAAAAGAGGAATGGTCAAATAAGTCAGGAACAACCGTAATCCTTGGAGTTACCCCCCAATGTTGGGAAAAGTGTCTCAACCTTGCATTTATACAGGGTTACTATTTTTAGAAATTTTCATTTCAGCATGGATATCTCCTACTATTTTCTTGCAGATTCAATTTGGCTAGATAAGAATGTTGGTGAATTCTTGTTGGAAGATCATGTCCATTTTTTATGATGTTAAAGTTTTTGTTTATGGAAATTACTGGAAAAATATTGAAAAATACAATTTTGGAGGCTTTAGAGGCACCAAAATAGGCTCCAAATATGGCTAAATGATATAGAAATTTAGAAAGTGATAGAGAATGTAGCGAGTTTTTGAACGCTTCAATTGATTTGTCAATTGGACACTTGGTTCAAAAGTAATGGCGTCTAACACTAGGGTCTCCCAAAATAAGAAATGTAGAATGTGTGGAACATGTAAATGAGCTGTAAAGGGGAGTTACACATGTTGGTATGTGTGTTGACACATCATAGGACATCTTTTATTGGAGATAAGATGGGAACCACTTTATAAATGGTTTTTAACTCATGGTTTTGTAATATAGTTTGATAGTTCATTGTATTGTAACTCCTATATATTAGGTGCATGAGATGGAGGGTATGTGTATGAGTCTTATAGATTTTTGGTTAACTATGGATTTTTAGTTGCCGATACTCCACAGGTAAATTAATTTTTTTGGTATGCATGCATTTTTATAATATTTTTATTAATTTTTTGTAAATGTTATAAATATCTGAATTTTTTTTTATATTATCATCTCCTCAAGATTAGCGTAGGAAGTTGTTTAGCTACTTAACTTTCTTAAAAATGGTATTGGAGCTTGATCACCTTTGGTTTCAACTGTGGATATTTAGGCTTTTTTAACTAATATAGATTTGGCTGGGTGCTAGCATAGAAGATACTTTGCCATCTTTTTGTACGAATTTTCAGATGGCTAGTTCATCAGGGAGAATAGAGGTGGGAAACTTTTATGAAAATAATTTTGAAATGTGAAAGCTAAAGACGGAGGATCTGCTAATAGATTAGGATCTATGGGAGACTGTTGATGGGAATACTATGATACCTAAATATTTGAATTAGGATGCTAAATTCTCTATTATGGAATGTAATGCTAAGGGTCTAATAAGATTGTTCCTTGCAAAGTTTGTTTTAATCAATGTCCATGAAGAGTCTTTGTAAAGAATCTATGGAAAAAGCTTGGTGAGATGTATCAAGAAAAATATTTAGTAAATAATAAATTTTCTTAAGGAATAAGCTATATTATTTGAGAATGAAGGAGGGTGGATAAATTACCGACTACTTAGAAGCATTCAATATGTTGGTGGATAAGTAGGCATCTTCTAGTGTCAAGATGGATGAGGAGGAGGAATGCCAAATCCTTCTTTCTCTTGTTATAGATATCAATAGTACGTCTTTTGTTTTGAGGATGGAATATGTGGTGGGTTATTTTCTTTCTGAAGAGATGAGGAGGAAGGTATCTATCAGTGCTAAGGAACTCCTAGTTCTTTAAGGAAGACATAAGTAAAAATGAAGAAAAATAAGATATTTGATTTTAATTCTAAGTAGGAGAAGGAAGATGGTGATGCATTCATTGCAAATTTTTCAACTCATGCATGTGATGATGCATGGTTAATTAACCCAATTTATTGAGGCATATAAGGCCAAAAGAAATCAAGGGAAACATAATCTCAAGGTATAAAAGGTTGATAGGGACTATGATTAACAATCATGATTTTTCCATTGTGGGGAAATTTAAATTTTTTTTGGATAGAAGATGATATAGCTTTCATGGTGGTAAGAAAAGGAAGACCAAGTTTGAATTTAAATTGATCAAAATTTGGGATGACAAAAAAGGTGAAATCCAATAAAGTTTTGCCACCAACCT
This sequence comes from Thuja plicata, assembly GCA_018584345.1. Taxonomy (NCBI): domain Eukaryota; kingdom Viridiplantae; phylum Streptophyta; class Pinopsida; order Cupressales; family Cupressaceae; genus Thuja; species Thuja plicata. The sequence goes on from MU227925.1 coordinate 1,659,256, forward strand.
CTACTAGAAATGTAATAGAACCTTGGGTAAGATAAAGGAAACCATTGAAAGTTAGATTATAACATCATAGAAATCATAGAAATCATGTTGCAATCATCTATTATAAAGATGTTATTTAATTATCACATTCACCATGCAAGTAGGATCAATAAGGACACCACAAAAATAAAGATCATTAACCTTTGCAACAATATAAAGGAGACCTTAATGTGCCTTAATTGTTTCACTACAATATAAAGTAATGCAGAGTTCAAGTTCAAGTTTTAGTTTATGTTCAGTTTGATCAATGAGGTTGAAAATATTATTGGCTTCATTGCACTTACCATCATAATCCACAACATGGGTAGAAGAAAAATGCAAAGATTGGGTAGAATCAACATTATTAGTTGAATAATCATCAACAAAATGTAAAAAGGCATTATCCAACATCAAAAGGTAATGAGGAAGTGAGAGATAGAGAGAGTGGGAGGAACAGGTGGAGTGAGCGGTTTGAATTTTGGTTTGGGCAGGAACCCTACAAATGGCAGAATTTCTGCAAAAACCATAGTAGGTGGGCTTAAACAAGATGGAGGTTCATCAAGTGAGGTCTCCACAAAGTTTTTGGAAGATGAAAAAGATTCTGAAAATGATCCTTCCTAAGGTGGTGGGACAAAGAATTTCTTGAAGTACTCTGGTGGTAAGAAAAATTCCTTTCAAAATTGCTGGGAAGTTTACTTCAAGGTCTTCACTTTTTGGGGCTAATTCTATGGGAAAATCTTCTTTCCTAGATGTTAACAATGTTTTGGAGCCTGAGAAGGGTATCTTTAGTATTTTACTACCAGACACTTTGGTGGACCACATAATCTCAACTATGGTGCTAACCCTGGTGGGAAACTTTATTGGGCCGAGACCTAACATAGATGTGGTTAGAGTCTTTGTTGACAAGAAATGGTGCCTTAAGGGTCAATTTGACATTAATGCTATGCCCAAAGTTTTTTCTCATTTGAATTCTCTAATGAGGAAAATTTCTCTAGCATCCTTTGTGGAGGCCCCTAGATATTTGGAAATTCATCCTTGGCTTTGCAGAAATGGTTGACTAATTTGAATTTAAATGATGATTTATTTGTCTCTGGAAATATGGGTGAGACTCGTAAGACTACCATTGGAATAGTGGCATGAAGATGTTTTTGCTGAATTGGCGGGGACTTTTGGAGAACTTATGTCCATTGACCCAATGACTGCAGGGAGATCAAGGTTGGTCTATGCCAGAATCTGTGTGAATATCCATCAAGTTGTGGACCTTCCTAAGTTGATTACCATCATGTCCAAGTTGGGAAAATATATTCAGCCAGTTGAGTATGAATCTATTCCTTTTTCCTGCTTTGTCTACAAAAAATATGGGCACTGGGAAAAACAATGTCCGCATAAACCCCAAAAGGATAAAAAGGTTAATAAGGAAAAGAAGAAAGAAACAAGGAAAGAATGGAGGGAAATAAATCATCCTGAAAATAGGGAGCGCAAGACTACAAAAAACTAAGCAAAAGAAGGAAATTCCAAAGAGACAGAGGCCCTCTATCCTGAGATGGATAGCCCTAAGGAAAAGGAAGAACAAATGTCAACCGATTCTAGGAAGGATAAGGAAGAAAACAACCAACCTATAATCAAGGAAAGCAATGAGGCCAATAAGGAAGAGAATGGGGGAAACCTCTCTATAACTAGAAGGGTGGAAAGTGTGGGATCCCAGGAAGGGGAAGCTATTCTTTCAACTCTTGTCTTAAGGGTGGAAGAATCCTTTAAGGATCTCCTAAGATCTGATTTTTACTTGAACACTGCCTCAAGGGTGGAAGATTACTTTAGGGGTCTTTTAAGATCTGACTCTCATTTGAATACTGTTGAATCCCAAGGATTTAAAATCCTGGATGGAAATTCTTATAGTGATACAACTGAAGATAGAAGAAATGAAGACCCTCTTTCCCCAATTGTTGCTACAAATTGGATGAAAGAGAGGTTGGATAAAGCGATTACTATTGAAGAAACACAAGAAGAATTATGGATAGAGGTAGGTGGGAAAAATAACTATATAAGTTCTACCAAGAAAGGGAATGTGGCTAACCAAGGACCTTCACAGCCTTGATCTGCTAAGAAAAATGAAAATAAAAACCATGGAGGAGTGCAGACAAGATGCCAACAGAAGGCTAATGTTGGAACTCTTAAAGGAGAACCTAGAGGCATAAGATCAGAAAAAAATGTCAGATAACAAGAAACAAAGACGAACACAGTGGATGGTTATTAGTTGATTATCCCATAGGTATGCTCCCCACACTGTAAATGAAGATTATATCATGGAACATTAGAGGAATGAATAACCCTCATAAACAGGATGTGTTAAGGAACCTGGTTAGAGATTATAATATAGACATTTTTTTGATTCAAGGAACCAAAATGCTTGGAGAGAAAGTTGAAAAGATTCAGCCTATCAAGAATGGGGGTAGCATAGGATGTGATTCTGAGGGAGCCTCGGGTGGTGTGGTGATCTTTTGGAATAACAAGTCCATCAATTTATTTCTCATTGTGGCTAAGAATAATATTATTACATGGTTAATGTGACTCATACTAGAGAAAAAATTTCTTGGATTTTGATAAATATATATGCCCCCACTACTAGATTGGGTAGATAGAAGTTTTGGTATACATTGCAGAATTTGAGAAAGAATTTTTAGGATAACAGCTAGATGGTGATGGGAGATTTCAATACTCCGCTAAAAGATGCTGAGAAATTGAGAGGTAATCCTTCTCAGTTGGAAAGTAGATCAGATCTTATGGACTATATTAACAATGGCATTCTCATTGATCTGGATCTTGAGGGTATCTTCTATACCTGGTCAAATATAAGAACTGGTGCTGAGCTTATTCAGGTGAATTAGATAGAACTCTCTCTCTCTCTCTCTAATGTTATGAATAGATTCTGATCACTTCCCCATCACCCTCTCTACTAGACCCTTTAGTGGTAAGAGAAACTTTTCTTTTCATTTTGATAGAATGTGGATGGGTCACCCTAGATTACCTGAGAATATTGTAGATTGTTGGGGGAGATATGTATAGAGCTGCTAAGAAATTGAATTTCATCAAAAGAAAAATTAAGGTTTGGAATCAAGAGGTTTTGGGAGATATCTTCTTATCTAAAAGTAGTATTCAAAGTGACATTAAGGAAGTTCAAGAACAAATCCAAAGGGAAGGTCTCTCTGAAGAACTCAAAACTATTGAAAAAAATATGCTGGAGGACTATCATAACATCATATCTAAGGAGGAATGTTTTTGGAGACAAAGGTTTAGAGCTTTCTGGCTTAAGGATGGTTATAGAAATACTAGGTTTTTCCATATGACTAGTATGAAGCATCAGGAAATCAATAGAATTTCTTGTTTACATTTCAATGGTAAGAAGATAGTCAAGGATGAAGATATTAGAAAGGAAATTCTTAGTTACTTTGCCTCCCTCTTGTCTAAAGAACTTAGTCTTAGTCTCCTAGACTAGGACAAAGTGCTATCAGCTATTCCTTATATCATTGATAAAGATACTAACTCAAGATTGAAAGCCATCCCTTCTGACAAGGAAATTAAGGGTGATATTTTTTTCTTTTGAACGTGAGAAATCTCTTGGCCCTGACGGGTTTCCCATATTTTTCTTCCAACATTATTGGGATATTGTTGGGAAATAAATTACTGCTACGGTGAAAGAATTATTTGGCTCCAAATCCCTTCTCAAAGAACTTAATGCTACTTTCTTGGTTTTGATACCTACGAAACCTAAAGCTAACACGGTTGAAGCCTTTAGACCTATTAGTCTATGTAATTTTGTTTATAAGATCATTTCTAAAGTCTAAACTTTGAGGATTCTGGCCATTCTTCCCCCGACCATTTCCCCCAGTAGAATGGCTTTTTTCTTGGAAGGCAAATTCTGGATTCTATCATTGTTGTGCATGAAAACATTCATTCTTTGGAAACAACAAAAATTAGGGATTCCTCATGAAATTTAATTTATTTAAAGCCTATGATAGAGTGGATTGGAAATTTTTTATGAAAGTGCTAGAAGCTTTTTTCTTTGAAAGAGGAGTTATTAACCTGGTTATGCAGTTGGTTTCCACTATCTCTTCTTTTGTCATTGTTAATGGAGGATCCTCTAATTTCTTCAAACCTTTTCGTGGCCTTAGACAGGGAGATCCAATTTCCCCTATTCTTTTTTCCATCCTTGCTGAATGTTTGGGGAGATATATTCATAAGCTTGTGGGGGAAGGTCTGATCACTGGTCTCCAACCTTCCTCTGCCAGAGATTTTTGATCCCATGATAAATTTGTGGATGATACTTTAACTATGGGATCAACAACTATTAAGGAAGCCAATAATTTGAAAAAATGCGCTAACCACCTACACCACTACATCTCGTCAGCTCATTAATTAGGATAAGAGTTCTATATTATTTATTACATCCCTGAGGATAAATAAAGAATGATCTCTAAAATCATGGGTTGTAGTGTGGGCACTTTGCCTTTGTCATACCTTGGTTTTCTGTTGAGTTCTAAACCCCCTGAAGCCTTCTGGAGTTCTATTATTGAAAGATTCAATAGAAAGATTTCTGGCTGGAAGGGTGTTCTTTTAAGTCAAGTGGGGAGAGTTCAAATCTTGAAATATACCCTAAAAAATATCCCAGTCTATGCCTTGAGTTTGTTCAAGATCCCTCATAAATATGTTGTGATGATTGAGAGCATTCAAAAAATATTTTTGTGGTCGGGAGTGGAAGAAAAGAAAAGAATGAGCTTAGTGGCCTGGGAGAGGGTGTGTAATCCTAAAATATTCGGTCCAGGCTTGGTATGAGAAGTATAAAACACTTTAATAAATCCTCGCTAGCCAAACAAATTTGGAGAATCTTTAGGGAAAGAAAAGAGTTGAATTCCATTATTAAAAATAAATACTTGTTTAATATTCCTACTTTGGAATATTTCCTTTTGTCTGATGAGGATATGAAAGGATCCTATATATGGAAAAATATTTGTTATGCTAAGGATATGTTCATCAAAGGTATCATATGGAGGCTAGGAAATGGTAGGAGAATTAAATTTTGGGAGGATTGTTGGCTGCAAGCGGATCCCCTTTCCAGTAACCAAGATTGGAGTCAGGCTATCAAAATATGTAAAGACTCTGTTGGTGAAAAAACTAGTGATTACTGGAGAGGGGACAACTGGATAACTTTAGGAGATATTGATAGTAAGTTACAACCTATTTAGCAACTGTTGCAAACCTAATTTTTGAAAGAGGACATACACGATTCCTTCATTTGGGTCTCCATTCTGGATGCTACTTTCTTAGTCGCCTCTTCCTATGATCTTATGCACACTGGTATGGACAAGCCTCTTTGTTCAAAGGTATGGTATAAATTTATCACACTTAAAATCAATTTCTTTTTTTGGCTTCTTTCTTAGAATAAACCCTTGACTATAGATAATCTTTGTAAAAGAGGCTTCTATTTTCCTAATATATGTTATCTCTATATGGAAGAGGCTAGATCATGTGATCATTTAATGTTGCATTGCTCCTACTATTATAAGGTTTACGAGATTATCTTTAGAAAATGTAATCTGTGTTGGTTCCTTCCTCTCTTATGGCAGGATTTTATCACTCAATGGAGATGCCCTTATCTGAACAGTGTGGCTAAAGAATTATGGAATCTTCTTCTCCCTCACTTTTGGTGCAGGAGCACCTTAAGGTCTTGTATAGATCTTCAAAAAACTTGTCTTTTAGGTTGGTTTGGCCAACCACCAAAGGTAATAAGGACTAAATATGAAGTCCCAAGTGTGTTTTGTGTGTGTCTATAGATAAGAGTGATTAGGGTTTAATGTTGGGTGTGATCAAATAGGATCTAGGGGTCTAAGTCCTAGAAAGTCAACCAAAACGTCAAAGGTTGAACAAAACTCGAAAATGGAGTGGCACTTGTGATTATGATGTTTTTGGAATTTTTAAGGTCATATTTAGTGGTTTAGGATTGAGTTGGTCCATTGGAAGTAGTAGTTTGTCATTTGAGAAAAAGATGTAAAAGTTGCTCATGACAACTTTGCAAAGTTGTCATGACAACATTTACTAAAAACTAGGAAAGGGATTTAATGGTGCCCAAATCCCAACATGAGGTTCTAAACATGTGGGAATATGATATATAAGGTGGAGAAAACCCTAATTTACCAGTTGGTTTTTATTGGGTATGGACTGTGTGTTGAGAAGGAGAGATTTTAACTGTATTTTGTTGACAGAACCATCATCCAATACTTTAATAGATTGAATGGAGTGAATTAATGCATTGAGATTGTCTTGTGTGTTATTTAGTTGTTCACTATGGCATTATTTTAGTTTCTTAGTGTTCTTTCTTATCAGTTTGTAAATTCTTTGTGTTTTACTGGTTCACTGTCTTATTCTGGACGAGTGATGTAAAATATGAACCCCACCTGACTTCACTTGGTTGGAAAGCTATGGACACTTGGGATCAAGTAGGGGACCTTGTATATAGTGTATATATGGTTTGCAGAGTCATTTCTTTTAGGGGAGATATTTTTTCTAACAAGCCCTAGGCGAGTGCAGTGGCATTCTGGTTAGAGGCTTGTGTAGAACGGTAGCATGGAAAAATGCTATATGAATTGGCTTGAACCAATCAATGGTGGGAGAATTTGGAGGAGTGTGTCCTTGATTAATTTATGCAATGAGAAGATTGGGGGAGTTTATTAGATTATCCATTGAAGACAAAGAAACTAGAGTGGTGAACATGCTCCTAAAACCCTTAAAAGTAGGGGTTAAGTGAAAATCCAGTGTACGAATAGAGTGGGAGTCTAAAACCTTGAAAATCCTAGAGACTAGGGTATAAGTACAAAGAATCCATAGTTTATTTGGAGGTTTGTTAAGGGGATTTGTGAATAAATCCAAGAAGACTAGTTTCTAGGAGGCCTAATTGACCAAAAAGGCTACAAGGTCTCAAAATCTAAAAACTAGGAACCTGATTGAAACCTAATGAAGGGATCCATAAAAGTGGATCAAAGCTAGTTGAAAGTGACCTAGGAATGGTCAGGAATCCCATTTCTATTTCCAAGGTCAAATTGGAGAGGAATTGGCTAGAATAAGCCTATGGGTGCATAGTTGAATGGAGAAGGACTTGAAGGGAGTTTGAAGTTGGTGGAGAGTTCTAAAGGAGATAGGGGATCATAGAGTTGTCCTATGGTTAGGGTAGTGTTAGAAACCCTAAGAAGACAAAAGTAAGTTTTGGAAAGAGCAAGAAAGCTCTTATAAGTTAGAGCTCCCGATCAAATTGGTATCAGAGCCATTGAAAGACTTAGGAAGTGGTTAGTGTATGTCAAAGGGAAGTGAATCCATTGGAGAAAGCACCATGGTGACCAATGCAGAATTGGAAAGGGAGTTGTCAAAGAAGAAAGTCAAGAATAGACTTATTTAAGAAGCTATGGAGGAGATGAAGCTAAAGTTGGCAGAAGTTGTAGAGGTAGAAAACAAGATGAAATAACAAATGGGAGAGGAGAAAGATAAGGGAAAGAGTCAAGTTGAAGAGGAGGTAGAACAAGAGCCTGACCCTCCTTTACCTGAGGAACCATTCCTCAAGGCCCTTAAGGCATTAAGTGGCAAGGCATTAAAAGGCATTCTAGTGTTCTCTGGAAAGATGGATGCAGAGTTGGTTATGGAGTGGATTGAGGGTATGGAAAATAATTTTGAATGTGATGGTATCACAGAGGCACAAAAGGTGAAGATATTCAAATGAAGGCTAAGAGGACAAGCATTAACTTGGTGGAAGATTTTGCAAGAAGAAAGAGAAAGGGAAGGTAAGAAGCCAATAACAAATTGGAAAGCTATGGTGGCTAAGGTGAGATTTGTGTACCTGTCCTAGATACCATTAAGGGTGGAGTTAAAACAAAATTTGTATGGACCAAGCAAGCTAATGAAGGATTTGAGAGATTGAAGAAAGAGATAGCCACCAACCAATACTAGTTTTACCAAGATTTGAGAAGTTGTTTATAGTGGAATGTGATGCTAGTAACATAGCAGTGGGTGTAGTCCTAAGTCAAGAAGGAAGACCAGTAGCCTTCTTTAGTGAAAGGCTTAATGAAGGAAAATCTAGGTACTCATCCTATGATCTAGATCTTTATGCATTGGTGTAAGCTCTAAAGAAGTGAAGGTACTACTTGTTTCCAAAGGAATTTTTAGTATATACTGATAACCAGGCTTTGATCTATATAAATACACACGAGAAGCTTAGCTTAAGGCATATAAAATGGATGGAGTTTCTGTAGTCATACAGTTTTACTATCAAGAACAAAAAGGAGATGAACAACAAGGTAGAAGATGCCCTTAGTAGGAGATATCTTACCATCCAGGAGATTTAGTTGCAGAGTACATGGATTGAAGGTATCAAAGACCTTTATGAAGGAGATTCAGATTTCTCATAGATCTATAAGGAGTGTACTGATTTTGAGAATCACTTTCACAGTGAGTTTGCAGACTATACCTTACATAATAGATTTTTGTTTAAAGGGAAGCAACTATGTGTTCCAAGGGGTTCCATGAGGGAAAACCTTATCTAAGAGAAGCATAATGAAAGTTTGAGTGGACACTTTGGGTTGAACAAGACCCTAGACATAGTGGAGAGATACTATTGGTGGCCTAAGATGCATAAAGATGTAAGAAGATACGTGGAGAAGTGTGGAGTATGTCAGAAGAAAAAGGGGAAATCATCAAATGTAGGTCTTTACCATCCATTTCCCATCCCAAATAGAACATGGGAGTGCATAACCATGGATTTCATAGTTGGGTTACCTAGGATTCCAATGGTCTAGACAATGTGTTTGTGGTAGTGGAGAGATTCAGCAAGATGAGTCATTTCATCCCATGTAAAACAACACATGATGCTAGTCACATTGCCCATATTTTCTTCAAGGAGATGGTGAGGATCCATGAATTTCCAATAATTATAGTTGCAGACAGAGATGTGAAGTTTATGGGGCACTTTTGGAAGACCCTATGGAAAAGACTAGGAACTAACTTGTCTCATAGTTATGCATATCATCCTCAAACGAATGGCCAGACAGAAGAAATTAATAGGGTTCTTGGAAACTTGCTAAGATGTTTGTTAAAAGAGTATGGGAAAGGATGGGAGAAAGTCATCCCACAAGCAGAATTTGCCTACAATGATAGCACAAATAGGACTACTGGTAAGAGTCCATTTGAGATTGTATATGGTGTACATCCTAGGTGTGTACTAGAGCTTAGGGACTTAAAAGGATATGAAGGAATCAGTGGGCATGCAGATGACTTTGCACAATCAATGAGAGAAGTTCATGAGAAAGTGAAGAAGACTCTAATGGAGGCCAATCAGAAGTTGAAGGCTAACAAAGATGAAGAAAGGAGAGACCTACAATTTTAGGTAGGAGACATTGTGATGGTATATCTGAACAAGGCTAGACTACAGAAGGGAATACCAAGAAAACTATAGATGAAGATGATTGGACCTTGTAACCTTGTAAGGTATTGGCTAAGTATGGTTCCAATGCCTATAAAATAGATCTACCAAAGGATATGTCTATTTCCCCCATTTTCAATGTGAAGGACTTGATTCCATAAAAAGGAACAGACATAGGTGAGGAAGAGTATAGTACAAAGGTAGCTAAGGATGTGGAAAAAATTAGAGTATCTGTACAAGCTGAGCCACAAGTGGAAAGGATTCTAGACTCAAGGGTGAAGAAGAAGAAGAAGACAAGGAAGAAAGTCTACATGGAAGCCTTGGTGAAATAGGAACACCAGCATGAGTCAGAGGCTACATGGATAGCAGAGGGACACTTCAAGAATAATGGAATAAGCATGGAGTTCATCACACCTAAGATACCTTGATTTTCTTGTTGCAGGGGGAGGATGGTGCAGGAGCACCTTAAGGTCTTGTATAGATCTTCAAAAAACTTTGGCTTGTAGGTTGGTTTGGCCAACCACCAAAGGTAATAAGGACTAAATATGAAGTCCCAAGTATGTTTTGTGTGTGTCTATAGATAAGAGTGATTAGGTTTTAATGTTGGATGTGATCAAATAGGATCTAGGGGTCTAAGTCCTAGAAAGTCAACCAAAACATCAAAGGTTGATCAAAACTCAAAAATGGAGTGTCACTTGTGATTATGATGTTTTTGGAAGTTTTAAGGTCATATTTAATGGTTTAGGATCGAGTTGGGCCATTGGAAGTAGTAGTTTGTCATTTGAGCAAAAGATGTAAATGTTGCTCATGACAACTTTGCAACTTTGCAAAGTTGTCATGACAACATTTCCTAAAAACTAGGAAAGGGATTTAATGGTGCCCAAATATTGACATGAGGGTCCAAACATGTGGTAATATGATATATAAGTGGAGAAAACCAAAATCTATCAGTTGGTTGTTATCGTGTACGGACTGTGTGTTGAGAAGGAGATATTTTGACTGTATTTTGTTAAAATAGCCATCATCCAGTACTTTAATGGATTGAATGGAGTGAATTAATGCATTGATATTGTTTTTTGTGTTATGTATTTGTTGAGTGTGGCATTATTTTAGTATCTTAGTGTTCTTTCTTATCATTTTGTAAATTCTTTGTGTTTTACTGGTTCATTGTCTTATTCTGGACCAGTCATGTAAAATATGAACCCCACTTGAATTCCCATGGTTGGAAATATATGGACACTTGGGATCAAGTAGGGGACCTTGTATATAGTTTATATATGTTCTATGGAGTCATTTCTTTTAGGGGAGCTATTTTTTCTAACAAGCCCTAGGCGAGTGCAGTGGCATTTTGGTTAGAGGCTTGTGTAGAACAGTAGCATGGAAAGATGCTAAATGGATTGGATTAAAAAAAAAAATGGTGGGATAATGTGGAGGAGTGTGTCCTTGATTAATTTATGCAAGGAGAATATTGGGGAATTTTCTTAGAGCATCCATTGAAGACAAAGAAACTAGACTGGTGAACATGCTCCTAAAACCCTTAAAAATAGGGGTTTAGAGAAAATCCAGTGTACGGATAGAGCGGGGGTCTAAAAAATTAAAAATAATAGAGTGTAGGATAGACCTAAAAAGAATCCATATTTTATTTGGAGTTTTGTTAAGGGGATTTGTGAATAAATCCAAGAAGACTAGTTTCTAGGAACCCTAATTGACCAAAAAGGCTACAAGGTCTCAAAATCTAAAAACTAGGAACCCGATTGAAACCTAATGAAGGGATCCATCAAAGTGGATCAAAACTAGTTGAAAGTGACCTAGGAATGGTTAGGAATCCCATTTCTATTTCCAAGGTCAGATTAGAGAGGAATTGGCTAGAATAAGCCTACAGGTGCATAGTTGAATGGAGAAGGACTTGAAGGGAGTTTGAAGTTGATGGAGAGTTCTAAAGGAGATAGGGGATCATAGAGTTGTCCTCTGGTTAGGGTAATGTTAGAAACCCTAATAAGACCAAATTAATGGTCTTGGAAAGAGCATGAAATATCTTAGAAGTTAGAGCTTCCTATAAACTTTAGCTGGCAGATATGGAAAGAGAGAAAAACCAGACTATTTGGAGAGAAATAAGCTAAGGATGAAGTGGTTGCTAATCAGATTTGTAGGGGGTTGGAGGAGAAATTCAAAATTTTCATATATAAAAATCCTACCATTATTTCTTCCTAGGAGGATCTTGAGAAAATCATAAAATGACAGCTTGATTTTCTTCTACCAAAGTTCATAACCCTAGAGATGGTGCCATGTGGTCTTCTCCTCCCCAAGATTGGTACAAATCCAAATTTGATGGGGCTGCTAAAGGAAACTTAGGATTGGTGGGAGGGGGAGGTATTATTAGAGTCTCGACTAGTAATTTTCTTGGGGCAGTGGCCTTTCCCATGGGATTGCAAACTAATCACAAGGCTGAAGCCATGACGGCTCTCAACACTATCATGCTAGCAGAAGAACTGGGCTGTAAGAATTTATGGCTGGAAAGTGACTCTCTGAATATCATTAATAGCATCAAAGGCTTAAATAAACCATCATGAACAATAGAGAATATCATTGACAAAATCAAACTAATCTCTCTTAAGTTTGATAGGTTTTATATAACCCATAATTATCATAAAACAAACTTTGTCACAGATGGGTTAGATAACGTTGGGGTTAAAGGTGAAATTAGCTACAAGTGATTTGGGATGGTGAATATTAATTATGACATTAAAAGGATTATTGATAATGAAAATATTAATCATAAAGAAGGAGTCATTCATAATAATAATAATCTTAAGTGAAATAAGAAAGATTAAAAGTATGAGATGTGTGAAGTGGAATACAGTGCAAATTCTCATTATTACCTATCTTATTATACATGTTTTGTGGGTGCTTAAGACAGATTGGGATTCAATTTCTTTTCTATAATGAGCTTTGTTTGTTGAATTTGAGCAACTATGTTTTTTATCTTATTTTGTCTTGCAGCGACATTCTGGAGATAATCTGTAAAATGGAAGAGATGGGAGGGGATCTTGAAAAACATGAACCCTCTGAATGTAAATGGATTTAGAAGAAAAAAAGTGTGCAAGAATCTCAAGAAAGGTGAGGTCGAGCAGTATCTTCATAGACTACATGGCAACAAGAAGGACATTACTAAGGCATTTGTTACAGGTTGGGACAATGGGGTTGTTAACATTGTGGGTAAGTCCTTTAGTCTAACCCTAGAAATTATTGTTGGGATAACGTGCCTCAACTGGGTGGTATGAACTATTTTAAGGATAGGAGAGTTGGTAACAAGGCCTTGAAGGATTTTCCTAGAACTGATGGAGAAAGAGTCATGTTAATTAAGGGTAAAGAGGATTTTTTCAATATCAATAATATTAAGCTTATCTAGGCCCAGGTTCTTAGGGTTATCATGGAGTACTTTACTCTTGATGGAAGATTCACGAGGGTGTATAATTTTTATTTTTTCCTCGTCAATCACTTTCATCATAAAACTAGGGTTTCATTTCCCTATTACTTACTAACAAATTTGAATCAGATCATCAAAAATAATAGGATAAAATATAATTCCCTTCTCCTTCATGAAGGCCTCATTCTTCTAATTGTTGAGTATGCTAGAGACAAAATTCCATATTTTGTACCAAAACAAGTTGATAATAGTAGGCAGAAAAGAAAAAGTGCATAGATCAAAGCAGGTCTCTCTGATAATAAGAAAAAAAAAAGGCTATTCTTGGCCAGAAGGAGACTCTCTTGTCTATTTTCGATGAGGTTATGGGTATGCAGTATGAAGATGATGATGATGATGAACCCTCTAAGGAGGAGAACTCAGACAAGGACAAGCACAGTAGTAAGGAGAATCTGGGTAAAACTAAATTTTCTAAGCATGAGAATGATACAGAGCTTCAGAAGTATACCCAGGTTAACATCTTTCCTTCCCTAGATGGTTTAGGTGATAATAGCTCTATGGATGACAAAGAGAATCTCAAGGACGATATTAAAGATGAGAAAAATTATTTCCCTAGGGAGGAGGATATGATGGTTCAACAAGAGACCTCTGATAAGGTTGAGAATGTGAAGCAGGTCCCAGTTTCCCAATAGAAGTTTTTTGATAATGATGCTAGAGGTCTCTCTGATGACAAGAATATGGAAAGGGAGTATGCTGATGGGGGAAAAGAAGATAATAAGGAAAAATAAAATATGGTTAAGGAGACCAATTCTGTAGATTTTGAGGAGGGAGTTGCTAATCTGGATTCTTTCTATATGGAGAATCTTACAAGGATGGAAGATCCTACTGAGCATTGTGCAATCAAAGAATACCTCAAAAGAATCTCTAATTTCCAAAAAAGGGGTCAGAAGTTGAGAAGGATAAGAGGAATAAAAATTAGAAAAAATGGGAGGCTACTTCTTTTAAAGATGAAGATTTAAACACTAAAAAAGTTACTAATATGTGTGTCCTCAATGTGGCAAGGAGAAGAGTTGTTCTGACATTTAATATGGATAAATGGGCCTTCCAAAAAAATCAAGAAGTGTGCATCAAGTATAGAGCCTTAGATGCGATAAATGAGGTGCTAGAGGAGAATGTGGATAAAATACAAAATGATGCAGTAATGTACAATAGGAAAGGTAAAAGTTTTACGATTGAGGATTTTGAAAATTCTAGCAAGCTGGATACGAAAATTTTGAACATCATTGTGGAGAAGCTTTCCCACTTCCTTTGCAGAGTTAGGAATCATGAGAACATTCTTACGAAAATCCTATCCATCACCAATGAGGGTATGAAACCTACTGTCAATAATATTAATGCACTTTATTCTCTGCTGGAGGGAAATGATCAGGAAAAAATGACGTCCTGATTGATGATGCTTTTGTGAAACCATATGATCAGGCTTCTGGCCCTGAGTCTAGAACCAGAGCGAGCATCAAGAAGAAAATGATTACTCAGCCTAAGGAGTTGATGAGTCTTAAGGACTCAATCCAAATAATTCAGGCTTTGCAGGTGCATTCTGAGGAATTCCTTAAGATGCTGGAGTGACCTATGCTGCTGGGGTTTTGTTGGGTCTTTCTGCTGGATGGTGTGTTGGAAGGTTTTCAAATTTTTTGGTGGATGGTCCTTTTTTTTTAAATTTATTTATATAAGCCCTTCATTGCTTCTGCCTTTTTTATTTGGCAATCATTTATTTTTTTGTTGTTGTTTCTTGCTCTATCTTTGCTAGCTTGTAAAGGGTTTTGGGGTCCCTTCAAAACCTGCTTTTACCTCAATCAAAAATATTATTGGTTAAATGGCATGGAAATGGATTGGTATAGATTTGAAAATTTTGGTTGGGAGATGCTACAGATTTGTTTTCTTGACCATTTAGACCCTCAAAAGATATAGTATTAGAATCAATGAGGTCCAAAATAATAGATTTCAAAAAACAATACTTCTCAGTATCATGACCAGGTTGACAATGGTACTGGGAAAATACTTTGTGATCAAAGTGTTTGGGAAAAGGTTTTGATGTGTCAATTGGTTTAATAGGAAAAAGAGTTAACACTTTAGCATTAATCAATTTCAACATAACATTATGAAAATATTTAGAAAGATGAGTAAAATTATGAGAAAGTTTAAAAATAGATGACAAAGGAGCCACACCTTTGGATGCTTCCGCCACTTGGTCATCAACATTGTTTGATAAATTATTGATTTTGATGAAGTTCGCTGGATCTTGAAACTTGATAAAGTTGTTGGATGAGACATCACTATTATCAACTAGAGCCATTGGAGTGGTGCTCTCAAACTGAATCACTTGAAGTTGATAATTATGAAGCATTGTACATATTGAAGTAAAAGAAGAAAATTAAGAAAGTATGATCTTATCTCTAATATATTTTTGTAAATTAGAAATAAAAATACATTGCACATCAATATCTGGCACATGATAAGAAATATGAGCATGCAAATGCTTAAATCTACCAATAAAATTAGTCACTTTTATTTAACACCTTGTTTACAATGCATCAAATCAATCAAAGAGATCTTAGGATTTTATTTTTTTTGAACTTTTTCAATGAAAGCATTAGAAAGGTTTTTAAAGGAGTCAATAGAATAAGGAGGAAAAGAACAATACCATTCTAATGCTTCATTTTGAAAGGTTCTATTAAACAACTTAGCCATGAACTTATGATCATGAAAAAAATCACTACATAAGTTTTGAAATTTTTTGACGTGGGTCCAAAGATCACTTTTACCATTATAAGTCTCATCAAATTTATTCGGATAGATAATGGAAGAGAGTATATCAACAATCATTTTGATAAATTTTTCATAACAAAGGGGATAAATAAGGATAATTGTATGATTCATTCTAAGGGCCTCACACCATCATACTGGGATGAAGAAATCAATTGTGCATGTTACATTTAGAATAGGGTTCCTCATAAAGCCTTAAAGGGTACCGCTCCCTTTGAAGCTTGGAAAGGATGGAAACCTATTGTTGAGAATTTTAGAGTCTTTGGGTCTCCATCTATGATACACATTACAAAATAAAAATGCAAGGCCATGGATCTAAAATCCTAGCCTTGCATCTTCATTGGCTATCTAGATGGTGTAAAATACTATTGCCTACTCCACCCCATGGCACCTGATTTTTTATTAAGATAAGTGTTAAGTTTCAAGAAACACCTCTTGAAACTATACTTGATACTTCTCAGCTGGACATGGACTCTTCAGATCTTGACTATAATACTGATGATTTAGATGATGCACATCTAAGTTCTAGAGAGGCATCTTCTTCCTATAGTGATGATAGTGATGAGGACTCATCTTCATCTAGTTTAGGGATTCCATTAGTGGTTGATATTTTTGCATCACCTATACATCACACTAGATATAGGATGCAGATATTGGGGTACAAGATTCAATAGATGATAGTATAGATTTTTAGTGGGGGCACAAGCCTTCTTTTCTTCAATTTATGATTTGCACACATTTAGAGAGGCATGTGGTATACCTAAGTGAGATATTTATATGGATGAGGAATATGATTCCTTGATTCAAAATTACACTTGGGATTTGACTTCACTTCCTAAGGGAAAAAATCTAATTTGGTGTAAGTGGATATATCAAACTAAATTTGTAGCAGATGGGTCAATTGATAAGTACAAAGTGCACTTGGTTGAAAAAGGGTTTTATCAAGTTGAGGTCATTTTCTATATAGAAACCTTTGCAACAGTAGCTAAGATGACTTAAATTAGACCCACTCTAGCTATAGCCACAAAACATGGATGGGTTGTACATCAGATGGATGTGAAGAGTACATTTCTTCATGGAGACCTTGAGGAGGAGATTTATATGGCATAAACACTAGGGTTTGTTTGTGATTCATCCTTTTGAAAACTAAGAAAATCTATCTATGGCCTTAAACAAGCCTCAAGGGCTTGGTATGCCAAGATGGATACTTACCTTCTATCTTTAGAATTTACTAGATACCATTCAGATCCTAATGTGTATCTTTTGCAGTAGGATGATTATTTAGTGATATTGGTACTTTATGTTGATGATCTTTTGATTACTCGGAGTACTTGATCTATCATTGTAGTAGTGAAGCTATCATTTCTGAACAAATTTCACATGAAAGGTTTGGGTTTATTGCAATACTTCCTTGGTATTCAGATTTCACAGTCAGATTTAGGGATTACTCTTGCTCAACCCAAATACACTCTTGATTTACTTTCATGGTTTCACATGACTACTTGTAGACTATCTTCAACTCCCTTTCTATCATGAGTCAAGATTGAGACTACATGCACTTCATCTTTAGTTAATGCTACTTTGTATCGACAACGTTTTGGTAGTCTTATTTACTTGGCTCATACTAGGCTAGATATATCTTATGTTGTTGGCATGGTTTCTAGATTTATGCAGGAGCCTCATGAGTTGCATTAGAAAGAAGCTAAGAGTATTCTTCACTATCTTCATGGTACACTTGGTATGGAAGGTCAATAGGGACTATGATTAACAATTATGAGTTCTCTATTGTGGGTAAATTTCAAACATTTATGGATCGAATATGTTATAGCTTTCATGGTGGTAAGACAACAAAGAACAAGTTTTACTTGAAATTGATCAAAAGTTGGGATGACAAAAAAGGTGACATCTAAAGATTTTCCACCAACCTCTACTAAAAATATAATAGAACCATGGGTAGGATAAAGGAAATCATCGCAAGTTAGATCATAAAATTATATTTATCATATAAATCATGTTACAATAATCTATTATAAAGATGTTTTTCAGTTATCACATTCACCATGCAAGTAAGGTCAATAAGGGCACCACATAAATAATGATCATTAACCTTTGCAGCAATATAAAGGAGACCATTAGGTAACTTAATTTTCTAACTAGGGTAAAAAGTAATCCAAAGATCATGTTCAAGTTTTAGTTTAGGTTCGGTTTGATCAATGAGGTTGATAAAATTATTGGCTTCATCACACTTATCATCATAGTCAACAACATGGGTAGAGGAATAATGCAAAGATTGGGTAGACTCAATATTATTGGTTGAATGAGATGGTAATGGATTGGTATAGATTTGAAAATTTTGGTTGGGAGGTGCTACATATTTGTTTCCTTGATCCTTTAGACCCTTAACAAATATAGTATTAGAATCAATGAGGTCCAAAATAATAGATTTCAAGCAAAATGACTAGGTTGACGATGGTATTGGAAATATTCATTGTGTTAAAAGTGTAAGGGAAAAGGTTTTGGTATGTCATTTGATTTAATAGGAGAAAGAGTTAACACTTTAGCATTAATCAACTTCAACATCACATTATGAAATGATTTAGAAAGATGAGTAAAATAATGAGGTTTAAAAATGGATGACAAAGGAGCCACACCTTTGGATGCTGCCGCCACTTGGTCATCAACATTGTTTGATAAAATTGATTTTGATGAATTTATTTGGACCTTGAAACTTGGTAAAGTTGTTGGATGGGACATCACTATTGTCAACTAGAGCCATTGGAGTGGTGCTCTCAAGAAGTCACTTGAAGCTGATAATTATGAAGCACTGCACATATTTGAGTAAAAGAAGAAAAATCAGAAAGTAGAATCTTATCTCTAATATCATTTTGTAAATTATAAATGAAAATATGTTGCACATCAATATCAGGCACAAGATGAGAAATCTAAGCATGCAAATTCTTAAATTTACCAATAAAATCAGTTGTTGTTTGTTAGACTATTTATGCTTTTTACAATAAAATGATAGATCTTGAGATTAAAGGACTACTCTTTATTTATAGTTGTTATTTGCTAGAATACACCTATTTCAAACAAAAAAATAGTTTTTTCTAAGGTTCAAATTGGATTCAACATTTATTCTGCTATTTCCTTTCATAATGTTGATGTCCTTAATGATATTTTTCTTCCTCACTGTATTTGTGTTGCCCCATGTTCTATTGTTTCCTAATTGAGGTTGTTAAAGAGGTTTCACCAAACCCTTCACTTGGATCTTTGAGTGTTGAAATGTAGTTGGAGAGTAGTATAAAGAAGGAAGAAAGATGTAAATTTGACTAAAATTATTTTTAATTGTTTTGAATTTTAACTTTAGTTACTTCTTTGGTAACTTAATAATAGAAGTATTGATCTTATTCTTCAGCTAATTTCCTCGGCTACTTTTTCTATTTTGGTTAATGGTTCTCCTACCCTTTTTTTTAAATGCTCTAAGGTATTGTGACAGGTTGACCCCTTATCTCCTATCCTCTTTGTTATCATGGCTGAATGTCTGGGAAGATTCATTGAGAATATGGTTCAGAAATGTGAGTTTAAGAGGTTGTATCCTTCCTCGGCTAATCAGGTTTCTTGACATCAACAATTTTTTGATGACTCCGTGGTGAGGGGAAGCCTCTATTAAAAATTCCAAAAATATTAAGAAGGTCTTGGAAAACTATGGGATAGCTTCTGGAAAGGTCATTAATTGGGGGAAAAGTTTGGTGTTCTTTTTCAATGTCCCTAAACAAAGCAATTGAAACTTAAGAAGATATTGGGGTGTGAGTTGGAGTCTTTACCTGGAACCTATTTAGGTCTCCCTCTTTGTTTAGAGCCTCCTGACTCTTTTTGGAGCTCTTTGGAGGACATATTTCATAGAAAATTGGTGGGCTAGAAGGGTATGTTGTTGAGTCAGGCTATTAAGATTCAAGTTTTGAGGTCTACATTGCAAACCAAACCTCTCTATACCCTCAGCATCTTCAAATTCCCAAAAAGTATGTGAGGCTATTGAAAAAATCCAGAAAACTTTCTTGTGGACTGGTTTGGAAAAGAAGAAAAGGATGACCCTTATATCTTGGGAGAAGGTTTGTAGATCAGTGAGGAAAGGGGGATTATGATTGCATAGAATTAGGAGCCAAAATGACCATCTTCTTGCTAAACTTATTTCAAGATTTTTCAATTCTACAGGAGAATGGACTACTATATGGAAGAACAAGTAAAATAAGGAGTGTCCTACTTTGAAAAAATTTCTTATTTATTATGCTAACCCTAGAGGGTCCTTCATCTGGAAAAATGTCTTGAGCAATAAAGAGTTTATTAGGAAGGGGGTCAAATGGAAAGTTGGGGATGACATGACTGTTTAGTTTTGGGATGAAGAGTGGTTGATGGTTCACCCCTTAAAGGAAATCCCTGAGTGGAATATTTTTTGAGGTTCAATGCAAGTTGAGGTTTGGACTCAAAGTGGTTGACTATTGGGAGAGAGATCATTGGACTGATCTCTCTATTATTGATCAGTCCCTCAGGAATCTTAATTTTTTTTTAAATCTGTGACTTTGATTGAGGAAGAGGACAATCTTATTTGGAAGTATAATAGTAATGGTAATTTTTCTATCTCTTCTCTATACTGTCAAGACTATGAGAATCATCCTATACCTTTTTGGGCTATTGCTTGGATTAAGGGCCTTACTCCTAAAGTCAATGTCTTCTTTTGGATCATGCTCCAAAATAAGATCCATACTACTGATAACTTGAGAAGAACGGGAATGACTATGGCTAACACATGTTATTTATGCAAAAAGATGAGGTATCTACTAACCATATGGTCATTCATTGCCCTTATGTGAGTAAAACAAAGGAAAAATGCTTAAATTTTCTTAATGTGGATTGGATCTTCCCAGAGGAACTACAGAGCCTTTTAACTTCTTGGGTGCCTCCTTCAAAGAATGATACTATGGATTCTATTTGGAAATTCATATTACCATACATCTACTGGGGTGTTTGGAAAGAAATAAATGATAAAGTTTTTAGAAATAAGGCCTCCAATGAAATGGCGGTCTTTCATAAGATCAAAAGAGCTATGCCGGAGAATTTATATTTGAAGGGTAATCTGATGGAGCCTTTAGAGGCTAGGGATATTACTCTTTTTGAGAACTGGAAGATTAAAGGTAATATGAATAAATGCAAGAAGGATTTATTGAGGAATAAAGCGAGATGGGATTGCCCTCCCCATGGTTGGATAAAGGTTAAATTTGACAGGACATCTAAAGGGAATTTGGGAGTGGCTAGATGTGGTGTTGTTATCAGAGATGAGAATGGTCTTTGTAAATGGGTGAGAGTTATACCTATAGGTATACAATACATTTATGTTGCAAAGGCTAATGCGGCTTTCCAAGGCTTAGTTATGGTTAAGGAGAAGGAGTGAAAAATACTATGGCTTGAAGGTGATTCTTTGAATAGTATAAGATGTTTAAACAACAATTTTATCCCTTCATGGACAATATATAATGTTATGCATAAGGCTAAAAACCTAAATAACTCTTTTGAGGAATGCGTCATCATGCATAACTATAGGGAGACTAATCTTGTAGCTAACTAGGCAGCCAACATGGCTTGTAAGGTGGGTTTGATGATGAAATGGGATGATGTTGATGATTTTCCTTTTGAGGTGCAATCATTAATTGACAATGAGCATTTATGGAGCAGACAAAGGGAGTTTTAAATTTTCTTTTTAATGAAGAGTTTTGAATGTAAGTTGATGCTTAATTATTCATTTTTCTATATGAAGGACAATGATGTGACTAGGCTCTTTATTTCACATGGTTTCTAAGTATTGTTTGAGAAGTGTCATTCAAAATGGAGAACAAGGTTACTCAGAGACATTGCGAAGAATAACCAGAGTGGTGAAATTGGTGGCAAAAAGAAAGGGTTTGAACCCGCGATTTGCAAGGAGTGGAAATAGAGTAAGGAGGTATGGGGGATTCTGAAGAAAGGAGGTTTAGTGGGTTTCATGGAGAGGTTTCATGGTAGGAACACTGCTGTTTCTAAGTAATTCTTTAAAACCTAGAAGAACGACAAGGTTTTAGTGGGTAACTAGTATATGGAGGTCACTAAGGAGATTGTTGCTGAAGCTACTGGTATGAGTATGGAGGGATTGAAATTCTATAGAGATAGGAGTATCTTTGATAAGGCTCCTGAGAGGTTCCCTGATACGGAGAAGGAAAGAAAAAGACTGGTGAAGGCAGACAATTCCTACTACAACCTGAAGTGTATCTCTCGGCCTTGGAGGTTTGTCTTATATGTTGTTATTAACTACATTACGCTTGATGGTTGATTTAGCAGATCTTACGGTCACCATTTCATGCTTCTACATCATTTTAGACATGATGAGAAAGTTAGTTTCCCTTACTATTTGTTGATCTCTCTAGAATACACTATCAAAAGCTTTCATAAGGACCCTCAAGGGGAACATGCCTTGCACCTGGGTTTAATGCTTCTGGTGTTTGATCTTCTGAAAATAAAAAAGGTGGAAAAACCCTTCCTCAAGGGTAAAGATAGGGATGAAGAAGAGATTGAAGGGGACGAGGATGATGATTTGTATGAAGAAGAAATGAAAGATGATGAGGAGGAGGCTTTTGATGTTAAAACCACAAAAAAGACTAATTTCAAGGGGTCCCCATCTAAGAAAAAATAGGGTAAGACTGTTGTGGAAGATTCTGCTACTGATAAGGATACTGAAGAGGATGACTATGAGGAATAAGGGGAGAATGATGGAGGCAAGAGGAAAAGAGGGGACCTCAGTGGAAGCAGGAAAAATACTAACAGTATTAAAAACCCCCGTAAGAAGAACATTGTCATTTCTTCTGAAGATGATGAGGACTTTGAGCAGATGAAGAGTAATAAGGAAAATATTGGTGAGGAGATTGGGGATGAAGGGAACTTGGATGGCGACTTAGGAAATCTGGGTAAGGACCAAAATTCTCTGCAGAGGGAGGCAAAAAACCTGCAAGAAGCTAACCAAGCCATGGATGATATTGAGGGGAAAATTGATAAAGATGATCTTGGGACCATGATGACTGTTGACATGGAGAATGACAAGGAGAAAAGTGGGGATAGCACTGTGATGAAAGATAAAAATTGCCTTGTGAATTTTACCTGTACGTTAGGGAAGCTAATGGATGATGGAAACATGGTCAAAGAGAAAATGCATATGATGGTGTGTGATATCAACCTCCTTAAGAAGATAAGCATAAGAGAAAAACCAGTTGCTGTGTGCCTTGAGGAAATGAGGGATGTGTATGCAATGAAAATCCCTGTAGCTGCACAGCAAGTCAAAACATGCATATACAAGATATATCAAATATTAAAAGCATGCAAAGAACTTGAAATACAACCTAATCTTCACTACAACCTCCGATGAGCTAAAACAAGTGCACCCAAGACTTGTTTGATTTGCTCTTAGAGATTTTGTGGGTGTGCTCTCCCAACACAATGCAATAAATCCCACTATGATGCAAGCTACAAGATGGTGAAGGGATTGAGGACAAGTATAAGGAACTTGCCCCAAGATTCACATGATGAAGATTGAGAATGCAATAGAAAATCTAGAATGAAGATGCAAGATGAAATAAACTAAGATTGATTCCATTATCTAACATGTAATATCTAGATGATCTAATGCTCAAAGAAGCTAAATAAAATGAAGACTAAGACATGCTCAATAAAATKCTCTAAAATGCAATCACTAGCTCAATGCACTAAAAAACTCTAGTTCTCATTAGTTGCAAATGAGGAGTGAGGCCTCCTTTTATGGATTTGCTATGAAAATTGGAGGGCTAAGATTAAGAGGTAGAAAATGAGTGGTTGAGATTAAAGGTTAGGTAGGGTTTTGGTGGAAGTGAAGGAGATTAAGAGGCAAAAGAAATGAGTGGCTAGGATTAAGAGGCAAAAAAGAGAGGAGTTGACTTTTCAAGTCACATGTGTGTGCAAGTGATTAAGGCTAAAATGGGTTTACTTACCTTTTAAGTGTGATTAGACTGAATTTAGCCAAAACCAAGGAGAAGTGAGATTTAAATTAAATTTAATTTAATTTAAATGAGGTTTAGAAGAATTTTAGGGAAAATGGAGGGATTAAATAAATAAAATTTATTTAAAAAGAAATATGGAGAAAACATATATTAAAATAAATTTTAATATATTAGGGATAGTATTTAAATTAAATTTAAATACAAGGTGATGAATTTATTTAATAAAATTAAATAAATAGTCGAATATAACAAATATAGTCAATCTATAAAAATTAACTATATTGTTATAGGCAATATTAATTAAATTAATATAGAAATGAAAAAGGACAATTTAGGGTGTCTACAGGATGTTGTTAGAAAAGAGGATGCTCATGTTTCCATGGTCGATAAGGTTTGTAATTTGGGAAAAAACCTAAAAGAGAAAGAGGCGAGGGTTACTGAAGGGGACTTCAAGGGTGAGTTTGACACTCTGCAAAATAGAGTGGAGAAATTAGAGAATACTATGAGGACAATTGGGGAGCAGAGCCTTTTTAGCCTCAAATCCTATATTGAACATGTTAAGATCTTGGTCGACAAGATGGAGCAGACTAAAGGTGAGAAGGTGGTGAAGGACCCAAAGGAGGCTATGGGACCTAGAAAGCGCACTCAGGCAAGCACTAGGAAGACTAAGGCCAAAGAAGACAAGGAGCTGGAAGAGCTCAAGAATACTACTGATCAAATGTAGATAATGGTGGTCTAGGCTAAGGACCTTATAAAATGTATTTAGCTATCTATTTTTATTGTCCTATCTTTTTGTTGTGTTTTCCTATTCCATCTCTTTTGATGCAGCCTTTTGTATTTTGGTAGTTGTTGTGTGTTTTTTTCATGCTTTTGTTCTTAGGTGTTGTGGCACATACTTAGTTATGCTTTTAATGGTTTATCTTTGAGCTCTTTGTAAAAGGTTTCAGGTCCTTTCAAAACCTGCTTTTACTTAATCAAAACTTAATTGTTTCTTATGTAACAGGTTTTGAACCTTGTCAAAAACCCTCTTAATTTAATAAAAAAACAACAAATGACAACAACTAAATCTACTAATGAATTAACTGTATCAATATAGGTTGTGATTATGATGTTTCTAGTATCAAATTCTATACAATGCCACAGATCCATTAATTATCCTCAACATAGAGGAAATCAAAATTGTTAACCAATGACAACTTTTTCTATACAAATTACAACTAAATAGCACCTTAAAATAAAGAATTAAAGATTGATACATTATTTTGCATACTATTTTGTTGGCTGCATACACCTCCACGTCATTCCATGAATCAGTCAACACTTGCAAAACTTGATTGAGTGGATGGTAGAGAAAACTAAAATTAACTTTTGCCGTTATAATAAAATAATTCAATAAGTTGGGGTAGAGGTCCCAATGTCCAGCGATCATGGAGACCAAGCTCCATTACTCGTTAGGAACTCAAGAATTCTTCTGCTCACCATAGTATTCTTGTAAGAAACCCATAATTTTCAGGACCATTTGTATAATATAAAATTGTATGATAGATTGTAATTGATAATGTGTACATATAAAAATGTAAAGGGGATTGAAATAGAGATATGTTTATTAAGAATATATGATGTATTAAGAATGATTGATTGATTATCTTGGAATGTAATGCATTGATGTGTAAATTGTCCTTTAAGTTGCCTAGAATGTATTGAATCCCTTAACCTTAATTGAATCGTATTGATTAAGTATTGCAATTGTGATTAAGGAGAAGATAAGATGTTCCTTTTTACCCTCAAATGCACAAATGGGAGATCCAAGTTGATCAACCCAAGAGAAGGGCTAATGCACAAATGAATCAATTATTTGGAAAGGAGGATAACAAAGGAGATACCTTAAATTCTATTAATTATATCTATATAAATGATATATAATAGTAATTAAAGGAATGGGAGAAATGCACTAACCTTGAAATATTGCAAATCAAAGAATGTTGTTTTTTGAAGTTTGTACTCAGTTTCTAGAAAAACTAACAGTTGATCCCCAATTGAAACACAGAGACGAACAAAACCCAGAAATCTTTTTCTGTTTCAATGTCATCTTATGAAAAAGGTTGACCTTGACCCACAAATGTCAACCCTAACCCAATAATGTCGACCCTGACCTACACAGGTCCAACAAAAAAATTTGTTCGCGCCGTCCGCAAGAAAGCTGAAAAGGGTATCCAGATCTGGTCTCAAATCAATTGTTTTGTACCTCTACTTGCAAGAAAAAGAGGATTATTTGTTGTGGGGGAGGGGTTTGCCTTGGTCAAACCCCAGTTTTTGAATTAACCTTGAATATATGTAAATGAAATTGCATAAATGGACAAAGTAAATGCATAAATTCACCTTTCTTGAAAAAGTCCTTGTGGCGGATTCAAATCCTTGAATCCACAAGTATGCTTCAAAATGTGGAATGTAGAGAGGTAAGATGTCTTTAATCTCTTTCTTGTAGATCTCCAACACCAAGTCTTGAATGGGTTCTTGAATTTGGAATAGGCTTGGAAGAAGGTGGATGGAGAGATCACCAAAAGGGCACCATGTAGCTTGAATCCTTTAATGGCCTCCAATGGATCTCCTTCATGAAAATGGATGCTTGAATGAATGAATGCTTGCTTGAAATCTTTCTTGATTTCTTTCTTGAATCACACTTGAAGATAGCTTGAGAATGCTTGATTAGAAGACTTCGTTCACTTGATGTTGGTTAGAGAAAATGAGAGAGAAAGCTTCCCTGTTATATGAAATTAGGGCACAATCTTCTAAGGAGGCCTACATAGGAGGATTAAATTCTCATTAAAGCCTTTACCCCTAGGAGAGGACCTATATTAAATATAATTTAGGAATCAACACTTCAGAACCCAAAATAGCTGACCCGAAAGTGGGAAAAACTTTTTGCAAAGGTCG
Organism: Thuja plicata; assembly: GCA_018584345.1. Lineage (NCBI taxonomy): Eukaryota > Viridiplantae > Streptophyta > Pinopsida > Cupressales > Cupressaceae > Thuja > Thuja plicata. The sequence continues at coordinate 1,685,960 of MU227925.1, forward strand.
ACCTCCAAAAACTATGAGACCCTGGGATCTGAACCCTGGGTCAAGGTCGAGGTTGACCTTGACCTAGGTCAGGGTTGATGTTGACCCTAACCTAGGTCAGGGTTGAGGTTGACCCTGACCTAGGTTAGGGTCAAGGTTGACATAGACCTGAAAGGTCAACCCTGACCTTGAAGCCCAGAATCACCAGTCTGCAGTTCAGAATGCAGAAATAAGGCTAAACAGAAGTGGAAAGAGGGACAAAATAGGGAGGAAGCCATGTCAAGATCAGGAACCCATTCAAGGCACTTTTCATGACCCCAAAACACTTACCTGGAAGGCTAAAAACATCTACAATGGAAGTGCTTCCATTTTCTGACTATACATTTAGCCCCCACTTTAGCAAGAGTATGAGCTCAACACAAACTCTTGGTAAAGAAGAATATACAGAAAAGATAATCTTATTGAATCCAAAAGGGATAAAGAAACCCTCAAGCCCCCAAGGTACTTAAGTCTTTATCAACCCTAAGATCACGATAAGAGAGACATCACTTAGTTAAGTAGAGAGAGAAAAGGGTGTGATTATCTTTCCCAATGAGAACTTATGTCTCATTGTGAACCACACAAAAAGTGTAACTAGAAAGATGGAATTGAACTGCCTAGTGAATATGGCTACTCACTAGTCAACCCATTAGGGAGATCCATTCTTAAAGGGGTCAAATTATTGTAAATTGAAAACTGGCGGGATCAAGAGATCCATGTAAATTTAAATTGGAGGGATCAAGAGAACCTTAAAAAAGTAAAAAATGTGTGACCATGCTTTAAGGATTAGTTTCTTTTAATCCATAAACGAAAAAGTTTTAAATCTTGAAAACTATTTTGAACTTGCGTGTGTGAAAAAAGTGAGTAGAGTGTATTCCCCCATGTTAAAGTCATTGCTAACACTTTAACAGGAGCAATGGTTTTAACGAAAACATCAACAAATCTACGGATTATGTTTCCATTGCGAGATGCCCCCAAAGGAAGAAAAATCAAGGGAAATAAAACATAAACATACATAAGAACACAAAAGGGATCTACCTAATGTGGGGTCAATATGATCATAAGATAACATGTACATAGAAATATAATATTATTGCAAATGAATTGACATCA
>MU227925.1:1690284-1713681 GCA_018584345.1 Thuja plicata
ATTAAGGAGAAGATAAGATGTTCCTTTTTACCCTCAAATGCACAAATGGGAGATCCAAGTTGATCAACCCAAGAGAAGGGCTAATGCACAAATGAATCAATTATTTGGAAAGGAGGATAACAAAGGATATACCTTAAATTATATTAATTATATGTATAGAAATGATATATAATAGTAATTAAAGGAATGGGAGAAATGCACTAACCTTAAAATATTGCAGATCAAAGAATGCTATTTTCTGAGGTCTATACTCAGTTTTTGGAAAAACTGATAGTTGATCCCAAACTGAAACGCAAAGACGAACAAAACCTAGAAATCTTTTTCTATTCCAATGTAATCTTATGAAAAAGTTTGACCTTGACCCACAAATGTCAACCCTGACCCAACAATGTCGACCCTGACCTACACAGGTCTGACAGAAATTATGTTCGCGCCGTCTGCAAGAAAGCCAAAAAGGGTATCCAGATCTGGTCTCAAATCAACTGTTTTGTACCTCTACCTGCAAGAAAAAGAGGATAGTTTGTTGTGGGGGAGGGGTTTTCCTTGGTCAAACCCCAGTTTTTGAATTAACCTCAAATATATGTAATTGAAATTGCAGAAATGGACAAAGTAAATGCATAAATTCACCTTGCTTGAAAAAGTCCTTGTGGTGGATTTGAATCCTTGAATCCACAAGTATGTTTCAAAATGTGGAATGTAGAGAGGTAAGATGTCTTCAATCTCTTGCTTGTAGATCTCCAACACCAAGTCTTGAATGGGTTCTTGAATTTGGAATAGACTTGAAAGAAGGTGGATGGAGAGATCACCAAAAGGGCACCATGTAGCTTGACTCCTTCAATGGCCTCCAATGGATCTCCTTCATGAAAATGTATGCTTGAATGAATGAATTCTTGCTTTAAATCTTACTTGATTTCATGCTTGAATCATACTTGAAGATAGCTTGAGAATGCTTGATTCGAAGACTTCGTTCGCTTGATGATGGTTCGAGAAAATGAGAGAGAAAGCTTCCCTTTTATATGAAATTAGGGCACAATCTTCTAAGGACGCCTACATAGGAGGATTAAATTCCCATTAAAGCCTTTACCCCTAGGAGAGGACCTATATTAAATATAATTTAGGAATCAATGCTTCAGAACCCGAAACAGCTGACCCGAAAGTGGGAAAAACATTTTGCAAAGGCCAACATCCAAAAATTGTGAGACCCTGGGATCTAAACTTTGGGTCAAGGTCGAGGTCAACCTTGACCTAGGTTAGGGTTGAGGTCAACAAAGACCTGAAAGGTTGACCATGATCCTGAAGCCTAGAATCACCAATCTGCAGTTTAGAATGTAGAAATCATGCTAAACAGGAGTGGAAAGAGGGACAGAACAGGGAAGAAGCCATGTCAAGATCAGGAACCCATTCAAGGTGCTTTTCATGACCCCAAACCACTTACTTAGAAGGCTAAACACGTCTACAATGGAAGTGCTTCCATTTTATGACTATACACCATTTTAATTAACGCCTGTGCCATTAACGTACCCTTGTAGGGGTTATGTATACAAGGTGACAACACCAATAATAAAATAGGATTCTTATATATATAAAGATACATTTCTAATTTTTGTAATTTATAATTTTAAAAGTTATATGTTTTTGGATATATATTTGAACTATTAAAGAGTTTGATAAATGTCTTTGAATCTTATATTAAAGTAAATGGTGTGAGATTGAATAGAATTGGATCTAATATTGTTTAGTTTGGATTAGGTTCTTATGTTTTCTTATGTTTTTTTTTGTTATTTTGGTATAATTGTACTTGATAGTGCAGTTCAAATTACCTTTTTATAGACTAGGATTGTTTTAATTAATTTTATTTAATCAATTATTAGAATTAAAATATTATAGTATTTAATTATCAAATATTGTCAATGGGTCCTTGGTCTACTGGTGAAGTTGAATGGCTATAACAATTTATAAATTATATTGTGTATTCATACTATTTAATTTATCATTAGAATAATAAAAAGTATAAACGAAAACTCATCAAATCATACAAAAAAAATATACAAAATTTAATTCAGAAACTAATATAGCTTAAAAATCCAAATTACAAGTAAACTCTATATAGAAAGCCTACTTGTTTCATCTTTTATTTATCTCAAGGTCCCATCACTATTTGATTTTAAAATTATATGACTTTTGTAGTCAACAGCGCAGGCTTCAAGATGTGAATTTCTTATATATATTTTTCTCGTCTCATAACTCATGTGATTTCTATAATAGACTAGCAATCACACCTTAGTGTGCAATGGGAACGCCATAGAGTTATGGAAAGGTCATTTAAGAATTTGTACCTTTGTTTGTCACTCCTTCTCATCCCTCTATAGATCTCCTTATAATGAATTGATAACTCTTCCTCTCTATCTCTCCCTCTCTATGTCTCTCTTTGTATCTCCCTATATCTCTTTCTATCTTTACCTCTTGATCTATCTCTATCTCTCTATTTGTTTTTCCCCTAGCCTCCCACTTTATATTCATCTACATCTCTATCCAACTAACTCTCTCCATCACCCTCTTCCTATACCTTTTAATCTCTACATCTCTATATTTCTTCTCCCATCTCTACCTCTATATGTATCTCTCTCTTGTCATCTCTCTATCACTCTTTATGCATATATATCTCCCCCTTTCTCCCTCTCTCTATTACTTTCTGCTTATATCTTTATCTTTATATCTCTCCCTCTCTCATTCTCTCTCTTGTATATATTTACATCTTTCATCTACACTCTCCCCTCCTCTCTCTCCTCTCCATGTCCCTCTTCCTCTCATATCTTGCTCTTTCTTCTGTACCCCTCCCTCTTTCTATCCCCATCTCTCCCCCCCTCANCACACACACACACACCCTATCTCTCCCCCTCACTCACACACACACCCTATCTCTCCCCCTCACACACACACACACACATTATCACTCCATTTAGACACATCACCCTATCTCTATCCATCCATCTCTCCATGACCCCTTTCTTATACCTTTAAGTCTGCACAGATTGGATTTTGCAAAGTCGGCTTATTACTTTTTACATTGCATGTTTTTTTGTAGGTTTCATAAAGGCTAAGAAGATGTTCACTGGTATCTTCTCAGCCATCAACACTATATGTCAAACAATGCATTACTTACGTTTCCCGCCCATTTATTGTCCATTTTTTCAGAAAGAAAAATTGTCATAGCATCAAACTTGGGTTTGATTGATGCAAGACGATAATAACATATGTCCTTTAAATGCAATTAATTTATTTCATATATAATCCCCAAGTTTTTTTTAAAAATCTCCATGAAATACTTTTAGGTTTCGTTTTCTTTAATTAAACGAAATTTAAAAAAAACAAAATTAGGTCTGACCCCCACCACACTTGGCACTGGCTATGGGGCAGGAAATTTGCACCCGGTCCCATTGCCCTTTTGCATGCCATACATACAGCACCAATCAAATCAAAATTTTAAGTGTTGTAAACAACAATAAATGTTCAGTATAATTTGCCTCTCACAATTACCAAGATTAATGAACCATTTTTTCAATTCAAGATTCAATTATTTTTCTATGAACTATTAATCTACATTGTTAATGTTTGTTAATAGTATATTTATATTGTTATTATTGAAAATTTACTGGGGTATTGTATTATTAGAATAATTATCTCGTACTGCCTTAAAATTCTAATAAAATATTATTTAGATGTAATGTAATTCTACTTAAACATCTTTTGTAACAATTCTTTAAAATTATAAATATGTTAAAATATAATTACATATTTTTAAATTAAAATTCTATAATATAATTAAAAGATACAATAAAAATATTTTTTTAACATTATATTTTATTTTAGAATAATTTATTCTTAATTCTCACCTTATTTCAATCTCAAACCTCAAACTTAACTCTATCTAGAATTAATTGTAATTAGAACCTTAATATATATTAACACCAACTCTAATTAATCTTTATAACCCTAACTTAACCTTAGCCATATTTGAACATCCTAATCCAAATTGAAGCCTATCAATATTTATCTCTAAATGTATTTCTAATCTTGAGCTAACTCTAACACCCTAATTGAATTCTAATGCTAATAAACTCTAACTTTAGTTGCAACCCTAATTCTTATGCTTTAAATCTTCATAATGTTATATTGTTAATTTGTCATAATTTTTTATATTGTTCAAATTTTACTCTAAAATAATTTTTCAATAATAACAATATAAATTATAATATTAATAGACATTTAAAATTTATAGATTAATAATTCGTAGCAAAACAACATTAATTGTGCAGGGAGGAGAGGCAAATCGTACAATTCTCCACTGTCACACTGTCATGGATAGATTCTCCAGAGCACATGTGGAATGAAGATCCACTCAAGCCTCCAATCCACAAGGTGAGCAACCAAATCCTTTGGTGATTCCTTGATCATGGCCCGTTAGTTTTGGCGCATGCATAGGATTTCATTTTCTTGCATCTGTTTGTCTTTTCAATTTTAAAATGGTTTTAAAGGACAACTCCGAGGATTTTTGTAATATTTTTGATGATATACTGATGACTATATATAGCCAGAAAAAGGCTAATTTAGGGTCAAGACTTTAATTAGTAGAAGTTCAGTAATTAGATTTAGTAATTTATTGGGTGTGATATATTTTGAAATCTGTTGGGATATTTGGAAATCAGTTAAAGAAAAACTATCATTTTATGAATTTGTGTGTTTATGAAATTGTGGAGGATCTCTATTGGGGTATCTGGATTGGTTGATAAATTTCTTGCAGATCTTTATTTTATCAGTAGTTAGAGTTTACTTTATTTTATCTATATTTCAGTGAATGAGAAAATCTTAAGTTTGTAGGCTTCATTTTATGTGTTGAATCATCTTTTAATGGTATTCATTGTATATTGATAAATGATATGCTTTCAAATGCCTTAATTACTTTCTGGTGAAAAGTAAAATCTCTACTTATAGCAATTTTTATTTAAGTATTCATTGAATATCTTATCCGGGAGCTATACCGTTAAATTTAGAAGGTCTAGATGTTGTTGTGTTATTAGATCCTGTTGTTAGAAAAGTTTGTTGTTTTCAGATGGGTTATAGAGTGTTAAATTTATTTCAAGAGAAAAGATAGATTCATTAACTAACACCCCCAAAATGGGAGATTCAGCTAGCTTATTTGGGATCACTTTTCCTTTGATAGATTTCATGTCTGCATACACAATGCCTAATTTACTTGGGATCATGACCCACTTAGCAGCACAACTAGTAAGAGAAGATTTATATAATAGGTACTTTAGTGGATCAACCTTTGAAATGAGTTGATTTTTATGATTAATCATGTAATGGTAGATATTCTATGTACAAAAGATAATAACTAAGCATGCTCTCTCAATGGCTGTGTAATTCAACTCATATCCGACTAGTTTTCTGCTCAAATAGTAGAGTTCTCTTTCTTTTCCATTATCATCTAGCTGTGCGAGAAGAACACCCAGTGAAATAGTAGTGGAAAATATGTATATAATCATAGGTTGGCCTAGAATAGGCATGACCAGTACTGGTCAATTATCTAGGTACTTCTTGAGTTGTTCTAATTCTTTCCGACATAAGAAATTCCATAGGAACTCGGTACCTTTTCTCAAGAGGTAAGAAAAAGGATGAACTTTATCTGCCAGTTGTGGCACAAATCTATAGATGGACTAAAGTCTTCCTTATAGGCTGAAAATTTGTTTCAATATCATAGGAGGTGGCATCTCTAGGATGGATTTCACTCTATTTGGGTCCACCTGAATACTTCTGTGGGATATAATGTAGCCTAATAGATTTTTGGATTGCACTCCAAAGACACACTTCTTAGGATTCAGTCGAACCTTTAATTTCTCCAACCTCTCAAAGATTTTTATGAGGATGATGATATGTGATTGTCTTGTCTTCAATTTTTCTAATATTTCATCCACATAATCTTTAATGATATCATGCAATAGGTCATGAAAGATGGTTGTCATAGTGCACTAATAAGTTTCTCCAACATTCTTGAGGCCAAAGGCCATGAATTGGTAATAGAAAGTACTCCAAGGTGTAGTGAACACAGTATTATGTTGATCTTTTGTTGTGATTCTTATAAGATTGTATCCTAAAAATCCATCCATAAGTGATAACATTTCATGCCCTACCATCAGATCCACTATGATGTCTATGTTGGGAAGTGGAAAATTATCCTTGGGAAATTCTAAGTTTAAACATATAAAATCTAAACAGATGTAGATTCCCCTGGTATTTTTACCTACTAATACAATATTGGAGACTCATTTAGGATAGTCTATGGTTCTAATGATTTAATCATCCAAAATTTTATGTAACTCTTATTTGACTAATAAGGCCACCCATAGATGCATCTTGTGGGGATTATGTTGGAATAGTTTGAATTTAGGATGTACTATAAGGTGGTGTACGAATAGATCAAAGTCCAGTCCAAGCATATCTTTGTAAGTCCATGCAAAGTTTATTTGTGCCTTATAGAGAAATTAAGTCATGTATTTCTTTTCTTTCTCATTAAAAGATGTTGTTATGAACATGATCTTAGGGTTCTTTGTTATCCCAAGATTGACTTCTACTATATATTTAATAATGATAGATAACTTCTCTAGTAGCAAGGACCTAAAGGGAAAATCAACTTCTCCCTCTTCTAGTGCCTCAAAAAAGTTTTCACTAGAAGACATGTCCTTTATTTTATCTTTTTCTTCATGCGAAGGTGAGTTAGAAAGGTTTTCACCAGGGGATATTTTATTGTCTTTTTTATTTTTATTTTCTTTTTCACTTTTGTGACTAAGAAATTTGACTTGGCTACTAAAGTAGGCTTGATTAATGTAATGGATTTTTTGTTTGTAGTCTTGGATATTTCTTAATGCAAAAAGGGCTAATATTTCCTCATCTAAATCACATATATCTAAAGCTGGTGGTGAGTCTTGTTGGTCCCAATCAATGAGTTCAGGGTGTTTGAGTTGAAGGCTGGGGGATGAAAGGTCAACTTAGTTGACGGTAAGGACACGGTTGACATCGATGAGTTCATTTTCAATATACTCAAAAGGAACTTGATAGAATTCCTCCTCAGGTTTTGAATCAAAAGAAACCTCACAAGCATCGATTGAGGGCACCTTGGTATCTAGGGAGCCCAATCCTCTACCATAAGGGTATCCAATTCATTTTATTGTCTCTTTCATACCTTTATCTTTTTCTCCAAGACTTGTTCCATGATATCCCATACTCTTGACAATGGGAGTGGCCTTGACATACTTTCCGTTTAGTATTTTTACAAGTTCACCTTCTCCATCTTTGTAGAGCCATAATAGGATGCTTGATTCCATATGATCATCACCAAAGGATCCCCAATATTCAAAAGTAGACTTTTTACATTCCATGATACCTTTATTCTTCTTAGGAAAGATTTGGGAAGGTAAACCATGGGACTTTGGGGATAGAGGGAGTTGGCCAATGCACAAGGCATTCTCTAACTTGTATTCTCCCATTCCTTGGTTAGTGAATTTGATTTTCTTCTCAAATTCATGGATCTTTTCCTCAATGACCCTCTATTTTCCTTTAGGAGCTTCATATTTAGAGGCCTCACTAGTTGATGGTTTTTTAGTTTCTTCAATGGAAATTCTCATAGTAGAGGGTTTGGTAGTAGGCCCTAAAAACTCATTCATAGGGAAGAAATAAGTGTTTTTTCCTTCCAATCATTTGCAGTATTAGAAGGGCTCAGGATCTCCAAGGATGGTGATTTCTAAACCTTGATATGGGAACTTCAAGCATTGATATAATGTGGAAGGTAAAATTGAAGTAGCATGTATCCATGGCCTTCCAAGGATGATATTGTAGGGTAAGTCTAGATCCAAGACTTTATAAGTAGTTTTAAATAATGTAGGACCCACTTGAAGAGGTAATGTGATCAAACCCTTGGATTCTCTTTTTCTATCATCATACGTCTTGATTTTTATTCTCTTTGATACATCTAGAACATCATCAGAGAGTCTCAATTGTCTTATTAATTTCAAGATACAAAGATTCAAACTAGATGCACCATATATAAAGACCCTTTTTTATTTGTGATGATGAACGAGGGAATCAATGTGTAGGGGCTTATTATGATGTAGTTTAGGACCATAGAAGTATTTATTTGTGAATACAAGGTTTTTTTGTGTAGCTAAGTTCCCAATCATGGCTTGGAATTATGATTCATTGATATTGTTAGGGACACGCGACTCAAGAAGAGCTTTCTCAAGGATATCTTTGTGGACATGTGAAGTGCAAAGAAGATAAAGGATGGATATCTGTGCGGGATTCTTCCCATATTGTGACAAAAGTTCATACCATGAATTTGGTCTAATGGAAGTGGATGGAGCAACTAGCGAAGCAAATACTTGGACAGACACTCTGGTTCTACAATTGGTAGCATTACAATATGCACCCTTAATCTTGAGGGTATATACATGGTTGCCAGATTCTTCAATGTGGCCACATAGGGAAACAAATCCAAAGATGTTATTTTCCTCAACATTGCCATACAGTGAGTCAAAACACATGATGTGATTAGTAGAGTAGTCGTATGGTACATCCTTTGAGCATGAGGCATTATTATGGTCATGCTTGGTAAAGGGATTACTATAGATCTTGATTTGAGAATTTGATGACAATGGTGTATGCCCCTCGACTTCAATCTTTCAATTTTCAATAAGGTCTTGGATAAAGGTTTTCAACTTCATACATTTCTTCGTGTCATGACCTTTGATGCGATGATAATTATACTACTCATTATCCTTATACCAAGTGAGCTTAGTTTGATTTTCATCATATGGTCTAGTGTTTGGAAACACCATTAGGTTTTCATCAAAAATATTTCTAAAGATGATGTAGAGAGGTTCTACAAGAGAAGTGTATGTCCGACACTGCCATGAATTGGAATTTTTTTTGTTGTTATTATTGTTTTTATTCTTGTTGTTTTTGTAGTTTTTGCGTAGAAACAAGTTGGATTGATTGCGAGTTTGATGTTGTGATTTTTGTTGATGTGATGAATTTTTTTGACTTTTGTTGTTGCAATTATTATGATTGTTTTGAATGCCTTGATAAGATGCTTGGACATTTTGAACATGTTTGGCATCAATCACTCCATCATTAACAACTCCTTTGTCCTTAGTATAAATTTTAGGTTTGTCATTGTTAGAAGGGGTATAATGTTTAATGGTACCCTTTTCAAGGGACCATACTCAATGCTCTTTCATTTCTTAACAATAGAGTCAAAGGCGTTAGGTGAAGCCATTTTTCATTTGGAATGACATTTCACATACCAAGTTCCTAGTGAAGATGCCAATCAGATGTTTCTCGGGTATTTTCCAAGGAATCTAGTTTGCAAGGTGTCTCCACCTTTCTAGGAAATTGGAAAAGGTTTCTCCATTCCTTTTCTTGGTATTGCACAAGTCACTCAATGATTCTTGATGTTTGATATTATAAAATATTATGTGTATAGTCAGAAAATGGAAGCACTTCCATGTTAGACTAGTTTGGCCTTTCGAACAAGTGGTTTGGAGTCATGTCAAGCACCTTGAATGGCTTCCTGAATTTGATCTATCTTTATCCCCTTATTCTATCCCATTTCCACTCTTTACAACCTATTTCTGGCACCCCAGACTGAGAAATTGGATCTTTGGCCTCAGGGTCAAGGTCGACCTTTTTGGGTCAAGTTCAACCTCAACCTTGACCTAGTTCAAGGTCTACCTTGACCTTGACCTAGGTCACAATTGACCTTTTTCAGGTCCAAGCCCCAAATTCCAAAATCTCAGGGTTTCCAGATGTCGGTCTTTGGAAAAAGTTAATTCCCGGTTCCGGGTTGGCTGTTTCAGACTTGAGGACAACAAATCCTTAATTATATTTAATGTATGTCCTCTTCTAGGGAAATTGTTACAATTAGAATTTAATTCTCCTATGTTGGCCTCTCTAGAATATTGTGCCCTAATTTCATATAAAAGGAAGCTTTCTCCTCTCATTTTCCCTAACCATCATTATACACAAGCAAGAACAATCTAAGACTTGATAATTGCAAGATCTCAAGACTTGAAGAGTGAATTTAAAAGTTGAAAAAGAAATATTTGAAGCAAGCCAAGTATCCATTGAAGGATTCAAGCATTTATCAAGCACTCACTTCACCAAGGAGATCCACTGGTAGCCATTGAAGGATTCAAGATCTATGGAGCCCTCTTGTTGAAGATTTTTCCATCCACATTCCTCCAAGCCTCTTCCTCTTGCAAGATCCATTCAAGATTGGTGTTTAAGATCTACAATAAATTGATTGAAGACACCCTATATTATCCATTATACATCCATTTGGTGCATCCATACTTGTGGATTCAAGGATTTGAATCCTCCACAAGGACTTTTACATGAGCAAGGTGAATTGTTTCACTTACTTTGTTTATTTTTGCAATTTCAATTATATATTTGAGGTTAATTCCAAAACCAGGGTTTGACCAAGAAAAACCCCTCCCCCAACAAAAAAAAACCATTTTTCTTCCAGGTATTGGTTTGGAACAACAGATTGGGACAAAGATTTGGATACCCTTTTCAGAAAACTTCCGGAATCCAAAAATAGAATTTCAGTTTAAGAATTTTTAAGTCGATTGAGACCTAGGGCGCAATTGGAAATTTTGGCAAATGATGAAATTGAATTAAGGGTGCAAATCAGAACTATCTCAGAATGGAAAAATATTTCTAGGTTTTGTTCGTCTCTGTGTTTCCATTCTAGATCCAGTCTCAGAATTTCCAGAAACTCGACACGGGCTTCAGAAAATAGCATTCTTTGGATCTGCAATATTTCAAGGTTAGTGCATTTCTCCTATTCAATTAAATTAAGGTCTTCAATCTATCTAAACCTAAAATACATTTCAAATTAATCAATCAAACCTGGGTACTTAAGATCTTCCTTCCTTATTCTTGTTTCTAAATGATTGATTCATTCATGCATTGATCCTTCCTTTTGGGTTAATCAATTTGGATCTTTCATTTACATATTTAAGGATGGAAGGATAGCATCTTATTTACCCCCATAAAATATTTAAATGTAAGGTATTTTATGTTAAATGAATCCACAAACAATGCACACATCATTTTATCCTTTACATTTTGGTGAACCCGCGATAGACAACTCTTTCTTTTTGATGTTAGATTTACATCTTTTATGTTAGATCTTGCATGCATATTAGATTATCTTTCTTGTATGTTATTGCATTTCCTTTCAAAAATTAAAATCAAACTCTTCTTTTTCTAAATTAGTTCATTTGCATTGCATTGGTATATGAGCTTTACCACTTCTAGTCCTACTTATAGTATCCGGGTTAGAAGAAGTCATAGAATCATGGGTTCCTTTGATCTCGAATCTTCCTCTCCTTTCCATAGGATCTTAGATGACAACTTGAATAATCATGATTCCAATCCTTCTATGGATCATAAATCTTCTCACTCATCTCATGATGAGGATGATGCTTTAAGAGTTCCTCCTGAACAAGTGCAAAAACTTTTAACCGAACTTGATAAAATGGAAAATTGGCTTATTCAACAAAACCATAATCAAGATTCCATTTGAGCTATAGAGGCTCTTAAGAAATTCCTTTGTGATGGTGATCAAGGTGTTAATTTCTTGCATGGTATCACTCATCTTGTGCATTAAAGTGTAAAACCTTTAGCTCAAGAGGCTCAAGATCTAGGATATACTCCTCCTATCATTAGTCAAGGACCTTCTTCTAGTCCTTTACCTAAAATTCCTACTTATACTCCTCCTTTGATGACTACATCTCTCCAAATTTCATCTATTCTTGTGAATGTTCCACCGGTATCTTTACCTACCTCACAACCTTCATATCATAGTGTACCTTTTACTTATACAAATCCCCTTCCAACTGTGGTTCCAAATTTTCCACCAGTTGTATCTTCTATTCTTTCTGCTTCCTACACTCTTCCTAGTGTTCCTAATGTTTCTATGCCACCTGTGTCTTCTAATGATTCCACAACTATTAGTTTGGCTCAGACAGTGTCATCTTTACAACAACAATGTTCATCCTTAACTCAATCCAAGTTTAGCATTCCTATATGTGACATAGGTATTCCCTTATCCTTAGACATTATCCGTGTTACTATTCCTCAACAAGCCAATATGCCTCATCTATAAAATTACAATGGTAAAGGCGATCTTTTTACTCATGTTAAAATATTTCAAATCCTTTGTAGTGATTATGCTCATGACCATAGGATTTAAGCTAAACTATTTGTTAGAACCTTTTGTGATAAGAATCTACAATGGTATTGTTCTTTACCTCCTTATTCCATTGATTCTTTTCCTAAACTTGCTAACACCTTCATTCAACAATTTCAAAATAACATTGGTCCTCAAGTTTCCTTAACTGATTTAAAGCATTGTAAAGAAAACATTAAGGAAAAATTGACTAATTTCATAGGTAGATTTAAGCATTTGTATGCTCATATTTCTTATCCTTTTCCTAATATTGATATTCAATACATGTTTATTTCAAATTTACAAAAGGATATTAGAGATAAGATCCAGCTTATTGAATTTACCTCTTTTCAATAACTTTGTGCAGCACTTCATCATTATGAAATAAAAGTGAGTCAATTTGAGAGAAACACTCCAATGGCTCTTGTTCTAGTTCATAAGAGTTACAATGCTCCTAATTCTAATAAATTTTAGAAACCTAACAACTACATCAAGATTTATAAACAGACGAATGTGGTTGTTGTTAGAAACATTGAGAGGGGGGGTGAATCAGTGTTTGTCTATTTATTACTTTTCAGCAACTTAAACATCAATCAAACATACATTTAATGAAGCTTAAAATAATAACTCATAACACATGATATGATTATAGGGAAACCTTGATCAGAGGAAAACCCCAGTGGGAATTAGTACCTTCAAATATTGTACTAGTATAGTGAACCTGTTAAAGTTCCTTTGCCCTGTTAGAAGCAGTCTTTACAATGCAAGTACAATGACCTTGTTAAAGGTCTAACCTTGTTAGGAGTCTTTTAAAAAACCATGTTAAAGGTATATGGCTAACTTCCTAGGCTCACTACCCAATAAGATGAAGGCTACAACCTTCTGATAGTTTATATACACTATATCAAAAGTGAACTGCTGTGATGACACTGTTGTCTGATCAGTTTCATGTATGCGCAAATGCTCTTACTCTCTTAAAGAGATTTATCTCATACTTACTTCATCATACTTATCTTATATATCTTTCTCATACATCTTATTCGACTCCTGTAACATAACTTTACATTACATACTTATATGTTCATACCCGAATAGACGCGACCCAAAACAAGACTTATGGTCAGCCCTAAAACATAATACACAACACTTCCAAGAAAGTTGGCTTAAGCGTATTTACAAAAAAACTAATTAAATCATTACAAACATATAATCAAAGTCTCTTGGCCATTACATAACAAAATAATTCACGCTGATCAAAAATCTAGTCGAGTTCCATGCTCTCTCTTCTGGACTGCTAGTGTACTGATCTATCTGTAACTTCTTCGTACTATCTTTTTGTACCATGAATGTTATGACTTAGTATGTAGACATCACATAGAACATATATCTGAACGTTCATACTCTGATTCAATTTCTAACACGTGTGTTGATGTGTTGATCTCTGTATATCTCTATCTGTCCTATTTTCCATACTTAGTCATTTTGTCTTTAATGACAGAAACTTAATATGACTTTGTTGCCATAATGAAAATAAAAAAATAGTCATATGTCCTCTATGAGTCAAATTGCCAACAATCTCCCCCTTTGTCATTAATGGCAACAAAGGAATGTGGCCAAGTTACTCAAAATGACTTAACACCAAAATACTATATATCTTTGCATTCCTTAACATATATATATATATATATATATATATATATATATATATATATATTACAATCCATATATACACATTATCTATATACATCACTCCCCCTTTGACATTAATGACAAAGGTGTGCAAAAACTTGTAAGTTTCAAGATACTTACTCCATGTAAACATCTGGCTATGCAATCTGAAGGGATTGGATCTCTTTCTGCCAGAATGCCTTCATTGCATCAACTATCTGAAGATGCACGTATAATGCATATGTCAGCTTCTCCATTTTTGTCAAATCCATACAGGGACCTTGATCATACATCACAATGGTGGCATCAATCTGTTTGATGTTCTCATTCAGAACTTCTAGAGAGGGCGCAAGTGCATTTCTCAATTGAGTCTGTCTGACTCTTATCTTATTGATCTCCAACTTAGCCTTCTCAATCTTTTCCAACTGTCCTTGATAGACATTGTTATAGATGTTCATGTATTGCGTGGATATCTCAACTAATTTTCTAATGTTTTCCACCATGATCTCTACCTCTTTTATCTTTTTAATGTGCTCAGAGGTGAATTTTACTCTATCCATGCAGTATGTTGTGACTTTCCTTCCTTTAGATGCCAACTCTTTTAGTATGGACTGCCCAATCTTTAAAGAGTTTAAGTCTAAGGTAAAGTTCTTTACCAATTCATTCAGTCTCTCCTTTTTATTTTCATCTTCTGCAATTCTAGTAGCTGAGTCTACTAGGCTTGTAAAATATTATTTGAAGCTTGTTAGAATGTTGTCCACATCTTCAACTAATTGAACTTTGGCTACTTTCTTGTCTGTAGGCACTAATTCATTCAACATGTTCACCAATTCCAAAAAGTGAGGGTTCCTCATCACTTGTTTCTCTTTTTCTTTTTCCATAGCAAGAATGTTGATCTTGATCAGGTCTTCTTCTCCCCATGCATCCAGACTTGCTGAATCAGGAGTTAACCTTGACAACAATGAAGTAGATGGTTGAGTGGATGGTGAGAATATAGTATTCTGACTGGTATCCATGCATTCACTCTTTACTAGTATCTCTTTGATTGGTGTCTCATTATCTTGAGTGTCTTTTTCTTCATTAAAGTCAATTGGATCATTGGAGGGAACTTCATCTTGTTGTACAAATGTATCATCAGTGCACACCTCTTCAGTGCTTACAAATGCTTTATCAACTTTTTCCATGTCTTTTTTAGATGTTTTCATGGATATCTTGATATTATCAACCACTATAGTATCTTCTGAGTCTTTCGCTGTATCAGAAGTTATTGTCACTCAGGGTGCTGAAACCTGTGGACCTATTATAGGTTCTATCTAAATCAATGGTTTTGTAACCTATTTGAGAGGAGCTGGAGTTACCTTTGTAGTAGGTTTCATTGATGGATACATGTGTCTATCCATAAACACTTGTGCAAATTCCTTTTCAATTTCTTTTCCTATCTCCTCATACTCTTTGTTCATAATCTGAAGAGTCTGTGTCCTAGTTCTGAGATGAGGCTTCACTAGATCTAATAGAATTGCCTTCTCATCATGTGAGCATATAGGGAGGAGATTATCCAATGTTTCTTCTCTTATCCTTGTGTCTTCCTCAATTGTATGTCTCTTCATGATCTCAAGTATGTTCCATAACTTATCCGGTATCACTGTTTTGAGTTCAAGAACTGACTTCTTAAACTTAATCATATGAGATATGATCATAGAGTGTATCTCAGTTTTATAAATCTCTTGATACTTGTCATACACTTTAGCAATTGTATCTAGTCTGCCTTCATTCACAATCCTGTTCCTTAAGAAATTTAGACTAGGTCTGAAACCTACCTCAAGAGGAGCTTGAGTACTTCTTACTGTTCTCCGTGTAGTCCTTGAGGATGGATGACTTGTAGGTGCTTGTTTCCTTCCTCTAGGTTTTTTTCTTGGTACAGAAGGTGGAGATGAGTCTAGGTCAATAGTGGTAGAGGGCGCAGAGGTTCTCTCCTCATTCTTTTTCTTCTTCTTCTTCTGAATGTAATCAGTCTTCTCAATTTTTACTTGTGCATGAAATTGCTCAAGTTCTTTTGCAATCTTGGCTTCTTTTGCTTTGTCTAAATCTTCTTGTGTGACCCCATGAATTTTCAGAATGCTAGATGTAATTATGGATTCCTTCCTTTTGTTTTCAACACTATGTAAGATAGTATCAACTTCATTAGTCTTCTCTCTTTAAGTTCCCCACCTTGGCTCATTAGGATCTTTTGGCGTAGACAATAGAACTTTTGCATATCCTTATAACACATGTTCCTCCACTTCATAACCAACAGGATGAATCCATTTGGTTCTAGGTTCAACTACCTCCATGCAAGTGCAATCTATTTCTACCATGAAACATATGGTATCCTTATATTTATCAACTATTTTCTTAGATAATTTGAACATTTTCTGCATCTTGATCCTAAATGTCTTGATATCCATATCCATGGTGTCCCTCACACTGCTCTCTAAAGTGGCTTTAAGTGAAATCTAAGACATTGTGGGTTTTCTCCTATCTAGGTAAAGGTTTGCAACCTTTCCAACAATATGGAAGTACAAGTAGATGATCAAAGATCCAAACCTGAATGTCTTGCTACTGTCATGCTTGATGATTCGAATGTTTTCAATCAATTGAGCGTGCAATATCTCACATAGATTGTACTGAGTGTTATCCTTTGCCATTCTGATAGATGCTATGACTATTGCTATAGAGACACTTTTTAACTTGCTTTCTTGTGGAAACTTATACCAAAGTATCATAGTTAGAAGCTTTATGTCATCTTCCTTGATAGGGTCAACTGTCATCCCACGCTTGTCACTTCTAGATAAGAAAACTTGTTCAACTTGCTTCTTGACATCCTTGCCAATAGCAAGAACTGGTCCAGTTTTAGGAAGTCTAGTTAATTCATGGATTAGGTCTATAGTGATGCAAACAGGAACCTCACCAATCCAATAAAGGTCATCATGTATTTTGCTTAGTAAAATCTTCACCCATTCTATCTCATCAAACTCATGTGCATTAGAGTATTCGAAGATAGGGTTATCAATCAAGTGTGTGAACTCATCCTTGAATGTGTAGTATGGTTTCATCATAGATCCCATATGAGTGGCTATGTTGATATCTCCTACTATTTCCTTCTTACAGTAAATGTATGCACGGTTAGCTTCCACATGCACAACTCCGAGTGGGGTTTTGGAGAATGCTCCTTCAACATCATCTAGAATTGACTTGAGTGGATGCTTCTTAAAAACAAATCTCTTCCTCTTAGCAATGTCAAAAACAACAAGGGTTTCCATACTTACTTGGAACTTGATTAAGTAGGGTTTCACAAAATTTTGAAATGGCGTGACTGCTAGGGTTCAGTTTCAACTTCTTATCCATTTGCATAATTGCCAAATCTATTATACTTCTATGCTTTGATGCTCAGTGCTCCAATGCTCTCCAAATTTTGTGATCTCGAATGCAAGTGTGAAAAAGATCAAACATTTACATTCTTTTATAAAACCTACTATATTTAATGTTTGCAACCGTACGCAAATTACTCAGATAATTTGCAACTTTGATCACGATGCATTTGAGACAATGCGTGCATGCATACTTCAATATCATGTGCTCATAACCATGAATCCATAGGCGCATACTCGGAGGTGATTATACCAGCCGCGCAGGGGTGCCGAGCTAGAATAGCTCCCCCTAAGACCAAGAAGGTCTATTCAAGAAGAAGTAGAGGGTGTGTCCACTGTGGATGCATCAACTACTTTGTTAACATCATTGTCCTTCTTTACTTCAGCCCAAATTTTGCTTGAATCTTATTTTTCTTGAACAAACTTGACTTCTCCTTCTTCTTCAAATAATGATTTCTTAGGATCCTCTTGCTTTTGAGTTCTGGATCTACAAAACCTTGAGATGTGTCCAACCTTTCCACATGTGTGAAAAATCATAGGAGGTCTGATGTTCTTGTTCATCATAATGTACTACTTTTTAGTGTGTCCATTGTAGTTACATATCTGACATGTAGTGTTCTACAAATTTTTTTGAGGTTGATTTCTCTGATTGTTTTGATTCATTATTCTTTGATTCTACTGTGACTGATTTCTTTGATTTGTTCTACAATGTATAGCCCTATGACAAAACTTATTACAGGAGTAACAATAACCATTGAAACGTCTTACCTCTTTGCAATCTCTTGCTAAATGACCATGTTTGTTACATGCATAACAAGTTTTGTTAACTTGCTTGATTTCCCCTTTAGGTGGATCTGTTTTAATCTCTGCAACATTTTCAACTTTCTTTTCTTCTGAAGATGCTTCATGTGCTTTCTTTCTTTCTTCTAATGAATTGTCATCAATTTGTGCTACACTGTATCCAAGACCAGTAGTGTCACCTCTTAGATTTTGTGCATTGAGCTGAGATTGAAGTGAATCAGAACTTGTGTGGAGTTTATCAATCTTATCCTTTGCTTCTATTAATTCATATTTTATCTTCTTCTTTATGTTATCCAATTCCAAGACTTTCATGTTTTCTTTCAAGAGTTCATCTTCTAATTGTTTTCTTTCTTTGATCTTTTCTTCAATAGCAATTTGACTGTCTGTTAGTTATTCATCCAGATTTTCAATTTTATCTTTCAGAGACATATTCTCTTCATTGAGGTTTTTGACTATTTTCCCTAAATCACTTATAGAACAATCTTTCAAATATTTTCTCAATTTCTTGATAAGTATTTGTGAGCCATCAACTTTTAGTCTAAGTTCTTCATTTTCTTTTTTAGATCTATCAATATCTTCAAGAGCTACTTCAAGATTCTTTTTCAAATGTTTTGCTTCTGTTGAGTCCATGATCAACTCAAGTGGTTATACTTTCTTTCAGAGGAATAGAGCTCTGATACCAATTGTTAGAAAAACTAAGAGGGGGGGTTGAATCAGTGTTTGTCTATTTATTACTTTTCATCAACTTAAACATAAATCAAACATACATTTAATGAAGCTTAACATAAGAACTCATAACACATGATATGATTATGGGGAAACCTTGATCAAAGGAAAACCCCAGTGGGAATTAGTACCTTCAAATATTGTACTGAACCTATTAAAGTTCCTTTTCCCTGTTCGAAGTAGACTTTATAATGCAAGTACAATGACCTTGTTAAAGGTTTGACCCTATTAGGAGTCTTTTACAAAACCCTATTAAAGGTATATGGCTCACTACCTAGGCTCACTACCCAATAATATGAAGGCTACAACCTTCTGATAGTTGATATACACTATATCAAAAGTGAACTGCTATGATGACACTGTTGTCTGATCAGTTTCATGTATGCGCAAATGCTCTTACTCTCTTAAAGAGCTTTATCTCATACTGACTTCATCATACTGCTCTTCTATATCTTTCTCATACATCTTATCTAACTCCTTTAACATAAATTTACATTACATACTTATATCTTCATACACAAATAGACGTGACCCAAAACAAGACTTATGGTCGGCCCTAAAATATAATACACAACACTTCTGAGCAAGTCAGCTTAAGCATGTTTACAACAATACTAATTACATCATTATAAACATATAATCAAAGGCACTTGGCCATTACATAACAAAATAATCACGTTGATCAAAACACTAGTCGGCTTCCATGCTCTGTCTTCTGGACTGCTGGTGTACTGATCTATCTGTAACTTCTCTGTACTATCATGTCGTACCATGTGTTTCAGGACTTAGTATGTAGACATTACATAGAACATATTTTTTGAATGTACATACTCTGATTTGATGCCTAACATGTGCGTTGATGTGTTGATCTCTGTATATCTTTGTCTGTCCTATTTTCCATACTTAGTCATTTTGTCATTCATGACAGAAACTTAATATGACTTTGTTGCCATAATGACAATACAAAAATAGTCATATGTCCTCTAGGAGTCAACTTTCCAATAGTTGTTGATCAATTTTTTGCATCTCACAATACCACTTCTGCATCCCATGTTTTTCATATGAATCATACATTTACTCCTCTCTCTGAATCTTTACATTCCATTATGAGTAGGTTGTTAAGTGCTAATATGATTACCCTACCTCCTATTCGACCTCTCCTTCCTACTACCATGGCTTCAAAATCCTTTGATTCTAAATTTTTTTGCCAATACCATCACTAGAATGGCCACGATACTAAAAAATGTTATTCTCTAAAGCATAAAGTTCAAGAATTAATTGATTCCAATGCTTTATCTATTGATAATTTTGATGGTAATGTGAACAAATTTGTCTCTCCTCCTAATCAAAACCTTCAAATCTACACAAATCCTCTACCTACATATGATACTAACACTATCGCTTAACCATCTTCTGTGGATATCATTTACAATTCAAAGATGTATGATCTTAATCACATTGTTAATCATGTGGAGAGCACTGGTGTATCTCAACCTATTGTTCAAGATCCTTCGCCTCCACATCAACTTCCAGTTCTACCTAAACCTCAGAAACAAACTAAGGATAAGCGACCTCGGGAACTTTCAATTACCTTTAATGACTCTGAGACTATTAAGGCTCCTGATGGTCCCCTTTATATTTATGCTAAGATTGCTAAGATACCTATGCGTGGTTGTCTTGTTGATCCCACATCTTTAATCAATGTTATTACTAAGGAAAATATTTTTATGAAAGGCCTACAACATGATTTTTATTATCCATTGGATGCATGGATCCAAACTTGTAATGGTTTCTCTATCCTGTACTTGGTTCTATTAACCTGCCCATTGAACTCTGTGGCAAGGTTGTAGATACTACCTTCATTATTATTCCTACATCTGATCAATTTCAAGTCAAATTTGGTTTGTCTTGGATGACTTCTATGCATGCTATTGCTTCTCCTATTCATAAATGTCTTAAGTTCATTCATAATGGAGAAGTAAAAACTATTAATCATAGTTTATATCAACCTTCTAGGCCTAGAGATTGTGCTACTATTGACTTCTTTTGGCCCTCATTACCTAACTCATGTCCTCCTCGCCCTGACAACCCTTTTTTCACATATCAAGCCTATAAACATTGCAAGATGTTGAGTTAAGCATGCCTTGGATAGATCTCAACCATGGTCTTTTTCCCACTCCTTCTATACCTCCTTTATCCATTACTAATAACTCTATTACTCAACCTCCCAATGTTACTTCTCACCCTACTGTGAATCCTACCAATCCTCCTACATTACCTGTGAAGGAATCAATGGTTATTCCTCCTAGCTCCACATGTGTCAAACAAATCAAAATGTAATAAATCTTCTAATGAATGTCATAAAAATCATAGAGATGATGCTAGGGCTCGTGCTTCTCTTCTTTAAAATTATTTACCTTCCTTTGATCAACCTATGCCTAATGTGTTGGAAGAAGTCAATATTCACAATGATGTTAAGATGAATGAGTATGATGATCCTATTCGCATCTTCTATCCCATTTTAATTAATCTTGATGAGGAGGATACTTTAGATGATCCTATTGATCTTAGTGATGAATATGAGACCATTGATCTTGACACTGATTTACATCATATGCTTTCAAATCAATTGACAATTACACCTAGTATCAAGCAACGTGATTCTCAAGAGCATCCTTTTTTGGAACTGGCTATTATTCCTACTGTATTAGATATAGTCCCTCTTGCGATTTTCCCACCTTCCCTAAATGATATAAATTGAGATGGGGAGAGTAGGTGATGCACTTGATTGGCTTATCCTTCATGGTAGGAATTCTTGTGTTTGCATGTTGTACTATGCTTCTCCCGTAATGTTTTTTCTAAATGTTTGCTAGACTCTTTTATACAACCCTTGTTACTTTGTTGGTGCAAGATGATAAAGGAATCAAACTCGTTATGCAATTCTTCTATATGTATCTCCATTCTTCTATATGTTTTTTTCATGCTATGTTGTACTTGTGCTATTGTTAGTAAATTTTTTCCTTGTATAGTCTGGTTGGATCTGTGACATGGTAGCACTGATTCTTTTTGGTCTCCATGTTGTGATTCAAAAAAATTCTTCTTCTTAACTCTTGAGTTTTCTTTCCTCTATTTTTATTGTAGTTCTACTTTCTTTGGTGAATGATGTCAATTCATTTGCAATAATATCATATCTATATGTATATGTTATCTTATCATCATACTGACCCCACAGTAGGTAGATCCCTTCTGTGTTCTTTGTATGTTTATGTGATATTTCCCTTGATTTGTCTTCATTTGGGGGCAACTCGTAGTGGAAACATAATCAGTAGAGTTGTTTATGTTTCCGTCAAATCCACTACTCCTATTAAAGTGTTAGCAATGACTTTAACATGGGGCCATATGCTCTACTCACTTTTCTCACACACGCACATTCAAAATATTATCAAAACATAAAACTTTTCCCCTTTATGGATTAAAGGCTAATCCTTAAAGCATGGACATTTTACATTTTAGGATCTCTTGATCCCTCTAGTTTAAATTTAAACAGATCTCTTGATCCCTCCAGTTTCAAATTACAATGTTTTTATCCCTTAAGGTCAGAAGATGTCCTTAAGAGAAGATCTCCTTGATGGGTTGACTAGTGAGTAGCCACAATCACTAGACGGATCAACTTCATCTTTCCAGTTACACTTTTTCCTTGTATGGTTCACAATGGGGCATAAGTTCTCACTGGGTGAGGTAACCATACCCTCTCTCTCTTCTCAACTAGTGATGTCTCTCTTATCATGATCTTAGGGTTGATAAATAATTAAGTCCCTTGGGGGCTTGAAGATTTATTTTTCCCTTATGATTCCAATAAGATTATCTATTCTTTATGACCTCCTTTACCAAGAGTTTGTATTGAGTCCATACTCTTGCTAAAGTGGGGGCTAAATGTATAGTCAAAAAATGGAAGCACTTCCATGGTAGACTGGTTTAGCCTTTTGGGTAATTGGTTTGGGGTCATGTCAAGTGCCTTGAATGGGTTCCTGACTTTGATCTGGCTTTATCCCCCTATTCTTCCCCATTTCCACTCTTTCCAACCTATTTCTGGCACCCCAGACTGAGAAACTGGAACTTTGACCTCAGGGTCAAGGTTGACCTTTTTGGGTCAATGTTGACCTTGACCTTGACCTAGGTCACAATTGACCTTTTTTAGGTCCAAGGTCCAAATTCCAAAATCTCAGGGTTTTCAGATGTCGGTCTTTGAAAAAAGTTAATTCCCGCTTCCAAGTCAGCTATTTCAGACTTCGAGACAATAAATTCTCGATTATATTTAACATAGGTCCTCATCTAGGGGAATGGGTCCAATTAGAATTTAATTCTCCTATGTTAGCCTCTCTAGAATATTGTGCCCTAATTTCATATAAAAGGAAGCTTTCTCCTCTCATTTTCTCTAACCATCATTATACACAAGCAAGAACAATCTAAGACTTGATAATTGCAAGAGCTCAAGACTTGAAG
>MU227925.1:1722838-1737079 GCA_018584345.1 Thuja plicata
ACATAAATCAGTATGGACTAATTCTAGAATATCATCAGATGTATGGGTTTTACTTTTGAAACTAGACTTTGTCATTTTACCTTTTTGACAATTTTTGCACATGATGTTGTCTGGCTTTGTCATCATCTGTAAGCCTCTTACATTTCTTCTTCTGCTTATTTTTATCATGTTGTCAAAATTCACATGACACAATCTTTTGTGCCACAACCATATGTCTTTGTTTCTATTCATTAAGTAGGTGGTGTTAGTATCATTCGGATAGAATAAATTACATTTAGTCTGTTCACCGGTACCAATCAGTTTTCCTGATTCATTGAAGATCTTTGCCTTCTTGTTCTCAAATTCTACTCTATGACTTGAATTATTCAGTTGAGAAACACTCAATAGATTATAATTCAATCATTTTACCCAATAAGCATTTTCACATTTAATCAGGTTATTCAACATTATAGTTCCTTTACCTTCAACCAGACAAGGTGTATCATTACCCATTCTTACTGTACCACCATTATAATACTCAAAATTTTTAAAATTTTCTTTGTCACCGGTCATGTGGTGAGTGCAGCCACTATCTATAATCTAGATGTCATTCTTGCTAACCTTAGATATGAGTGCAGTTTCTACATACCTTTCATCTTCAACTAAATCATCTTTCACAGCTACAAATACCATCTCAATGTCTTCATTAGGTTCGGTGTCAATATCTTCATCTTTTCAAGCAGCTAGGTAGCTAGCCTTCTTGCCTTTATCCTTGTAGTCTCGGGTATCTCTTCTTTCTGATTGTCATTAATTTCTGTAATCTTTGTTATCACCTTTTTCATATTTCTTCTCAAGAGATCTATCATTACCTTTGTCATCTTTTCTTATGTTAGGACATCTTGCAACAAAGTGTCCAATCTCTCTATAATTAAAGCATACAAGTGGTAACTTTCCTTTGTATTTACCTTTGCCTCTCTGCATCCTCCTTGCCTTGAGTGCTTCTATCTCATCTAGATATTCTTCTTCACTTTCACTTTCACTATCTCTTCTAGATGTGTGTCTTTGATTTGATTTGCTTATTCTCATAGAAGACTTAAATGCAGACTCTAAGTTTGGTAAGACACTATTATCAAAGTTATTCAACTCAAATGAAATTAGTCTACCAATTAAACTATCAAGGGTAATTGTGTTGTTTGCTACTGCTCTCATTTTTTGAATAGTAGAAACTCTAATAGCATATACAGGTAGTAAGGTACTTAAGATTTACTTACCACTGTCTCCTCTTCGAGTGTACCTCCAACACCTCATATAGCATTGACTACTTCTTTTATTCTTGTGTTGTACTGTGTGATGTTTTCTCCTTCTTTCATTCTAAGATCATCAAATTTTCCTCTAAGGCTTTCTACCTTGGCTCTCAGAACATTTGTATCACCTCCATGTATAAGCTTCAGTTTGTCCCACATTTTCTTTGCAATTTTTCAATCCTTGACATCTTCAAATTCAGCATCGGAGAGTGAGGAAGAAAGCTCTATAACCATGTAGTTATGCTCATGCTTCTCTCTCAATTGATCTACTGTCAAAGCTCCTATAGGCAACACATATTCAGTATATAAGTATTGAGTAACATCATTACCAATACCTGATAAGTAGAGTATTATCTTTCTCTGCCATGAAGCAAAGTTGTCTTTGTTCAACTTGGGCACATCTCGTCTGTTCATCTTGTGATCCTAACTTAGGTCTTGAAACCTTCCTCCTAAGCACACAAGCTCTAATACCAATTGTTAGTAATAACTAAGAGGGGGGGTGAATCAATGGCTTCAAAAATTTATCCTTACCTTAACCACCAATCAAATAAACCTTAGATTATTATGTCCCTTACAAGATGCATGCCATGAGATACTTATAATAATTAATTATTTGTTGGTTTTCCTTTTCTGACCTTATTCTCCTTGATTACTGATAAACAGTAAAACTTATTTATCGACACTCAGTAAATATGCAAAGTATATCAATAAATCCAAAAATGCATATGTGAAATGTAAAATAGTAAAGTAATAAACCATACACACATAACACAAGGATTTTAACGTGGAAACCCTGTTAAGGGAAAAACCACTGGGACCAATACCCCAAATTTTTATTCTTCTGAAGTGAGCCCTGTTAGGAGTCAACCCTATTAAAGGTTACAAACACACTGTTAGGTGTGACCTTGTTAGAGGATTTTATACATAGAGGTTGTCACTTAGTATCGGGCATCTCAGTTTGCTACCATCCTTGAATCAGCCTCCTTCTTAGACTTTCAATAGGCTTTAGGAAAATCTAGTGCTACTTTCATGAATCAACCTTTTTGGCACTCCTTGGGATGTACATCAATATATAGAAGACTGTTAAGTCCTTCTCTATTAAGAGTTTGATGCTCCAATGGTTAAACTGAAGCACAATGACCTATTTCTAATGCAACTTGAATTGTATATTTTCAGATCTATTTAAATACATTACCTCTCTGATCAATGTATCAATTTAATACTTTGTTCTCCACACTTTCTGCTTTGTGATGTTGTGCTTCACTGTTCATCGATGTCTATAGAATTATTTAGCTCTCCTTTAGCTTGATTGATCAGGATTGTATGAAGTTATCCTTCATCATTTTCTTTTCAGCATCCTCTTTTTATTCACTCCCCCTTTTTGTGTGATGCGGAAATGAATTAATCTTGTCTCTTATATAGACATGATATTCACCATTTCTTGATTCTTGATTCTTGATTCTTGGCATGAAAAACAATCCATCCAATCTAATTTTAAAGCATAACTCCTGATTTATCTCGTATTTATCTTTTTTCCAACTGTACAAATCTTCTTTAAATCAATCATTTAACACTAGTCAAATAAAACAATGAAAACAACCAGTTAAGTCTATCTTTAGCTCTTGTCAGCTAGATATTTTTTCATTTTTTGAACTCTCTATTTTTTCGGTCAACTCTGTAGTTATTTGTCAGTGACAACTGCCAGTTCTGTCAATGTGACTTCAGTCAGCTTTGGGATCTCCATCCGTCGAGCATCATTGGATTTTACTCGTCAGGCAACTCTGTTCTCAGCTCGTCAGGAATCTTCTGATTTTTCTTTGTCAAGAAATACTATCTTCTACTCGCGGGTATCACTGAGACTTTGGTTCTTTTCCTTTACCAATGGTGTGCACTCCATCGGTGTTATATATCACTTAGTGAATACTTGACTTTTGTGCATTGTTGAAAGCATAATCTTTGTTCCATTGATTCTCTGAAGTCTTTGGCATTATATACATGATCGTACAGATAATATCAAGTTGACATCAATGATAATACAAACCATTAACTGATTTAATGTCTTGCATTATCTTCAACTTAATATTATCAAATATTTAATCAGTTAAATGTCATCACATCCTCCATGTGCCATAAGTATCTAATGTAGGGAGCTCACTATAGATCCATATTTACAAACCAAACCCTTACACTGGCTGAGAATAGTCCAAGAAGGATTGGTTTTTGTTTATACACACAATACTATACAAACTTGAGAAAGAATTAGTTAAATAGAAAGGAAATAAATATTAAAAATTTCTCCACTCATCAAATCGATTGTTTCAATCTATTTAGAGTGATTCTATCCTAAAATTTTACAAATTGAGAAAGTACAGTAAACTGTCACTGTGATCCTTCTTGCAAATGTAATGAAAATTTGTCTAACCTCCATACAATGATTATTAAATCATTAAATATGTCCCTTGGACTGAAACAAATACCAAAAATGACCCATAACTACCATTAGGGCCTCTTTTAACTTTTCTCCAAATGTTGTCAAGCAACATTTTTCAACTTTTACAATTTTCATCATTTTATGGCTCTGACCAAATGAATGGGTTCCAAAAAATTTCAAACCACATCCTAGACTTAATTACATTCCAAATAGGTCCATCTAAGTACTCTAGGTGCTATTTCCTCATTTTTCCCTATTTTGGCATTCAAGACATCAATGGGGTCTCCAGGACCAAATTCACCACATCTTACAACACACCCTATCAAAACATCATAATAAAATCCTAACACACTATTATTTATATACATGACCTATAATAGGTATTCCACAACAAAATTTGAGGGCTCTAACCCCTAGGTGCTCCTACACCTTGCTCCCTCTGAACAAAAGAAATCAAGTTATATTAGGAGGTAGTAGTGAAGAATATATTCCCAACTTCTTGAAGTCAGCTTCTGAAACCCATGTAGCCTCTACTTCGAGTGGGTGTTTCCATTTGATAAGATGCTCCATATACTGTCCATGATGGTCTTCTTCTTAACTCCAAAATCTAGTACCTTCTATGCTTGTGGATTTGTCTTAGATGGTATGGGTACATCAATATTAACCTTCTCCACATCAAAAGTATTCTCAGTCTCCTCTAGGATTGGACATTTGTATTTCACTAAGTAATGCACATTAAACATAGGTGAAATTTCCAAATCTGTGGGTAGATGTACTTTGTAATAATTTACTTCATAATTTTCTATGAATTTACAAGGCCCTATTCTTCTCATCTACAACTTACTAGGTACACCTTTCTCCAGTCTAGCTTTGTTCAAATACACCATCACTAAGTCTCCCACTTCAAACTACAATTCCTTCTTCCTTTCATCCACTTTGGATTTCAATATTTGAGTGGATTATGTGAGTGTTATCTTGACTTGATCATGCACCTCTTTCATTGATTGTGTGAAATCCTCTGCATTTCCAATTCTACCCTTCATGCTTTCTAAGTCTTTGAGATCAGAAACACCCCTGGGATGAACACCATAGTCCACTGCAAAAGGACTCTTACCTGTCAAAAGGTTACCTAAGACCTTGTTAATGACCTATGTTTTTCCATCAGTCTGGGGATGATAAGCTAATCCAAATGAAAGATTAGTCACTAGTCTCTTCCATGGTATTTTCCAAAAATTTCCCATAAACTTGACATCTCTATCTGAGACTATATAAGAGGCAATCCATGGATTCTAAAAACCTCTCTAAAAAAAAATTGAGCAATAAAACTAGCATCATGTGTATTTTTACATGGAATGAAATGGCTCATCTTACTCAACCTATCAACAACTACAAAGATACTATCAAATCCAGTACGTGTTCTTGGTAAACCAACAATGAATTCTATGTGGATGCATTCCCATGACCTATTGGAAATGGGAAGTGGTTGATAGAGACCAGCATTAGAAGTAGTACCCTTTTCTTTCTGACCAACAATGCATTGTTCCACATACTTCCTAATGTCCTTATGCATCCTAGGCCAATAGTAAAATCTTTGGACCAATTCAAGTGTCTTGTTGAGGCCAAAATGTCCACTAAGACTACCATTGTGCTTCTCTTGTATTATATTTTCCCTCATAGATCCCTTAGGCACACATAACTATCCCCCTCTTAACAATAACCCATTATGTAATGTATATTCTACAAACTGACTATGGAAATGATTATTGAACTCCACACATACCTTGTAGGCCTCTGAGAAGTCTTTATCTTCCTTGTAAATATCTTTGAAACTTTCCACTCCTATGCTCTGCAATTGCACTTCTTGAATAGTGAGAAGTCTCTTTCTCAAATCATTAGCTACCTTGTTCATCTGATCCATCTTGTCCTTGATAGTAAATGTGTATGCTTGTAAGAACTTCACCCACTTAATATGCTTGTTGCTTATCTTGTCTTGAGAATTGATACAGCTCAAAGCTTAGTTATCAGTAAACACCACAAACTCTTTGGGTAGGAGATAGTGTCTCCAATTTCTAAGTGCTTGGACAAGGGCATAGAGTTCTAGGTCATAGGAGGAATACCTCTTCTTGGCCTCATTTAGTTTTTCACTGTAGAAGGCAATTGGTCTGCCCTCTTGACTCAAAATAGCTTCCACTGTTATACTGCTTGCATCAAATTCTAGGGTAAATAGTCTATCAAAACTTCGTAGTAAAAGGATAGGTTGGGTGGCTACCTTTTATTTCAACATTTCAAACCCTTTATTGGCTTCCTCAGTCCACCTAAATTTACTTTTCAATCCACCCTTAATATTATCTAAGACCGGGGCATAGATTGCACTAAATCCCCTAATGAACTTCCTATAGAATTGGGAAAGCCCTTGAAAACTTTGTACCACTATAGCAGATGTAGGAGTAGGCTAGGTTAGTATAGCCTACACTTTTCTAGGATCCATCTTCAAAGTTCCTTGTGATACCACAAACCCAAGGTATACCAATTATTTCTTTAAGAACTAACACTTGTCCAAATTAATGGCTAACTGCTCCTCATGCTATCTCCTCAACACAATCTCCAAATTTTCAAGATGTTCTTATTTAGTCTTTCTATGAGGATGTCATCAAGATAAACTACCACAAATCTCCCAATGTAGTCTTTTAGAACTTCATTAATCAACCTCATGAATGTGCTAAGGGCATTTGTAAGCCCAAATGACATGACAAGACATTCATACAAATCCGCTGTGGTTTTGAAGGTTGTCTTCCATTCATCACCCTCCTTAATTCTGATTTGGTGGTAACCACTCTTTAAATCCAACATGGTAAAATAATGAACTCCTCCAAGATAATCCATCAGATCCTCTATCCTAGGAAATGAAAACCTATATCTTATTTTGATCCTATTTATTGCTCTAGAGTTAGTACATAGTCTCCACTTACCTCCTTTTTTGATGCTAACACCAATGGAACTACACAAGGGCTTATGCTCTTCTTCACTAGACCTTGGTCAAGTAGTACTTGGAATTTTCTTGCCACCTCCTTATTATGTTCAGGTGTTTTTTTGTAAGCTTCTTTATTGAGAAATGATGACCCTGGAATGAATTCAATTTGATGACTCGTTGTTTTTTGCGGTGGTAGGACTGCAGGTGATCCATCACTCACAATATCATTGAACTACTCTAAAATTTGTTGTATCTCCTTGGGTAAAGGTCTTGGTTCATTAGTCTTCTCTTCTTTATGCTTCATCATAATGACAAAGAATTCTTGTTCTCGTCTCTTGAGGTCTTGTAGGAATTCATTTCCACCAACTACCAACACATTAGGACTATTCATTACCCTTTCTTCCTCCACCAAAGATTGGATCTTGTAGGTTATCCCATTCTTCTAAAATGAATAAGAGTTCTTCTCCCCATTGTGCATTTCTTTCATATCAAATTGCCATGGTCTTACCAATAAGAGATAGCAGGAAACTATAGGTAGTACATCACAAAGAATTTTATCATTATATCCTCCAATTTCAAATTTAATCCATGATTGTTCACTAACTAAGACATGTTGTCCTTTTCAACCATATCACTCTATAAGGACGGTCATGAGGTATCCTAGACAATCCAAGTTTACTCACTGCTTCCTCTGAGATGATGTTATCAGTTGAGCTTGAGTCAATGATCACCTTGCATACTTTACAAAGAATCTTGAACTTCACTTTGAAAAGTGATCTTCTTTTCTTAGGCTCTTCTCTAGATATTTCTTTAATCAAGACCCTTCTTATCATCAAATTCTCACCTCTCTGAATCAAGATTGAGCTCAGGAGACTGACAATGCTGGTGTATTCTTGCACATAGCTTACTCTTCTTTCTAACTGAGAAGGGGTTTCTAGGAATCTATAAGAAGGGTGACCAAACTGGTGACAGTTGTATCACTTCATGTTTACAAAAGAGGACCCTCTTCTAGAACTCCCAAATTTTTATCTACCACTATTACTAGGACCCCTTCCTCTACCATTATTACCTCTATCATTATTACCTCTGTCATTGGATTCACTGCTCTTCTTTGTCAATCTTGACTCCCCTTGTTATCTAGAGTCATTCCCCCTACCACTATAGTTACCTTTATGGCCTCTTGAGTCTCTACCTCTTCCTCTGCCTCTACTAGTGGCTTCATGCTTCTTTTTTCTCTTTTCTTCAACTTTAAGATCTATTAGTAACACTTCTGCATGGTGGTAGGTGTCAATAAACTTATCTCCTCTTTTATGCTCCATATTAGCCTATTTAGATAACATACCACTTTGATACTCTCATCCTCTATCACCTTGGATCTAAAGTATAGTTTGTATAACTCCTTAATATAGGTACTCACATCTGATTCTCTTTGTCTAAGATTCTATCTTTTCTTGTGGAGTTTTATCTCATAACCATCAGGGATACAAGTGTCCTTAATCTTGGCCACCATACCCTTCCAAGTCGAGATAGATTTCTTCCCTTATTTTTTTCTCCCATATTATAGAAACTTCCACCATGCGAGGGTATTTCCTCTCAACCTAGTCTTTTCTACCTTCACTTTTTGTGCTTTAGTCACATTCTCACACTCAAAATGGTTTTCTAACCCTTTTATCCACTCCATCACTACTTCTGGATCCATTTTCCACTGAACAAAGGTAAACCCTCTATTGATTTTCCTCCCATAGATTTCAGAGCTCTAAGGAATGGCTTTTCTTTTAAAAATGGATCAAGCTATGGCACTTCATCCTCTACTACCACTTACTTCACTTTCCCTTCAGTCTCTTTGACATTTTCACTCACTTCTTTTGACTTGTCTTGCACTTCACCAAGATTACTCTCCATTCCTGTAGATCTTTCTCTTAGGAGTTTATTCTCCTCTTCTTGATCACCAACCTTCTTTTCCAACTCTATGTTGGTCACCATTCTTGACTCACCTATTGATTAAGAGATCACTCATCCACCTTCCTAGCCAAAATCTTTTAGGCTCTGATACCAATATGATAGGG
Organism: Thuja plicata; assembly: GCA_018584345.1. Classification (NCBI taxonomy): domain Eukaryota; kingdom Viridiplantae; phylum Streptophyta; class Pinopsida; order Cupressales; family Cupressaceae; genus Thuja; species Thuja plicata. The sequence goes on from MU227925.1 coordinate 1,731,590, forward strand.
AGGCTCCTACCCTTGTGTCATCTTGACTCTTCCTTAGGTCACTTTATAGACCTAATAAGGGGTTTTTTCCCAACTCTAATCTAGGATAAAAGACTTATCTCTTTCTCCTAATTCCCAAAAGCCTCTCTACCAAAGGTAAGACAAATCTTCCTTGAACCTACTAGGGTAGATTCCCAAAAATCATCTCAAACTCTTGTTAATTATCTTGTAGGATTGAATTCACTTAAATTCCATCCAAGTTCAACCTTTATTACATATCTTGGATCATAGTTCAACCAATTCTCCATCGAGTTCAAAAGTTCATAGTTGAAAGGCTAGTAGCCCTTATAACCCTAATTAGGCTCCTAAACTAGATAACTCCAAAACTTCCCAAAGACACCCCAAACTATTCATAGCTCCAGACACCCTCTTGGACATACTTAAGTATATTTATAGATTTGGGCCACCAAGTTGTCTGTATAATACCTTATTATGGATTGTGGCTCTATCCTTAAAATAGGGCTAATTGGGGCTAATTTCATAGTTTTCAAACAATCATGACTGAGATCGATGCATCAGCTCTAGCCACTAGTTTTAGGGATTCCTCAACACCCTAATACTATCCTCTAATCATTAGATATTTCAATTCAATCCAACCTTGAATTTTATTAATGACTGTTGTCTTCTTTCTCCTAGCCAGGCACATGTTGTCTTGCCTAGAGAAAGCTTGAAAAAATAGAAAAAAACTACTTTTAGAACCTATAAAAAAAGGAAATGACTATACAAGGACTCTAATTTCCATCATCCATGGGCCATAAGGATCCAAGGGAGGGAGCTCACTATAAATCCATATTTATAGACCAAACCCTTACATTGGTAGAGAACAACCCAGGAAGGATTGGTTTTTTGTTTATACGCACAATACTATACAAAATTGAGAAATAATTAGTTACAAAGAAAGGGAAAAAAAAATCAAAAACTCCTCCACTCCTCAAATAGAGTGTTTCAATCTATTTTCAATGATTTGATCCTAAAACTTTGTAAGCTGAGAAAGTACAATAAATTGTCACTGTGATCCTTCTTGTAAATGTAATGAAAATTCTCCAACATCCATACAATGATTAGGAAACCTTTAAATATATCCCTTGGACCCAAACAACTATCAAAACCAACCCATTACTTCCAGGACCTCTTGCAACTTTTGTCCAAATGTTATCGAGCAACATTTGGAAATTGTAAATGTTGCTCAAGCAACATTTTTCAACTTTTACAATTTTCATCATTTTATGGCTCTAACCCAATGAATTGGTTCCAAAAAGTTTAAAACTACATCCTAAACCCAATTACATTCCAAATAGGTCCATCTAAGCACTCTAGGTGTCATTTCCTTATTTTGCCCTATTTTGGCATTCAAGACATCAATGGGGTCTCTTGGACCAAATTCACCACATCCTACAACACACCCTATAAAAACATCATAACAACATCATAAAACACCATTATTTATATACATGACCTAGCATAGGTGTTCCACAAAAACATTTGAGGGTTCAAACCCCTAGGTGCTCCTGTACCACTTGTTTTGGCTTTTGTTCGATGGAAAGAACTTATTTCAATCATACATGAAAGGAATTGACTATGCTAAGTATACCTAGACTCAAACTTGGAACATTCATTTTTTGCAAAGAGATGTCTGAAAATAGTCCTACAAGGGAAAAAGAAACATTATAGGAGTCAAGCGATTCTGTGATTGTGAAAATTTGATAACACTTTGGAACTTCATTTGTATATGTGCAAATATCTTTTTTCAAGTCATTTATGTTTTTCAATTGGTCAAAAAAATGATGAAAGTTAAATCACTTACTACCCTAAGGAATTGGCTTTAGATAAAATGTTATATGCTCATTGCTTGGTAGTCTTTTGGATCACACAGTAGCCTCACCCTCTAAAGGGCACCCATATTTTTGCCTTTTGCTAAGTATTGTTGTCGTGTTGCAAAGATCTCTTTCACAACACAATACCCTGTGACACATATGATGGAAATATTGGGGGAGAATCTTCCCTCCCCTTTCACTATAATAATTCAATTTTTGGAGGAAAACTAGGTAGGATACTAATTAACATCTTCTAGTAAGATCCACTGATTCCCCCAAATGGTTTGTACACGCGTGACTCACTTAAGAGCCTAGTTAACCATGTTGGCTACTTAAGCACTATTTGCCCAATCCAAACTACCATCAACATGCATCACCTAAGCCTTGTGGGATAATACTTAAGTTTACTCAAAATCTTGTTTCTATACCAGTTGGGGTATTTAATAGTTTGAGGTCATCCTCTAAAGGGGAAGCACTCCCTTTAGAGGGGGAGTGCTCCCTCTAGACAGGCCTCTCTAGAAGCTAGATTAAGCTAAGCTTTCTCTTCACCCAAGTTCCATGAAGGTGAGTCAAGAGGATAAAACTATATTTTAATCTTAGCATCACTTATATTAAAAGATTTAATCTAGACACATATCTCAAAAAGCATTTTCGAGAAAAACTTCTTCAAACACATCATACACATGAGTTCTTTCCAAAATAAAACCTAGTTAGAGAAAAATAGATTTTCTAACTATGATAGACCACTCCCATAAGTAATAAAGTGTTTAAAGCATTTAAGATTGACTCATTTCCCAAAAAAAAAAAAAAATTATCATGCAAGGTTCATTCCCAAAGAAACATAAGAGAAATGAAGGACCTTGCAAGAAAATTAGTAGTTTTGATCCTCCATTCTTCGAAAATAAATTAAAAAGTTGCACAACTGATTATTCTTTGTTCAAACAAGATAAAAACTTAATTAAAACTATAAAAAGGTAGAGATGTCAGCCCCCAGATGCATATGTCAATTTGCGTAGATGCAGATTGGTGAAGATGTCAGTTTGGAATAAGTGCCAAAAAATTAAAAAAAATTAAACATGTGTCATTTATACCTATCAGTATTGGGAAAAGACTTGACTTGTAGATGTTGATATTTGGGGTTGGGAGCTATTAGTTGATATTTGAGGCCTCATTCTTGAGCAACCTTGGATGGAATGACCCATAGAAGTGTGACACGTTTTCATCACACATTTTTCTTCTGGATGGAAATTGATTTGAATGGAAAATGTTCCAAAGCATTGATTTAGGAAATTGATAAAATGATAAAATGATAAATGGGGCCCATAGTACCTATCAAACTTCAAACCTTGATTTATCTTTATCAATCCTACAATTTGTTCCACTTGGGGCAACCTTGCTTGATATTCTTATCTCGGACATGTCAATTACTTATTTACAACAGTGTTGACCTTGTCTTTTTTTGCAATCAGCTTATCTTTGTTCTGATGTAAATTACTTATTTACAACAATGTTGATGTCTGTGTTTTTTTGTGATCCCAAATCGATCTCAGACTTCAACTACATTCTTTGACTACATGTGTTCCCAGAATGATCACACATTAGTCAAAGAGGGGCAAATGTATGCACCCTAAAATGGTCGCCTAGACTATGGGCCCCATTTATCATTTTATCATTTTATCAATTCCCTAGATCAATGCTTTGGAACATTTTCCATTCAAATCAATTTCCTTGATCAAATTGTAATTAATTCAATTATTTCAATATTTCCTAAGGTTTGATCATTTTTATTTAATTAAAAGATTTAATCTCCCTTTTAATTAAATAAAATTCATCTTATTTAATTAAATTAAATTTCTCCCTTTTAATTAAATAAAATTCATCTTATTTAATTAAATTAAATTCCTCTCATTTAATTAAATAAAATTCTTCTAATTAATTTAATTAAAAGAAAACCTCTCTTTTAATTAAATAAATAAAAATCCCCACTTAAAGCACTTTGTTTGATGAAAAAGGAAATAAATTAAATAAAAATCTCTTTTTCTTCACATCCTCCTAAGTGGTTGCATTTTTCCCTGTTAATCATAGACTTTGATTTTTGCCTCTTAATCTCAACCGTTCACTTTCCTTTAAAAGAAGATCTCTCTTTCTCATTCATATCATCTTTTTCATAGCATTGTTATGCTACAGGTTTGGAGAGAAATTTTGGAGGAGAATTTGAGCACTCAAGCGTGGATATTGCAACTTCTCTCTTCTTGTCTTCTTCTTGCATCCATGGCTATTCATGTAGATTAGATTCATATTTCCTTTCATAGATTAATCTTGCATTTGTATTTCCATTCATAGATTAATCATGCATTGTTATCATTTAGATTAATTTTCTTTCATGCATTGCAATCATATAGAGTAGATCTCATTTTTCATGCATTAAATCTCTCATTTCATGGTGTACTTGTATGGGCACAACTAGGTCAATCTGAGGGCCTCCATTACAAACCTTTTCACTCCATGACTAAAGAGCTATGAGTCGATATTTGAGGCCTCATTCTTGAGAAACCTTGAATGGAATGACTCATAGAAGTGTGACACGTTTTCATCACACATTTTTGGCGCCCACCGTAGGATAGAAGATTTATTTTCTGTCACATAGCTATTTTTTGTAATTTATTTTCGGATTTCTAAAATTTTCGTCTTTTTCGTACTTGCTTTTTTTTTGTGCAGGATAAATTCGCGCGAGACTTTGCAGGTTTACAAGAAAAATTTTGCTGGATTTTGTGTTTCCTCATGCGGCTCTATGTAAATTTTTGCGTAGCTCTATGCGACTCTTCACGCGACATTCAGCACCAGGCTGTGATTTGATCTGTTACTATTTTTTGCATTTTTTGCTGTCTATGTGTTTCTTCGTGCGAGATTCTGTGAATCTTCACATGGCTATATGTGAATCTTCATGCGGCACTATGAGAATCTTCGCATGAGATTTCACACCAGAGATCTATTTTTCATTTCTATATTTATATATCTCTATTTTTCTTGCTAACCACTAATGTTTACTATTTCTGGTGGTTTGTGATTTGCTATTGTTGTTGTTGATTTAGACTTGCTTGGATAAACAACAAAATGATTCACATTGCATTGGATTTGAGGTATTTTGTTGATCTCTATAACATTTGGATTTTGGAAATAAAATGAACATCTCAAGTGATTAGCTTGATTGTTTTCTTGCTTTCATAGATCACATTTCTAATTGGTGCTCTAAAAATTGACCTAGATTTGCTTTTGCATATATGTTTCACATAGTAATTAGGCCCTATGAAAACTATTTATGGTGATCTTGAGAGAGTGGGATTCATTCGCTTGTCTTACATGTGAAGCTCTTCTTGATGATAGATCCCCTTGTAGGTAGGGAAGGATTTGTTTTTATCTTTGGGGAGATTGGTGTCATTTGTTTTGTGTGAACCTTGAATGAGGTGATTTCAAATTAGTGGGTCAATTAATCTTGTTTGCTATGTTTTGGTGAGGTGAAGAGGCTAGAGGATTATGCTCTTTTTCCTTTTGGGAGAATCAAAAACTTGGAACCCTTGAATCCAAACCAAGTCCCCATGTGGTCCATATTGTGAGTCTTCCTTGTTAGAGAGGGTTA
>MU227925.1:1740095-1764813 GCA_018584345.1 Thuja plicata
CATCTTGGGTCCTTATGTCCCTTCACTTTCCCCTCCTAACTCTCCTAATTCATCATCCATCTTGGGTCCTTACGTCCCTCCATCTCCTATCTTTCCTCAAGATCAACATAGATGCATACCCTTGAATGCTTTTCATCCATCCACACATCTAAACCAGTCATATCCTTCTTCTTCCTCCACAAGTCCCAAATATTTTGGAAGAAACTTGAATGTTCAATACAAGAAAAATAAGTAATACAATAATCCATCTAAAAATGAAGATCACCATGTCTCCTCTAATCGACATGGGGGCATAAAGTCAAAAGAGATATCTAAGAAGAAAACTACAAGACAAGTATGTGTTCCAAAATCCATCATTGAAGATATTCTCTCTAAATCATCAAAATGAAATGAAATACTATGACTATATGGATTCCAAAGTCTCTCTTGAAAGAGTCTCATGTTGAGAAACAAGTGAAGTTGACATTCAAGCTTCCAAAGGCTTCCACTTCATCTTCTTCCAAAAACATTATTTCATTCCATGCGGCTAAACCGCAACCTCTGCTATCCATTCACCATATTCCTTCACGTATTTCTTCATTCACATTTCCTCCATCTTCTCGCCACCCTTCAAGGTGTGTATTGACATTGATCTTGCCTTCCTTTCCGTCTACTCTTTCACAATCCTTCCATTCATTGTCCTTCTACCTTCTATCATTTTACCTCATTTGTCTATTCCTCCTACCTTCCAACCTCACTCGCTTTGCATAAAATCTTATCCTCTATTTTCCTCTTTCATCTTCCTTTCCCTATCTACATCTTTGAGCATATAATTTTGAATCCTTGGCATATCATGGTTTATCCTTTCAAGGAGCATTATCTAAAAATCTTGCCTTCTTCCAAAAAAATCAAAAAAAAAAAAAATTCAAAAAAATTCAAAAAAAAAATTAAAGAGAAATAAATTCATCCTATGGTGAAAACCACTCCCTTGTGGCACCTTGGATAAGTATCGTGATGAAAACTTGGCAATCAGGCATCATGCATAGTTCTTCTGCATCTTTCATCCATTCTGTATTCTCTTTTTGATCTTGACAATGTTGATCTATACACGAACATTTGGGCTCTCTTGTAAGCTATCTTACGATGACCTTGCTTTCATTCCTTTCATGTTTAGCCTTCATATCTATCTTCATCCATTCATTTTCACCTATCGATATCCTTTTCCCCTTTGGTATTGATCTAATAAAAAAAAAGAGTAAAACACGATGCTATGAAACCTCTTGACATGTCTACTCCTTTGGACTACATCCTTTCCTGCTCTTGCATTATGCTTTTGTGACGTATCCGATGTTGTCATTTCATTTCTTGTCCAAATGTGCTTTACATGATGTTTCTTTTCTTTTCCCTAGCTTGGGTACTCTTGAGGAGTTTGCCTTTGAGAATTTCTTCCCTTCATTCTCCTTCATTCTCCTTCATTCCATCTCTTACACCAACTTACTAATTCCTCTTGTCCTCCACCTTGCTAAAACATTGGAACTGCATAGTGTGATCTTTCTTGGGAGTTTGATGCCCATTTTGTCTGGGGGCATCCTTTGTACATAATTATTGATCTTGAAAAAATCTTAAAAAATGATATATTGTCAAAAATTCTAAAAATTGGAAAATATCCTGAAAAAATGATCATCTTAGTGAAAACCTAGCAATAGGCACTTTGATGTATCTAAAAAAAAATTATATATTCCAAAAATACAAAAAAAAATTTAAAAATTTAAAAATTCAAAAAAAATAGAAAAAGTGCCTTGGTGAAAACCTGGAAATAGGCGCCTTGGTAGCAAAAAATTATAAAAAGTCCTAAAAAAAAATAAAAAAATAAAAAATGAAAAATTGTAATAAAATTCAAGTGGTGAAAACATGGAAACGGGTGCTACTTGAGGCCTTTGCACCCCTATTCCTTAGCGCGTGTTCTCAACACTTAGCCTTTCTCCATCATTCCTTGTCCTTGTTGCCTTGGTCTATAATTTCTCTTTATCTTTGTCTAGGGGGCATAATTGTGTTAGATTTTGTCTCTTGGATGCGTTAGTCTTTAGGACACCTCACAAATGGTGTTTTTTAACACCACCCCAACTGTATTTTTTAATACAACTCCTAACATCAAGTGTTTTTAACCACTTTTCAGTTTGGTCTTACCCCTTTTTGTCATGTGATCTTACCTGCTTGCGAGCATTTGATCCTTATCCTCAGAACTCAGTATCAGTTAACACACTTAAATTTTTAAACACAACACTTAATGCTTGAGCTATGTCATATCTTTTCTTTGTATGCTGACTATTACTGATTTCCGTTGAGTGTCCTTGTCTCATAAGTCTCTCCGAGATGCATAGCTAGAGGACTTGGGGCATGGAACATGTTTTTGTTTGCTTCCTTCTTTATGCTTCACTATTTTTGCACAACGGTTCTGTTGGTCATCCTGGCCTCTATGCCTTGATGTGAGCATGTTTTTTCCTATATTAAATTGGGTAAGCTAACATCATAGTCATCTTGACCTTTATGTCTTTGATGCTTATGTTAGAATCTTCCCACATTCCAATTTGATATCAATCACATTCATATCTTCATAGTTGCGCTCATGACTAGTGATGGTTGTGTGATGCTTCCGATCACATTCATATCTTCATAGCTACGCTTGTGACTAGTGATGGTTGTGTGATTTTCTGATGTCTGTTAATAATGGTCCAATGATGAAAATAAGTTCCTTAACATTCTCTTATGAATGATGAACACAAATTCCTATGTTAAAGTTTCTCTATTGCAAGTACACCTTTGCATTTTCATGTAGCATGCATTGTTAGACTTCATGTTAGTTTGCATTTTTAGGCAGCATTATGAGTTTGAGAGGGTTTTCCTTCATCTTTCTTGTGGAATTTTAATCAATTGTGATCATGTTCTGATCTTCATTTCCTTATCTTCTTTCGTGATCTGAATCAAAATTTTCTATCTTAAACAATTGATTGATTTTGGGGCATTCTCTTTCTTAAGGAAAATTCTCTTTCTTCTCTCCATTTCTTTCCACCTCTTCAACTTCTATCTTCCATTTTCTTTCACCCCACTTCTTCTTATTCTTCTTCTTCTTCTTCTTCTTCTTCTTCTTCTTCTTCTCTTCTAATTCAGCCTTGGGGCATAAGTTTTCGTGTTTGATGATCTACCTTGGTTCTTTGATCCTTATATCTTTCATCTTACATCAAGAACCTTATATTTAGTTTGATTTGATCAAATTTATCAATTTGTTCTTTCTCCTCTATCTCATTTCAATTTCGATCACAAGGGGGTAGTACCTATCAAACTTGAAACCTTGATTCAGCTTTATCAATCCTATCATTTGTTCCACTTGGGGAAACCTTGCTTGAGATTCTTATCTCAGACATGTCAATTACTTATTTACAACAGTGTTGACCTTGTCTTTTTTTGCAATCATCTTATCTTTCTTCTGATGTCAATTACTTAGTTACAACGATGTTGATGTCTATGTTGTTTTGTGATCCCAAATTAATCTCACACTTCAACTGTATTCTTTGACTACATGTGTTCCTAGAATGATCACACATTAGTCAAAGAGGGGTAAATGTATGCACCCTAAAATGGTCACCTAGACTATGAGCCCCATTTATCATTTTATCATTTTATCAATTTCCTGAATCAATGCTTTGGAACATTTTCCATTTGATCAATTACAATTTGATCAAGGAAATTGATTTAAATGGAAAATGTTCCAAAGCATTGATTCAGGAAATTGATAAAATGATAAAATGATAAATGGGGCCCATAGTCTAGGTGACCATTTTAGGGTGCATACACATACGTGAATCTGCAGAGGCCTCAATTTACCTATGCAAATGATAATTTATCTTTGGTTTAGAAAAATAAAAAATTTGGCAGCATTTATTTTCACAAAAACCACTAACTGTCAGAAAATTGAATGTAAACTTGTTAGAAAGCGCATAAAATTTGTTTAAAACCCCTAAACTACATTTGAAACTATCAAGGGCGGAGATGTCAGTCTAAGAGCATAGACATGGATCTGTGCAGATGTGGATCTACAGAGATGTTATTCTGCAAGCAAATATGGATCTACATAAAATGGTGACATCGATGCAAAACTGGGTTTGTTTTATCATAAATTTTGAACAAAACATGATATCTTTTACAGATGTGGGTCCCACTGGGCATACTAAAATGTATGTGATGAAATCTACCTGTGTGGAAAAAGCTCAAACATGAAAAGGTTAGTGGGTTAACATTCAAATAATACAAAACATGTATGAAACTTTAAGCAAATGACGCAAGAAGATCTATCCACTATGTGTGAGATTTGTGTACCTGTTAAGAGACACAACACTTCAATAAATCATTGCATTAGTGAAAACAAGGGGTTAGAAAACACAGCAATCACCAAAATTTATCTATTGCTTCCTATCTAGGAGCACTATGAAAAATGACATAATAGCCCTTAGATTATGCATATTCCAGTGACAAATACAACCTAAGAACAGAAGATTCAAATGAAAATTAATCTAAATGATTCAAAAACATGCATTCTAGGTCTAGAAATAAAGAGTATAACAACATGACTAAGAAATAAGCTAGAAATCACTATGAAAATCCCTAAAACATGAGCAACATGAGATTGCTCCTTCAATTATCCAAATATGGGCAGCATAAGGATGCTATCAACTCTTCAAAATTAGGAGCAATACAACAATATATTTCATAAAATCAAGGGCCATTTGAGCTCAAAATCCATCCTATTTATAGATGAAATGGAGAAAGGGGAGAAGACTCTAGAAGGGCTACCATTAATGAGGGTTTAAGACTCATTAGTGAGGAGTGGTGGAAGTAATATGTAAGAGTCATTAATGCTTCATTTATGAAAGCATTAATGAGGTATGGGTGAGGGTTTAGAGTCAAGCCTGACAACTTTGACTTTAGGGGGAGGGTTGAATTCCTAATCACACCTTAATGGAATGTGACAAGCTTAAGGGTAGCTTAGGATTGGGTTTAAGGCTTAAGGGATTTGATTAAGGAGATAGAGATGGGAGGAGAGAGAATGAGTGGAGGGGGATTAGCTAATTAGGGTTAATTAGATAATTAAGAATAATTAGCATGTGAGAAGGGGTTGGGATGAGTTTGAACTCATGGTTGGGTATTTGAGATTGGTTAGGTTTGCGGGAATATTAATGAAGTGAATTGTTGTAATAACATATTCACTCAATAATAGGGATTTAATTAATCATTTAAGCTTTTGATTTCTTTGTAATAATTAATTAGGACTATAGCCAAATTGAATCAATTTAGGCTAGGGGATTGATTTGGCAAGTGATGAGGTATGGTTAGAATTTCATTAATTTCCTTTTAAATTAATTACCTTAGCCAGGTTATGATTTGAATTGATTGAATTGAATTTATTTGATTGGATTGGCTAAAGTGATTAATGTAAATTAGTGATTAGATCACTTACGAGGTTAAATTTGATTTGAATGAATTATGTTAGTCGATTGAAGAGTTGTCTAGGCATAATTGGGTGTATAATCACACTTAGGGAAAATAGGGTCTATGGTCAGAGCAGACCAAATCCAGGTGGTTACATTTTCCCCTCTTTGAATTGATGTGCGAGCAGTGCATTGTTTCAAAGAAAGTTTTTGATGTTTGACTTCAGAAAGATTAATAATTTTTCTCACAATCGAACGAAATGCCTGATGAGATCAGTCTCGCACTTGATCGAACTAAACTAATAAAATGTTACAATATCTGCAAATCAGTGACAGTCCTAAGAGTCTTCATATAGATGAATTTATAGATTGTATGCTTCATTTTTACAAAGAACAACATAAGGATTTGAGCTCAAACTCCTTTCTATTTTTAATTCTTCTGAAATCCAAGATATTTACATACCCATGCTTCCTGAAATCTTTGATCAATCGCGAACAAAATCAAATTCACCTTTTAAAATGTAATTAACTTGGTACTCGTGTGTTTACTCTTAACACACCCCTGTTTCTTCACTTCTTCTAATCTATTCTTTCATTCGCCTACCCGATCACTGCAAGTGATACATCATTTCAATAGAGGGATTTCATTCTTTTCCTTCGATTTCATTCCTGAGGGGGCATGATCACACTATTATCAATCAAATTTTTTCTCAAAACATTATTAAAATGACTTCGTTATCAAACAAACTAGGGGCATGAAAGTTTTCTTGACTAAGTCAGGACTGTTAGATAGAAATATTTGGTTCTCATAAGCTGGATATCTTGTGTTTCCTCATTTTTAAAGATTCTTAGTAAGCTCCTGGCAGCTTCATACTGACTTTTGGATGACAACCAAGTTTGGAAATAGTATTATCAATCTTTGGATGAAAACCAAGCTCAGAATTGGTATCTTTAAGATCATTTATTGACCTTTGTATGATAACCAAGTGCAAATTCAATTTTATCAGTTTAGTTCGATCAAGTGCGAGACTGATCTCATCAGGTATTTCATTCGATCATGAGCGAAATTCTCAATCTTTCTGAAGTCAAAATCAAAAAAAAATTCTTTGAATTAATGTGCTGCTTGCACATCAATTAAAAGAGGGGAAAATATAACCACCTAGATTTGGTCTACTCTGACAATAGCCCGTATTTTCCCTAAGTGTTATCATACCCCCAATTATGTTCAGACAACTCTTCAATCGGCTAGCCTAAATTTATTCAATTTGGCTATAGTCCTAATTAATTATTACAAAGAAATCAAAAGCTTAGATGATTAATTAAATCCCTATTATTGAGTGAATATGTTATTACAACAATTCATTTCATTAATATTCCCTCAAACCTAACCAATCTCAACTACCCAACCCTGAGTTCAAACTCATCCCAACCCCTTCTCACATGCTAATTCTTCTTAATTAGCTAATTAAACCTAATTAGATAATCCCCCCTCCACTCACTCTCTCTCTTCCCATATCTATCTCCTTAATCACATCCCAATGATGATAAAATGTTACAATATGTGTGTGTATTTGTGTACCTATTAAGAGACACAACACTTCAATAGATCATTGCATTAGTGAAAACAAGGGGTTAGCAAACATAACAATCACCAAAATTGATCTATTGCTTCCTATCTAGGAGGAGTATGAAAAATGACATAATAACCCTCAGATTATGTATATTCAAGTTACAAATACAACCTAAGAATGAAAGATTCAAATGAAAAGTAATCTAAATGATTCAAAAACATGCATTCTAGCACTAGATGAAGGTTATAACAAAATAACTAAGAAATAAGCTAGAAAGAACTATGAAAATCGCTAAAAAATGAGCAACATAAGATTTATTCTTCAATTATCCAAATATGGGAAGCATAAGGATTCTATCAACTCTTCAAAATTAGGAGCATTACAACAATATATTTCATAAAATCAAGGGCCAGAACCAGGGCTTTCAAAAACAAGAATGAAGGGCCATTTGAGCTCAAAATCCATCCTATTTATAGGAGAAATGGAGGAAGGGGAGAAGACTCTAGATGGGATACCATTAATGAGAGTGTAAGACTCATTAATGAGGAGTGGTGGAAGGAATATGTAAGAGCCATTAATGCTTCATTTATGAAAGCATTAATGAGGTATGGGTGAGGGTTTAAGAAGCATGGGTGAGGGTTTAAGGTCAAGCCTAACAAATTTGACTTTAGGGGGAGGGTTGAATCCCTAATCACTCCTTAATGGAATGTGACAAGCTTAAGGGTAGCTTAGGATTAGGTTTAAGGTTTAAGGGATGTGATTAAGGAGATAGAGATCGGAGGAGAGAGAATGAGTGGAGGGAGGATTACCTAATTAGGGTTAATTAGCTAATTAAGAAGAATTAGCATGTGAGAAGGGGTTGGGATGAGTTTGAACTCGGGGTTGGGTTGTTGAGATTGGTTAGGTTTAAGGAAATATTAATGAAATGAATTGTTTTAATAACATATTCACTCAATAATAGGGATTTAATTAATCATCTAAGCTTTTGATTGCTTTGTAATAATTAATTAGGACTATAGCCAAATTTAATCAATTTAGGCTAGGGGATTGATTTTGCAAGTGATGAGGTATAAATAGGATTTCATTAATTCCCTTTAAATTAATTACCTTAGCTAGGTATTGATTTGAATTGATTGAATTGAATTGATTGGATTGGATTGGCTAAAGTGATTAATGTAAATTAGTGATTAGATCACTTAGGAGTTTAAATCTGATTCGAATGAATTATGCCAGCCGTTTGAAGAGTTGTCTGAATATAATTGGGGATATGATCACACTTAGGGAAAATAGGGGCTATTGTCAGAGAAGACCAAATCTAGGTGGCTACATTTCCCCCTCTTTGAATTGATGTGCAAGCAGCACATTGATTCAAAGAAAGTTTTTTTTATTTTGACTTCAGAAAGATTGAGAATTTTTCTCATGATCGAACGAAATACCTAATGAGATCAGTCTCGCACTTGATCAAACTAAACTGATAAAATTTACTTTGCACTTGGTTGTCATACAAAGGTCAATAAAATATCTTAAAGATACCAATTCTGAACTTGGTTATCCTTCAAAGATTGATAATACATTTCCGAATTTGGTTGTCATCCAAAAGTCTATATGAAGCTGCCAGGAGCTTAGTAAGAATCTTTAAAATGAGGAAACACAAGATATCCAGCTTATGAGAACCAAAGCTTTCTATCCAATATTCCTAACTTAGTCAAGAAAACTGTCATGCCCCTATTTTATTTGAGAACAAAGTCATTTTAATGTTGTTTCAAGCAAAAATTTGATTGATAATAGTGTGATCATGCCCCGTCAAGAACGAAATCGAAGGAAAAAAATGAAATCCCTCTGTTGAAAGAACGTATCACTTGCACAGAACGGGTATGGGAATGAAAGAATAGATTAGAATAAGTGAAGAAATGAAGGTGTGTTTAAGAGTAAACACATGAGTACCAAGTTAATCACATTTGAAAAGGTGATTTCAATTTTGTTCCCGATAGATCAGAAATTTCAGGAAGCATGGGTATGTAAATATCTTAGATTTTAGATGAATTAAAAATAGAAAGGAGTTTGAGCTCAAATCCTTATGTTGTTTTTTTCAAAATGCATCATGCAATCTCTAAATGCATCTATATGCAGACTCTTAGGACTATCACTAATTTGTAGATATTGTAACATTTTATCATCATTGGGCATTTTTGGAATGGATACCACCTGATAGTACAACAATCACTAATACCCACTGATATTATGAAAGTATGAATACTATGTTTTATTGAAATGTTGAAAATAGACTTAGGCATCAAGGCATAGAAGCCAGGATAACAAAATAGTCACCTTCCTTTTATTATCTCAGAATCTGTGTAAGGAAAGATATTGGACCCGCAACGACCTTGAAAATTCATATCCTTGGGTATATTATGCTTTGTATACCTTAGTGAGAATCTGATTTAGAAAATAGACAAGGAAATTGTTCCAACCTCACCGTAGTTTACACATAACAAAGATTGAGATATATGCAGATATCCACTCATGGTGGCAGCTCTTACCATAAACATCCAAGTTAGGAAAAATTTATAGGATCATTTGGAACAATCACCATACACAGAAAACCAAGAAAATGCTATGCCCCCATCCTTGTGACTCTTTGTCCTTACACAAATGTCATGGAGTAACTCAGAAGACATAACAACTATCAATTGTGAATCAATCAAATAAAATTCATAACTGCTTAGATTCCCCCAATGAAAACATCATGGGTATATAAAAGAGTCATAATCAAACCAAGATTAGACTGTGTTTAGGTAGTATTGAGAAATACTAT
The DNA here is from genome assembly GCA_018584345.1 of Thuja plicata. NCBI lineage: Eukaryota > Viridiplantae > Streptophyta > Pinopsida > Cupressales > Cupressaceae > Thuja > Thuja plicata. The sequence goes on from MU227925.1 coordinate 1,749,944, forward strand.
TGGTTCATTTTTTCAAGCGCAGTAGAGATTCAACAATCAAAAAGTTGGAATTCAAGAAAGTAGGTGTTCCATGTCTGTGTACATCGTTATTCCTGTTTGCAATCCCATGGAGGTCTTTAGAACACCATTCATGTTAGTGCAATTTTTGTGTGACCTTTGTGTCATAAAAGTGATAGTGGTAGTGAAAGTATTAGAAAGCATCGTATTACGAGACAAATCATCTATGATGACCTAGTAGACGCAACCTATCAGACTGGCAAAGATGCCCCTAGTGCAAATGACTTGTTCCTAAGACAAAAATATAGACAAATCCCAAGCAAGGATAAGATTTAAAGTCAACATTTAGCACAGGTGTAATCATGAAGGCTTAGTATCAACAACGTATTGATAGATAGAGCATAGAGTTTGAGTGATGCCTTTCTGCCAGTGTGTAGAAGGTTTGTAAAAGATTACCAATTCTCAATCATGATCACATTTGTGTGCCCCCATTGTCTAGAAAGATGTAGGGTGTTATAGATGGATTGATAGATCAGAAGTGGAGTGGAAAAAAAAGATAAGGTGGGTGAATGTAACCCTCAAAGAGAGTCTCCTCAAGATTACCCAAGCTAGGGAAAAATAATATAGCAATTTAGGCTCATACAACGATGCTAAATGCCAGATAGGATAATGACCTGATGTTATGAAAAGTATGTAGGACATCATGTAGTCCCAAAAGATTGGACATGTCAAGAGAGTTCTTAGAACTTGTTTTTCATTTTATTTTGTTCTTCCTTTTGATCAAGACCAAGGGGTCAACTGATAGGACAACATCATCAAGATAAGGCATGGTGTAGTGAGTTTTGGCTTGGAATAAGCAAGATCATAATAATGTACAACATACAAGATCAAGTGAGAAAGATTATAGATGTCAACATGCAATTTTTTCATGGATAGGCTCAACCTTGTCAAGATCACCGAACAGAAAAATGGATGGAAGATGTGATGGAAGGAACTTACCCCCAAGTGAAGAGTGAAAGTAGGAGGAATTATGCATAATGCCTGTTTGTCAGGTTTTCATCACGGTACTTATCCAAGGTGCCACAAGAAATGGTTTTCACCATAGGATGAATCTTTTTCTCTTTAATTTTGCTACCAAGGTGCCTGTTTACCAGGTTTTCACCGAGGCACTTTTTTCTTTTTTTATTTTTTTTTCTTTTTCTTTTTCTAATTTTAAACTTTTTATTTTTCTAATTTTAATGAGGAACTTATGCATCATTCTCTTTGGATAGTGCTCCTTTGAAGGATATTCAATGATAGGCCAAGAACACTGAAAGTATGCTCAAAGATGTTGATAGGGTGATGAAATGGAGGATAATGAAGATGGAAGCCAATATTTTATGCACTAGACTGGATGAGACGAAAAGAAGGAATGTAAGGACCCAATATGGAAGGATAGTAGGTGAAAAGATCAACATCAACACAATCTTTGAAGGAGAGCATATGGATTGAGTTTTTGATGTATGAATGGGTAGGGATCTTGGTACACAAGGACCCAAGATGGAGGAAGTATTCAAGGTAATGGATGTTGGGACATGAGGACCCAAAATAGAGTTAGAAGATGGACAATGTGTGAAAGAAGATGAAGGGGAAGCCTTTGGAAGCTTGGATGCCAATTCTGATTTTTCCTTTTTGTTCAAGCCTTTTAAGAGAGACTTAGGAATCCACATAACTTTTGATTTTCCTTTTCTTTTGGATGATTTAGAACGCAATTCTTCCATGATGGATTTAGGAACCCATATTTTCTTTGATATTATTCTTTGCTCAGCTTTGGAACGTACTTCTTCCATGATGGACTTAGGAACCCATATTTTCTTTGATATTATGTTCTTCTTTGTGGACCTTTGCGGTCTCTTGAATGTTTCCTTTTTCTTTGTATTCACATGTCGATTAGATTGGACATAGTGATCTTCATATGTAAGTGGATTCTTGAATTTCTAATTTCTTTGTTTGACATTCAAATTGCTTCCAAGAGACTTGGGATGTGTGGATGAATAAGACCGATATGGATGGTTCATATGGATGTGTTGATATCGAGGTTTCAAAGATGCATGTTTTTGTTGATCTTGATAGGAGATAGGATAAGTGGTTGAAAACCTAGGAGTGGAAGATGGAGGGATATATGGACCCGACATAGATGGAATATTTCAAGCTTTCTGCTTTTGAATATATGGACCAAGGATAGATTTGGAAGATGGAGAAGGCTGATTATTGTGTGCAAATGGAGGAATATAAGGTGTGAAATGAGTATCAACATCTTTAGAGTGAGCTTCTCGGCCAAGGATATTTTGTTTCAAATTCATCTTCATACTAATAGGCTCATGTGTAACTTTGATACGAGCCATTTTCACTAGAACCCTTGATGCTTAAGGCAACTTATTGTCACGTAAGGGATTTGGAAGAATAATGTCTTTTTGAGGTGGATATGGAGGTTTATGCGAAAGATATGATGGTTCACGTTGATCTTGACAAGGGTATGTGTATAATGTAGGAAGAGTACCTCGCTATTGTTTTTCAATAGGATTTTCAATATCTGAATCTTGCTTCAAAGATGGAGGGCTATGTAGCTCTTGAGATGGAAGGGTATCTTCTTGGAAGAAATGAAAATATATGAGGGGATCATCTTTAGATTGTAGGGATATGGGATCTTCGTCAAATGTTGGAGGGGATAGGCTAATGTCTTGATATTTATCATTAGTAAGACTTGTTTCTTTGTTCTTTTTATCATCCTCTTGACATGGGTCCACTCCAAAGGAAAAGATAGGAGTTTTAATCTTCATGAGTGATTTTTGAAGGATTGCTAGGGAATTAACAGAAATAGGCCTTGAAGTACATGAAAGCTTAGAGTCTTTGATCTTAGGAGCATGGAATGTACTTGCTACAAGATATACATTAGCTTGGATTTATTTTAAAGGCATCCCTTGAGGGTAGACATAGTTATCATGAAAATAATTAGGATATTTGTGTGATGGAGGATATTTGGATATCCTAGAATCTTTGTCAGATGGAGGAATAGTGGAAGAAGTAGAAGTAGTATGTAGCTCATTTCTAGACATAGGGTCATGATTTTGATCATGTTTGGGATTGGTATCTTCAACTTTGATTATGGCATCATCAATTAGATCTTGGATTTTATGTTTTAACTCAATGCAATGTGAAGTTTTATGCTCATTGTTTTGATGATAGGCATAGTAGGTACTCACAAATGACATTCCACATGAGGTGGTTTGAGGCAATGTGATGAGATTTTTTTCAAGAAGATCTGCCAGCATCGTTGTATAAGATCATCTCAAAGGAGTAAATGCTCTATCCCATGTACATGTAGATCCACTTGAACTCTCCAAAGAGATATTGGATTCAAGATTATGAGGATGTTGATCCAAGATAGGATCGACGTGGTCTTGTGAAATAATCTCTTGATCAAAGATAGGATTACCATAATTAGGTTTCTCCTTTTTTTAAGAATGTGAAGACATGTGTGTCTTGTGATCATAGAGAAGAGGAAATATTGATCTTAGTGAAGACCCACTTGATGAGGTATCCTTTTCTTCCTTTAAGTCTTGAATTTCAGATTTTAAAGCTTGCATTTTATTAGACAGGGTCTTAAAGAGAATTTCTTCTTCCTTGTTAAGACCATAGGATTCATCCCATTTGTTTTTAGTCATTGTAAGATTGTCTTGATCAAAGTATCAAAATGGTGCCAAAGGGATTTCTGAATTGTCCCCAAATGTGTGAGTTTGGCTTTGATGTTTCAAAGTGATTGACTCCAACGTCAGAGGGTATTAGAATGCCCTAATGGTGAGCTAGGAACCAATGAGAGTCAATTGTTTGAAGTAAGTGACTCCAATGTCAGAGGGTGTTAGAGTGCCCTGATAGTGAGCTGGGAATCAAGTTGTTTTGTTGATTGTAAAGACCACACGATTCAAGACCAATGGTGAAAATCCACAAGGACATGCAAGGTAGACTTATAAGAAAGTTGTGAAACAGTGACAGATGGACCAACAAAAGAAATAGGACCAGACTGAAGAGCCAAAAGGGTATCCAAATAAACTAATATTCCTCTGAGAGGCAACGATGCAAGTTCCCACTGTTCAAATGTTGTCATTTTTGTTTTGGAAATGCGTGAAGTTTGTTTGATCGAATATTGTGTTTTGAGGTTTTGTCAATGAGTGAAAAACACATGTCGACCAAGCTTTTGAATTTTGCTGCTTGTTTTAAGGTGTTATCTTTTTAATGATTTTCAATCACATCAAGCATTGTTGTATTGTTAGGAGGGTGAAACAGACACACATCTTATCCCAATTTTCTAGGTGGAGGATGAAAATCCTTGCTCGTTGACTTAGGTACACACTCAAATGCTAATCAGAATACAACCATCACCAAGCACACAATGGCTCCAATCATGATGATGTATTAGCTGACTCCAAACGCAAGTGAGGGCATGATATGACGAGTGTCTTGGGGCAATTAATTTTTTCCTTGCACAAGGATTATCGCCCTTTCGAGGATGAATCAAGAATTCTTTCAGTTTAAATGTTGTTATTATTGGCAATTTGTTCGAAACCATCGCCCATAGAATTGCACAAGGAAATATTGAGGCATATAGCCCTATGAGTACTTAAGTATATGTAGTCTCGCAAGAAAGCTTCAAGAGGCTCCGCTCTACACATACCCGAGCATGTTCAAGGAATGATGTCAAAATTCCAAGAACAAAACTGGCTCCGTCTTCCGAGGCTTTGGCCTACGAGGAAGAAATTATTTATAGTGAGTTGGGAAGGTTGGCATAAAACCTGTCCTCACATGGGTCATTCCTGAGAGATTTTTTCCTCAACTGGTAGGCCCTCTACTGTTAAATAAGCTTACAAAGGATTGGCGAGTGTAGGATGTCTAGATTTTTTATTCTTCCGAAGAAGAAAAGCATACTATCCAAATCCATGTCATTTTCTCCCAAAACAAAATCAATCAAACAATTCATTCCCTCAAGCAATGTTGTGCTTGATTTAAAATGTTCCTATTTAAGGAAAATAGAATGCTTGAAAGTAGATTTTCTTTGTTCAATTGACCACAGTTTTTAGTGCTTTGCTTGTCCAATTACTTATCCAAATTGAATTAAACGATTGAACTTGTTCATTTATCCCACAAATTTAGTTCTTTGATTGTTCAATTTCTGATTCCAAATGAATTAAATGATGTGATTTTTCTTGTTCATTTACCCCCTAGATTATTTCACAAGTGTTAAAACAATATCTGATTTTCTGATTTTCCTTAAAAAGGAAAAGAGCATAGTAATCTAGTTGTTTTAAGACATGTTTGAGAAAATGGTATTTAAGTGTGAAAGCTTTTGAAAAAGGGTTAGTATCAAAACCAGTCTAAAAATCCCTGCAACCACACATGTTTAGTATTGTCTTCTTATTTCCTTCTCAAAAACCTGGAAGCACTTAGTTAGGCTGTCAAAAATAGAATCATGATCACAAAAACAACCTCGTTAGAAAGTTAGAAATTAAATTGGCAAATGATAGAACTCTATATTTTTCCCTCTAGATGACACACAATATTTTAGAGACCCAAAATGATAAACCCCAAAAAAGATAAAAGATTGACCCCAAATGATAATCTTTACCTAGGACGATAAGCCTTTTACACGAAACGATAACACATACCAAAAATGAAAAATAAGCTACTAGAAACGATTTTAAGGTCAAATTTTACCTTCTGGAAATGCAATGGTAGATGATATTAAAACTCCCAGAAATGATAAGTTTCTCCTTGAAATGATAAAAGATTTACCGAAAATGATAAGTTGCTCCCAAAAATGATAAAAGAATGAGAGGAAACGATAAGTTGCTCCCGAAAAAGCTAAACTGCTTGAAAATTTTGAAAATGTCAAGGGCAAAGAGAAAAATTTGGTGAAATTTTGAGTAATCTTGCCCCACGGTGGGCACCAGAGATGTGTGTGTGATTTTTGTACTTTTTAAGAGGCACAACACTTTAATAAATTATTGCATTAGTGAAAACAAGGGGTTAGCAAACATAGCAATCACCAAAATTGATATATTGCTTCCTATCTATGAGGAGTATGAAAAATGACATAATAGCCCTTAGCTTATGCATATTCCAGTGACAAATACAACCTAAGAATGGAAGATTCATATTAAAATTTATCTAAATGATTCAAAAACATGCATTCTAGCTCTAGAAATAAAGAGTATAACAATATGACTAAGAATAAGCTAGAAAGCACTATGAAAATCCCTAAAACATGAGCAACATGAGATTTTTCTTTCAATTCTCCAAATATGGGAAGCATAAGGATGCTATCAACTCTTCAAAATTAGGAGCATTACAACAATATATTTCATAAAATCAAGGGCCATTTGAACTCAAAATCCATCCTGTTTATAGAAGAAATGGAGGAAGGGGAGAAGACTCTAGAAGGGTTGCCATTAATGAGGGTGTAAGACTCATTAATGAGGAGAAGTGGAAGGAATATGTAAGATTCATTAATGATTCATTTATGAAAGCATTAATGAGGTATGGGTGAGGGTTTAAGACGCATGGGTGAGGGTTTAGAGTCAAGCCTGACAACTTTGACTTTAGGGGGAGGGTTGAATTCCTAATCACACCTTAATGGAATGTGACAACCTTAAGGGTAGCTTAGGATTAGGTTTAAGGCTTAAGGGATGTGATTAAGGAGATAGAGATGGGAGGAGAGAGAATGAATGGAGGGGGGATTAGATAATTAGGGTTAATTAGCTAATTAAGAAGAATTAGCATGTGAGAAGGGGTTGGGATGAGTTTGAACTCGTGGTTGGGTATTTGAGATTGGTTAGGTTTGAGGGAATATTAATGAAATGAATTGTTGTAATAACATATTCACTCAATAATAGGGATTTAATTAATCATTTACGCTTTTGATTGCTTTGTAATAATTAATTAGGACTATAGCCAAATTGAATCAATTTAGGCCAGGGGATTGATTTGGAAAGTGATGAGGTATGATTAGGATTTCATTAATTCCCTTTTAAATTCATTGCCTTAGCCAGGTTATGATTTGAATTGATTGAATTGAATTGATTTGATTGAATTGGCTAAAGTGATTAATATAAATTAGTGATTAGATCACTTAGGAGATTAAATTTGATTTGAATGAATTATGCCAGCCGATTGAAGAGTTGTCTAGGCATAATTGGGGGTATGATCAAACTTAGGGAAAATAGGGTCTATGGTTAGAGAAGACCAAATCCAGGTGGTTATATCCACAACCTCTGATGAGCCAAACAAGTGCACCCAACCCTTTTTTATTTTCTCTTATAGATTATTGTGGGTGTGCTCTCCCAACACAATATTAAAATCTCACTATGCGAGATTTTTTGAAGGTGACTGATCCTATAATGCAAGCTAATGGAGTTTGACTGGCTTATGAACTAGTATGATGAACTAGCCACAATCAGTCTACAATAATAATGATCAAATGAAGCTAGATATAAGAATTCAAGTTGTGATATTAACATAGATTCATACTAAAAATGAGCTAACATGATAGATTTCTATGCAAGATTCAAACTAAGAAAGAAAGAACTAACATAAAATCACTAAAATGCTCTAGAGCTAATTTGACATGATAACAATGCAACTATAATGGATGAATTTGTTCCTTGAAAGGATACTATTTATAGATTTTTTGAGCAAGCATGAGGGCTTGGATGAGGTGGAACCTATGTGGCATCCACATAGGAGCCACATAAGTGACACATAGGCTAAAGTAGATGGCCATTCCAAAAGCCAACCTTGAGACAAGATGGGCATTTAAGTCTGAGAGGCCCAAGGGGGGACAAGAATGTAAGAGATATGGTTGGAGGATTTAAGGAAATTTGGTGGCTTCCTTGGGTTGGGTTTCTCACACATGTGTGAGAAACTCATTAGGCTTAATGAGGTTAGGAATCACCTTTTAGGGGCTTAACCATAGATTAGTTCAAAAAGGTAGGTTTAGTGAGTGAGGTGATGGATGTAGGCTAGGTTTCTAGGTTGGGATTAGGATTAATTCAATTTAAATTCAAATTTATCAAGTTTAGAAGAAATAAGATAAGTGGAGGGAATAAATAAATTTGAAATTTATTTAAAAGGAGATTATGGAGAATCATGTATTAAATAAGGTTTAATATTTTAAGAGGAACTATTCAAATTAAATTTAAATACATTAAGAACATGAATCTAATCAATTGAATAAATTTAATTCAATAGATAGATGAACATAATAGGTATAATCAATTAATTAAAATTAATTATAGTGCTATAGTTGTATTAATTATATTAAATATAATTAATGTTAAGTGAATAAATACATCTATAGAAGAGTCGAATGATTACACACCTTAGATGCATTAAAGAACAGTATTGGGAAGTCACTAAGAAGTCTTATAATCCTTCTGTTGAACTTTCTATTTTGACTCTTGATGAGAAGAAATGATTTGAATACTATATGAGAGAAAAAGAAGCTTTTTTAGTGCTTTGTCAGATGCAGAATATACAAATATCATGGACTTTGAGATTGAACATCAGATATGGACAAAATTAGAGACTTTACATGAAGGAAATGTATGTGTGAAGAAATAAAAGCTACAAAGTATGAAAGGGAAATATGAAGCATTGAAGATTAGCGTAGATGAAAACATTACTTCCTATGTTCAGAAGGCGACCAAAATTATTTTTGGAATCAATGTGTTGGTGGAATAGTGGATGAAAATTAAATTATTTCTAAGATACCCTTGCCTCTTGTTTACAATATTAAAGTTGTTTCTATTGAAGAAATCAAAACCATGGTACCTATAAAAAGACACATTGATTGGTAAGTTATCTTCTTTTGAAATGAGAGAATTTGGTAATAGTCTTCCTAAAGTTAAATCTATATTTAAAGCTATTGTTTCTAAGGATAAGAAAAGATATGACCCTAGAGAAATTTCATCTAAGTATGCATCCATATATTCTAAGGAATGGGAAGAAATTGAGGAAGAAGAAAGAAAGATTGAAAAACTTGAAGCCCTAATTGTAAAGAGACTACCTAAGGGAGTTGGTACATATAAAGGAAAGTTACCTTTGAAATGTTTTTCATGCAAAAGGATTCATCATATTGCTTCAAGATGTCCAGATAAAGAGCCTAAGTACAAGCCTAAGAAACTTAAGTCTAAATATCAGAAGAAGTGTTATTATGTTACTGATGAAGGTGTAACTGATGATGAATCTGAAAAGAGTGAAGATGAGATTGTGTTTATTGCTATCAAAAAATGAGAATCCTAGTTTCTTGAATGAAAAAAAAAAAAGCTTTATTTTTACAAGTGGATAAGAAAGATGAATGGATTATTGATAGTGGTTGTTCACATCATATGACCGGAGATAAAAGAAACATTTTCAGCTTGGAGAATTATGATAATGGTGTTATCAGATTTGGTAAAAATGCCCCTTGTATGATTAGTGGTAGAGGTTACATTAAACTTGATGGTAAGAATAATATTGATGATGTCTTATATGTTTAAGGTCTGAGGCATAATATTTTGAGTGTTGGATAGCTAGCTGATACAGATTACAACTTACAATTCACGGCTCGAATGTGCAAAATCATTGGAAGCTCTAGAATTGATTTTGCATCAGGGACAAAGACCAAAGGTAATGTATTTAATTTGAAAAATTTAGAGAATAGATGTCTGATTACTAGGATTGATAAAAGTTGGTTGTAGCACAAGATATTTTCTCATGTAAACTTTGATAACATTGTGAAGATAAGAACTACAAGAGCAGTGTGAGATTAACCTAAATTGTTGAAGCCTGAAGATGCGATGTGTAAGGAATGTCAGTTGGGTAAGCTAACTAAATATACTTTAAAAATTAAGACCTATTCTTTAAGTGGATTGTTAGATTTAGTACATACTAAATTGTGTGGCCTTGCAAGAACTAGAAGCTATTATGGAGACAGGTATTTCATTTTATTCATTAATGATTATAAAAGGATGATGTGGGTTACATTTTTAAAATAGAAATCTAAATCCTTTGATAAATTAAATATTTTCAAATCTATCGTTGAGACTAAGACAAGTATGCAACTGAAATATATGAGATCTGATAGAGGTGATGAGTTTACATCTAGTGATTTTAATCCAATTTGTGAAGATCATGGAATAAAGAGGAAAATATCTACTCCGTGAACCCCATAAAAAACTGGTATTATAGAGAGAATAAATAGAACTAACCTTGACACTACAAGGATTATGATGATTCAAGGAAATGTACCAAAAATCTATTGGAGAGAAGCAGTTAGCACTATAGTATATACATTGAATCAAGTTCAAATCAAGCAAGGAACTGGTAAGACCCCTTATGAGCTTTGGTATGGTCATGTCCCTACAATGAAATACTTTAAATTTTTTGGAAGAAAATTTTATATCAAAAGAGATGAAGACCTAGGGAAATTCAATCCTAAATGTGATGAAGGAATCTTTCTTGGTTATTCTACAAAGAGAAAAGCATACAAATTTTATAACAATAGGTTGAAAAAGATAATTGAAAGTTATAATGTCAAAGTGGATGAAACTTATAAGAAATAAACTAGATATTGTAGTTATGAATCAGATGATGAAGAAGACAATCAGGTAATGGAAGGAAAAAATCAGAATTAGAATCAAAATGGTTCAGTAGAACAGAGTGGAGAAGTTGCAAATGAGGAAGAGGTGGAAATACAAGAGTTGAATACAAATGAAAATCCTATGACTCCAAGGAATGTCAGGTTAAATCATTCATAAAATCATATTATTGGTGATAGGAATCAAGGTGTTCAAACTAGAGGAAGAAATCCTAGAAATGAAATTTTTTCAATTTCTAAGATTGAACCTAAGGATGTTGATGAAGCATGCAAAGATAAAAGTTGGGTTAAAGCTATCGAAGAGGATTTGGAATATATTGATAAGAACAAGACATTGATTCTTTTTCCTAGACCAAAGAGAAAGAGTGTGATTCGTACAAAATGGGTATTAAAAACAAAATGAGTGAACATGGTGAAGTGGTTTGGAACAAAGCCAGACTTGTTTGCAAAGGATACTCATAGATGGAAGGTATTTATTTTTAGGATACATTTTATCCTATTGCAAGAAATGAATTTTTAGGATGTTTCTTTCATATGCTACTTATAAATATTTCATGATATATCAGATGGATGTTAAGTTTACATTTTTGAATGGAGAATTAGAAGAGGAAGTCTATGTTGGGCATCATGATGGATTTCCTTTGACTGATGAATATGACATGGTTTGTCAATTGAATAAATCATTATATGGATTGAAATAAGCACCTAGATCCTAGTATGCAAGGTTGGATAAGCATCTATTGAATCTTGGTTTCAATAAAGGTACTTCTAATAGTAACTTATACTTCAAAGTTGATCATGATAATATTTTAATTGTTGAATTCTTTGTGGATGATATACTTTTTTGTGGAAATGAAAAATTGAGTAAAGAATTTTTTGATGAGATGTAGAAAGAGTTTGATATGTCCATGATAAGTGAGATAAAATTATTTCTTGGCCTGCAAATTACACAATCTGATAAAGGTATTTTCATATCTTCGTCCAAGTATGTGAAAGAATTGTTGAAGAAATTTGGTATGGATGATTCAAAATATTTTTGTACTCCTATGGTTACTTGTTGAAAATTGACAAAGGATAATGATTCACCTAAATAAAATCAAACAAGATATAGATCAATGATCATTGGCTTATTGTACTTAACACATACCAGACCTGGCATTATGAATGTAGTTTGAATTGTTGCAAGATTTCAAATAGAACCAAAAGAATCACATGTTTGTGTTGTTAAAATCATATTTAGATACTTGAAAGGAACAATTAATTATGGCTTATGGTATGGTAAGGATGATAATTTTACATGGAATCCTTTTAATAATGTGGATTCGGCAGGTAATGTAGATGACAGAAAGAGCACAAGTGGTGGAGAATTGTTTTTCGAAAAAAGGTTAGTTTCATAGGAAAGTTAAAAACAAAGAATTGTATTTCACAATCTACCATTGAATTTGAGTATTTTTTTTCTATTTTTAATTGTACACAAGTGATATGGATGAAGAAAATACTGAAAAAATATCAGAGTGAGTATTGATGAGTCGATTTCTATCTATTATGACAACTCAAGTGCTATCAATATTTTGAATAATCTTGTGTTACATTCAAAGGAAAAGCATATTTCTATCAAATATCATTTCTTGAGAGACGAGGTTAGTGAAAAGGAAGTTAGATTAGAGTATGTGTCTACTAAAGAGAAAATTGCATTTATCTTCATGAAGCCCTTGCCAAAGGATACTTTTTAGTATCTCTGAGGTAAGCTTGGGTTCACTACCCCTCCTTATCAGAGCTAGAGATGCATTTATTTACATTAGTATAGTGTAACTATAAAGATTATCATTATTCTGGATTGATGTTTTGGTGGCTACTACTCAATCGGAGTAGTCAGCTTCTTGAGTTAGTTGTTCAGATTTGAGGGAGAGATGTTTGTTCATATTTTTTGCTTCTATGACTTAGTGCATGTATGTTCCTTTTTCGTTGATGTCAAAAGGGGAGAGATATTCAGGGGAAAAATAGTATTGAAGACTATTTTATTTAAGGGAGAAATATTATTAGAAAGACTCTGAAAGATATTGTGGATATTGTTTCTAGTACTGTTGATATGGTTTTCTTTGTGCATTCATTTGGTTTTTCACATCCCATTTTTCCATCAATGCCAAAGGGTGATATTTTTGGAGTTTTTTAGAGATTTTTGGATATCATGCATATATGTGTGCTGACATTGATGTTTTTTTATTGATTTCAACATATTCCTACTATTCGTGACAATGTTCCTGTGTGTTCCCAGCATGTTTAGTGAGAAGATTGTTTTGGTATAGCTACTCTATTGACGATCAGATGATGTGAAGGTATAGATGGTTTTATGGATGTCTTTAGTTGATATATGTCAACTTACAGAGGTTCACATGTTAATTTGAGTGAGATATGAGTGATTTATCAAAGACTATTATTTTGGTTGTTTGGGAAGAGAAATTTTTAAAATTCTTGGATCGATGTGGTTCGACTATCCAATATTTTTGGTTGCTAACTTGGTGGTGAATTTAAGATATGAATGTGTGTTCTCAGCTCAATTAATTCATGATTTGGATGCTAGAAATTTGTTTTTCTTATATGATAGAGGTTTTTGATTGGTGTTCCTGATGAACAGTGTCGAGATATTTAAAAATTTTGAAACAACGTTGTTCTTGTTGTTGTCATGAAATTTCATGTTTCTTATTGATGTTTCTAGATCATGTCTTATTTGTTTTATTTGATCGCACTCAGTTATGTGATCATATTTGGTGATTTTCATGTTTTGGTCAAGTAAAAATAGGTTTTACAAGAACCCAAAACCTTTACAAAGAGTTTAAAATATAAGCATAAAAGTTTAACAAAACCTGTGCCGCAACACCTAGGAACTAAAGCCTAAAAGAAAACATTAGCAACCAAAATAGCAAGCTTCACCCAAAATAGGACAGAAAAAAGATATCACAACAGGAAAAAAGATAGCTAGATGCATTTCATTAAGTCTTCACCCTAGACCACCATCACTTGCATTTGATTAGAAGAGTTCTTGAGCTCTTCCAACTCCTTGTCATCATTGGTTCTAGTCTTCCTTGTGCTAGCTAGTGTGTGCTTTCTCAGTTCCATAGTGTCCTTCAGGTCCTTTCCCTCTTTTTTTTCCCTTTTCCTGCTCCATCTTGCCAACCAAGATCCTAGTATGTTCTGTGTATGCTTTGACACAAAAAAGGCTTTTCTACCCAATTTTTTGCATGGTTTCTTCCAATTTTTCCACTATGTTATATAGCATTTGAAGCTTTCCCTTGAAATCCCCATTAATAGCCATGTCCTCTTTCTCTTTCAATCTTTTTTCCATCTCATAGACCTTGTCAACCATTTGAGCATAAGCATCTTCCCTACCAACCACATCTTTCATTTCATCAAGGCACACAACAACTGATTTTCTCCCAAAACTAATCTTCTTAATGAGGTTAACCTCATATCCCATCACCCACATTTTCTTTTTAATATTGCCAACATCATCCATCAAATTTCCCCGCATGCAAGTAACATCCACCAAGAATTTCTTGTCTTTTGTCATATCATTTATTCTGCTTCTCTACTTGTTATTTTCTTCATTTGTTGTATTTTTTATAAACTTGGTCCTTGTAATATCTTTGTCAATACTATCCATGATCTCATCTACAACCTGGTTGACTTTTTCTAGATTTTCCTCCTCCTTCTATGGAGAAATTTGGCCCTCACCTAGATTGCCAATGTCTCCCTCCATCTTACCTCCGTCCCCTATCTCCTCCCCAATATTTTCCCCAATACTTTTCTCCTTCTCTAGTTCCTCATCATCCTTAGAGGAAAGAACAATTTGCCTCTTACTGGTACTTTTCATCCTTCTATTCTTTTTTTTTTTGCCACAGAGCTCACCTTTTTTCCTCTTATTACCCTCCTTCCCCTTTTCCTCCTCATAATCTTCATCTTTAGATTCATTTTCAGTATCAGACTCTTCCACAGTTGCCTTCTTCTAATTTTTTTTAAGGAGAGCCTTTTAAATTTCCCTTCTTTGATGTATAAGCCCCATAGGACTCCTCCTCATTGTTGTTTCCTTTTCTTGCTGACATGAAAATATTCCTCAGAGGGTTCACTCTATTTATCCCTGACACTGATCAAGCATAGAGTAGAACAATAGAAACAAGGTTTTGAAACCTCCTACACTTTGAGCTCC
>MU227925.1:1780467-1836498 GCA_018584345.1 Thuja plicata
TTATTCAAAAGTCATCATCAATTACTACATTCAATAGAGATTTCTCCAAAAAGACCAGATATATTGGTTTTCAAAACCAAAATTTACAATTGACTTAGTATTATTTTCAAACATAAAAATGACCATCATTATCCCAGTAGTCTTGGAATCCATTTATAGCATAAGGATGCAACAAGCTACCGACATACTGGGAAAGATTACAAAACTTCTTGTAACAACTTTGCAATGAACTAGAAACAAAATTTTGCAACCGAACATGGGTGGCAGCTTATTTGCAAAGCCTAACAAGGTTTGTCTTTTGTGGTTTAACCATATTTGATTTATCCTTTAAGCTTCGCCTCCCATCTATTCACTTCTTTGACGGTGGGCCAATCAAAAGTTTTCTCTTCTTCTAGCCTGGCAACAGCTTCCACCCACCTGGCATCCATGGCAGTTCTAGCCTCAGACACAAATTTAGCCATGTCTCTTTCAACTTTGCAGAAGACATCGATCAATTCATTGCAGTATTCTGCATTTGTGTCCTTTTCCAGATGTAGCTTTATGTCTTGATTTCCCAATATAGCATCAAAACCAGATTCCCAATCTGATTGTGCTTTCAATTCCCCTGTTTCCTTATAAATCTTTGGGATCAATGGTGGACATTGATCACCAAACAGTTGCAACTTACTGTTTATTAAATCAGATTTGCCATTAAAGAAGGCAAAAGTATGATTCAACTTATTTACCATATCAATGGTATATAATAATTTGTTTGGGAAATCATCACTGTATAACATAGCCGTTTTGAGTTTATCTAAAACCCTTTCCTTCACTGACCACATTTTGAAAGCAGGCTCTAGGAAAACCATGGCTTCCGCAGCTATCTTTGAGGCCTCTTGTAGGGATCCATACAATGTATATACTACATCAATCTTTTGCTTCAGAACTTCAGCCTTGTGCTACAATATGAGAAACATGATAGACATAGCATTCATGCCCTATTCCTGTGATATACCCTTTGACTGTGTCTCTGCCAAAGAAGAGTCTTCCTTAGCACCTTTTACAACATCTGTCACAACATTTACTGCCTCTTCAAGTGTTGGAGTTTTCCCCTTTTTTCTTTCTTCCAATTCTTCCTTTAGTTTGGCAATCTCCTCTTCAAGTGTGTGGTTTTTGACCACCACTTCCTCATGTTTCTTTGCCAATGCCATCATTTGGCCAAAAGTTGTTTCATACCTTTTTGATAGGTCGTCAACTTTTGCCAAGTTCATGAATGAAACCTGTGTCATTAACTAAGCTATCTCAATATCTGAAGTATTTTTTAGGTTCCATATCATTCTGTCAGCTCTTTTTTCCTCCCTGATGGTCATGACCAAGGGTTTCTATGTGGCCGGAGCTAATGACCATATGGCTAGGGTATTGGACTTTGGGTCAAAACCTAATCCCTTTAGGACATCATCCATTTCAAATACTGTCTTAGGCAATGGATCTTCCTGCCTCCTAATCTGATCAATAACAAATGTGGACTGCAAGTCCCAACTAGGCATCAGCATCACACCACTGTTATGTACCAGCAGTCTGGCTTGTTCCACAGTGATTTGTTTAGTTTCAGGGTCATAATCCTGAAGTGTTTGCACAATTTGTTCATTCTTATCTATATTCTCCTCTGTTGCTATTTCTTGTCTCAAGCTTTTCTGTTTCAACTTGACCAAGAAGGATTTGAACTCTTGAGACTTTATGAATTCATCATCCTTCATGAACTCATTTTCCATCATGACCCTTTCATCATCATTTTCAAACAAGACCATTTGATTATCCCCTTGGCCCTCAGCTTCTGGCTCCTTCTGCAATTTCCTTCTCAATTTCCTGAAATATTTGCCACGTTCTGAAATCACGGCTTTAGCCATGCCTTTTCTGTCCTGCACCATTTTGTGCTCTATTTTCTATTTTTTCTTTGGTGGCTCTTTAGCTGAAGTAGCCTGCTCACCTGCTTCTTCTTCTTCATGTTGTTCTTCTCTTTGTTCTTCTTCTTCTTGATGTTCCTCTTGGTGCTCCTTATCATGCAAAGCAATTTGAATAGGAGACCCTTTGGATTTTGCATCCTCAGCACTGAATTGAGGTACTTGTGACATCAAAGCATCATATGACTGTATCATCTTCTCTATCCTCTAGAGATATGGGAGATCAGGAAAGAAACCAGAGAATGAATTATCTAATTCCTTCCATTCTGATTCTACTCTTCGGAGGTCATTCCATTTTCTTCTCCTATCCTAGACTTCTAATCTATTCAATTTGTTTCTCACAATGTCTTCATCATCCAATGGCTCATGATCTCTGATCTTGTGCCAAGGAGTCATCCTTTTTAGGGTTGTTTGTACAAAATTTTTAGGATCAAAGAATCTAGCGATTGCAGTAGATATTCTGTATTACTTTAAGTAATCATTGATTGTATCAAACATCTTCTTCCCAATAGTGAAATCAAAACCCACCCATAATCTGGGGATGAAGACTCCCTTCTTATGCCCCTCCAGAAATTCCTTGTCTAACCATGTAATTTGCTAGACAAATTATCAGAAAGCAATCCTGGGAGGAACAAATTTAGGGAGAATGTGAGGAGGCTAAGTGCAGCCATATACTCTGATAATAGTTATGTAATCGAAGAAGAAGAAATCAGCCCAGTTGTGGGAGATGGGCCAATTAGTGACATACTCCCATGGTCTCAAAAATTTTCTAACCTCAAATGGAAGTCTATGTCTCTCTGTCCCCAACAAATCAAAAATTTGATCCACAATCCAGTTGCAAAAATAGACAAATGAGGAATTTACAGACCCACTATCCCACACTGAGGTCCATCTTTAGATTGGTTCTTCCACACCATGTTCTGATACAAATAGCTAAAGCTCCTTATCCATTGATGCTCTGTTATAATATAGAATCATGTACATCAGATCAGAGTAATGTTTGAAATTGGGCTTGGGGTTATCTGACTGTATTTCTAACAGTCCAGCATGGATGGCCTCAACTATATAGCCAACATAATCATAATCAGTGTTGACTTCTGGGTGCTGGATGTTCATTGCTATCATGAGTATCCCCTGAGACACTGTAGAGTCTCCATCAAGGCCTAGGACCCTACTCACACCATATTCAGTGCACTTGACATAATGATGAAACAGAGATAGATCAAAAGGTGGCTTGAAATTGTCCGGAATCTTCACCAATTTCCTATCTACTCTGGGCATAAACTTAGGCATTTCATACTTTTTTATCAAATGCTCTCTCTTGACATAATCAGCTTTAATTTTCCCTAAATTAATGTTAGTGCATAATGCACCGGTAATTCCAAACACCTCAGCTACTGATCTTCTATCTATGGAGACTAGGGTTTCTTTATTCTTTTTTCTAATTACCCTAGCCACTGGGCAATAGTTTTTTGCTAACTCCTTAATGAAACCAATGTCAACATAGACGTCAGGCACAATTAATTTAGCCATATTCAAATCCCATGGATTGCAAATTGGGACTGGTTTAACCCTATTGTTCCAAAAATAATGAAATAAAGTACTACAAGAGTAGTCTGGGGTTACCGGATTTCTGCATTGAGACCACTTGTCACTCCATTCTTGCCAATCTGTGCTATTGGTATTCAGAGTCCTAGGTAGCAATTCAAAAAATTCTTCTGTATATTTCTTTGGTACAACTTCCTTCTTCTTTCCAGACCCTTGTGAGGTAGTAGGAACAATAGCTTGACTCATCGTTCCTTTTTGAATTCTACAGTCTCAGACACAAAACTCAAGACAAATAAGCTTCTTACTTCTTCACAGAAAAACTCAGAATGCAGAAATGAGAGTTGTACAAAATCAAACTCAATCATTTACACTTATAGCCATTTAAGAACTGTGTCTTGTCAACCTTGAAAGCTGAATTCCTGCACTTGAACTGTCATGAAGATCTCATTCTGTCATTAATGCTGTCGTCAACTTGCACTATTTGATCCTAGCTGGAAGAGAGAGTGTACGCTTTTTTCCATCTGGCACTCGTCAGCCTGAAACTAGCCAACACACTGCACTTTATTCACTTTTGGAAATGTCTTTGCGAGTGAGAAACGCACCCATGTTATTCAACCGGTCGCACACTCGCCATCCATCCTCACTCCACTTTTCACCTTCTGCGAGTGAGCGATGACCTAATTCTTGAACTTCATTTTATGTCTGTCACATACTCACTATCCTTTTATGATTTGCTTCTGGGTTTACACGAGTGAGTGATGTTTCCTTCACCTTTAACCTATCACACCCTCGCTAGTTAACATTTCATGTCACCTGAGTCTGGGTGACTGAGCGACTATGCATCTTATCTTTCAGCTATTCCCTAATCGCACACTCGCTGGCTATTTAAACTTATCTTTTGGATCTGAGCGGGTGAGCGACGTTCATTTGTTTACCATATGCTTTATCTGGTCACTCACTCATGCTACTTAACACTCCAGCTTCAACCTTCTACGCGAGTGGGCAATGGCATCTGTTCCTTGCTCAGTCACAAACTCGCGAGCTAGAAAATTTCACTTCATCACTGACTGCGAGTGCGCGACTAAGCACCTTCTTTCTTCAGTTGCCTACTTGCGAGCTCTTTTCCTTTCATCTTTTTTGATTGGTGAGTGAGAAATGTCTCCTCTTTTAACTCATCGCACACCTGCGGGTCTACTTTTGATCGCCTCAAAGCATCAGCGAGTGAGCAAGGCGATGAATGGTCCCTTAGTTGCTCGGTCGCATACTTTTATGAATCTTGAAAAATGCTTCTACGACTGAGCGATGAGTTTTCACATTGGTACTTCATACCTTTGCCACGCACTCGCACTACAAAATAAAAATGAGTTAGAACCTAAGCGAGTGGGCAACCTCTAGAACATGACCTCGTCACGCAGTCGCTGAATTTTAACATTGACATAAAACTTGATGCGGGTATGTGACTACTTCATTTTTATACAAGACCCGCTCACTCGCGAAGCATGATATAGACAGTTTAGCTTTACAGCGACTGTGTGACATACATACTTTTAACCCATTGCTGACTCGCTAACCCATAACTCAACTTTCATAAGACATCACGACTGCGCGATTTACACTTTTAAAACATTTAACCCACTCACTCGCACACAAATCAAAACTAGACATAAGCTGATCATGATTGCACGATTCTCTTTTACTGACAGCTCGTCGCCCACTTGCACAACTTAAAGATACTTCAAAAAGACCGACGCGACAAAGTGACCAAACTAAAACATGACATCAAAAGAGTTTTTTGACTTCTTTTGCATGGCAAAGCATAGGATTTTAAATCAAGAAAGCCCGAGAAAAGCAGAGGTCAAGAAATTCAAAGAAAACCAATGCAGTGCTAACACTCATCATCCTTGGTTTCCTCTTCATACATCTTATCTTCTTCATCTCCTTCTGTCTCATCATCATCCCTAGCATTACCCTTCAGGAATAAATTTTCTACTTTTTTTTTTTGAGAAGGCCATACGCCAGAAGCATTAAGCCCTGGTGTGAGGAATGACCCCCTTTCAAGTCCTTCTAAAGACTTTTAATGGTAAAATCTAGCGAACTCAACAAAAAAAAAATAAGACTAACTTTCACATTGTGTCTAAAGTGATTTAACAACATAAAGTGGTGCTTATATGCTTTGGTAAATCTACCATCAAGTGTGATATAGTTGATAAAAACATATAACACATACCTCCATGGCTGAGAAATGTGCTTTGGGTTGTGTTTGGAAGTGTCCTCCTTCACCAACCTCATCTTTTCCTACTCCATAATAGGAAACTTCTCAGGGGCTTTATCAGAGATACTTCTATCTTTATAAAATTTTAACCCTTCTGTGCTCATGCCAGTAGCTTCCACTATAATATCCTTTGTAACCTCCATTAGCTGATTACCAACTAAAACATTACCATTCTTACAAGTTTTGAAAAACTGCTTATAAATATTAGGGTTTATGCCATGCAATCGCTCTAGAAATCCCGTCATACCACCTTTTTTCAAGATGCCCCACACCTCCTTGTTCAGTTTCCACCCTTCACAGTTCACAGGTTCAAATCTCTTCTTACTCCCTCCCATGTCTTCTCTCTGATTAACTTTAACCATTTCTCTGTAAAAACCACAAATGTCATTCTGCGTAATATTGGCTTCACTATACCTAACAAAGATAACTCTGAATCTGTGCAAAATCAGGAGCATCGTCACATAATTGTACTTTGCGCTAAAAAAGAAATGATGACACCTCACATTGTAATAAAGATTCTTCATTAAAAATTTCATTTAAAACACCTTCTGCCTGCTCTGTAAATGATCACTATCTATTAATGATTTCACCTCAAAAGATAGATCATCCCCATCATCCCATTTTTTCATCATCTCCAACTTGCAGGCCACGTTAGCTACCCTGTCAACAAGTGTATTATTTTCTCTAAAATTATGCGTGATGACGCATTCCTCAAAATATCTGATTAAGTTTTTTTCTTTATGCATGACATTATAAATGGTCCATGAGGGGAAAACATCATTATTTAAACATCTTATAATGTTTAAAGAGTCCCTTTCAAGCCAAACTTTCTTACAACCCTTCTCCTTAGCCAGAACTAAGCCATGGAGAGCCGCATTAGCCTCCGCAACATGATTAGTTTGAATACCTAAATGTATTGCAGTTACTCCTTTACAAACACTATACTCAGCTCTTATCACCATACCACATCCAGCCACCCCCGGGTTGCCTTTCGCAGCACCATCAAAGTTAACCTTCATCCACCCACTAGGAGGGAAATCCCATCTCGTTTCATTTATCATGGATTCTTTCTTATGCTTATTCATATTACCTTTAATCTTCCAATTTTCAAAGAAAGTAATGTCCCCCATGTTTCAAGGTTCAATCAGGTTCCCCTTTACATAAAGATTCTCCAATGTAGGTCTTTTGATCTTATGAAAGACCACTTTTTCGTTGGAAGCCTTATTTCTGAAGACTCTATCCTTTATTTCTTTCCAAACCCCCCAGCAATAGGGTAAAATGAATTTCCAAACATTTTCCACCATTTCATTCTTTGAGGGAGGTATCCAAGAATTGAAATGACTTTGTAAATCCTATGGGAAGATTCATTCCACATTAAGTAGCTTTAAGAATTTGACCCATATCTTGCACACATAGGGGAATTGGATGGTCATATGGTTAATATTTTCCTCATCCTGATTGCATAAGTAACATATGTTAGCCATACTCATGCCTCTTCTTCTCTAGTTATCAGTTGCTAGGATCTTATTTTGGAGCATGATCCAAAAGAAGAGATTGAATTTAGGAGTAAGGCCTTTTATCCAAGCATTATGCCAACAAGGCTCAGTTTGATTCTCATAATCTTGATGATAAAAATAATAAATAGAGAAATTCTCATTAGTTTTATACTTCCAAATAAGGTTGTCATCTTCCTTAATCAAAGTCATAGATTTCAGGATTTTATTAAGCTTCCCAAGAGACTGATCAATAACAGAGAGATCAAACCAATGGTTTCTCTCCTAATAATCAGTGACATTAAGACCAAACCTCAACTTGCACTAATTCTCAAAAGCCTTCCACTCAAGGATCTCCTTCAAATGGTAGTTCATTAGCCACTCCTCATCCCAAAACTACACTGTCCTTCCATTCCCCACTTTCCATTTAACTCCTTTTCTAATGATCTCCTTATTTATCAAGACATTGTTTCTAGATAAAGGACCCCCATGGATGGTATCATTACTAAGAAAGCTTTGTAGAGTAGGTAACTCCTTTTAATTATTCTCCCATATGGATTTACATTCACCTTTAGAATTATAATATCTCCAAACCAATTTAGCAAGAAGGTGATCATTTAGGCTCCTAATTCTGCATAGTCCTAAACCCCCTTTATTCACTAACCTGCACACCTTCTCCCAAGAAATAAGAGCTATCCTTTTCTTTTTCCATCCAATCCATAGGAAGGTTTTCTGGATTTCTTCTATAGCCTCTCCATACTTTCTAGGAATTTTTAAAATGCTAAGGGCATAAAGAGATAAATTTGAAGAGTAGATCTAAGGATCTAAATCTTACATGCCTCACTTAGCAACGTGCCCTTCCATCCAGCCAATTTACTATGAAATATATCCACTAGAAAGTTCCAAAAAGAATTAGGCAGCTCCAGAATAAGAGGAAGACCCAGGTAAGTTCCAGGAAATTAAGACTCCATCTCACACCCCAAAATCTTCTTTATTCTAACTTGTCTTTCTTCAAGGACATTGAAGAAGAACACCGAAGTTTTCCCCTAGTTTAGAATCTATCCAGACATTGTCCCATAGCTATCCAAGGCACTCTTTATGTATTTAGAATATTTTACTAAAGCTTCCCCCATAACCACAGAATCATCCACAAATTGCTAGTGTGAGAAAACCTAAATAGCCTAGGAAGGATTCATACCCTTAAATTCCCCTATCTGGACTATTTTCTCAATATATCTTCCCAGAGATTCTGCCATAATAACAAAGAGGACATGAGATAATGGGTCACCCTGCCTCAATCCCCTAGAATATTTTAAAAAAAGGGTAGGAGAACCACTAACTAGAACTGAAAAGGTAGTTGTCAAGATAAGCTGATAAATAAGATCTATACTTCTATTGTTGAAACCAAAGGCTTTGAGCACCTTCTTTAGAAAATCCTAGTCAACCCTATCATAGGCGATGTATAGGTCCAGTTTCAGAATGAAACCCTCCTTTTTGGACATAACCAAAGAATGCACATTTTCATGAACAGAGATTATGGAATCCAAAATCTGATTGCCAAGGACAAATCCATTTTGTGGCCAATATATAAGAGAGGGAAAATAGAGAGAATCCTAGTATTCATCACCTTTCAAATGATCTTATAAGTTGTGCTACATAAGCTTATCAGTATGAACTAATCCATTTTGTCAGCCCCTTGTTTTCTAGGGATAAGAGCAATGAAAGTACCATTTAGTTCTTTCAAGAGTTTCATGGATCCAAAGAATTCCTTCATTGCACTAGTAACATCATTTTCAATTATAAGCCAAAAATTATAGAAGAAAAATAAGGGAAACCCATCTGGAGCAGGGGCCTTTTCCCCTTCAGAAGAAAAGACAACCTTTTTAATTTCAGCATTAGATGGGATTGTAGTAAGAATGGCATTCTGGTCCTTATTTAAGATGGAGGGGATACAATCCAAGAATTCCCTTTGAGCTACCTGGTCCAAGTTCTTATCTTGATTAAGAAGATCCTGAAAAAAAATTTAGCCCCCATTCTAATTAAATCTTCATCTCTAGATCTAGTTCCATTAATAATCAAATTAGAAATTCTATTCACCAGTCTATGCTTAAGAGTAGTCATGAAAAAAGTATTTTGAGTTCCTATCCCTTTCCTTTAAAAATATGTTTCAAGACCTCTATCTCCAGAAGGTCTCTTCTTTAGAGATGATATCATGATACTCCACTAACTTCTCATTTTCCTTATCTCTTGATATCTTATCATAGCCCTCCTGTTGTATGCTATCTTGAATCACCTTCTGCTCCAAGAATATATTGATCTTAGTGGAAAATGTATTGCCAAAAGTATCTTTATTCCATCTTTTAATATTATCCTTCACCGGTTTCAGATTTTTGGCAAGGATAAACATGGTTGTACCTTTGATTTTTATCTTCCACCATTCATCTATTTTTGTTCTAGCTATGGATGCAAGGTCCACATATTCTCAAATCTATAAGGAAAATTCCTTCTGATTGATATAGGATCAGCCAAGAAAGTAATATTGTGGTGATCATAACATGCCCTCACATGAGAAGACAAAGTACAAAAGTAATGCAAAAACTAATCATTACTAATTAGAGCTCTATCAAGCCTAACAAAAATGGGATCCTTTACATTCCTTCTATTAGTCCAGGTATATTTAATTCCCTGCATCTCAACATCATGGAGGGATTTCTCATCAATTAAGTTCAACAAATTGATTCTACTATCTATATTGGATTGACTCCCCCCATTTTTTCATCCTCTTTCAAGGGTGTATTAAAATCTCCCATAACAATCCAACCTTCAGAATCAAAACTTCTTTGCAAATGAGATAAAAAAATTCCAATACAAGTCTCTCCCAGATTTGGTGTTTGGGGCATAAATATTGGTCAAAACCCATGAGGTTCCATCCTTAATGTGACTAACTCTAGCATAGACCATATTATTCCCTTGGTAAATAACATCACCTTTTATAACATCATAGTTCTATAAGGTAGCAATACCCCCTGAAGCCCCTTTAGAGTCCCCACCACAAATTTTGCCATTTCTAAAGAAAGTAAGTTTTTCAATTTTCTCCTTAGGAATTTAAGTTTATTGGATCAAAAAAATATCAAGTCTATTATCTCTAATCATATTCCTAAAAAGATCTTTCTTATGAGTATTATTTAATCCTTGTATATTTCAAGAGATAATCTTTGTACCTTGATAAAGGGTCCTACCTAGTCATTTTCATACCTTGGTGATTTTATTGTTACATTTTTTGTACTTATTGTTCTTGGTTGACTTGATGGTGTATCATGTTGTGAAGGATTGTGGCATGATTTATGGATTTGGAGTGTGTTTTAGGATATTGTTATTAATCATTACTATGTCTCAGTCAACTTTAAATGGATCACATTGTATATTGAGTTGTAATAAATTAATTTTTTATAATTAGGTCCTTGGTCAACCTTGTAGAACTCAAGTTAATGTAATCATTTATAATTGTTGTTGGAATAATGGAAGAGTGAGTACTGATAGGGGAGGGGTGAATCAATACCCTTAAAAACTTTTACCAATTAAAACTTAGTAATATTTACTTGCATTACCGACCATTGTTTCTTTTCTAACTCATGCATGTAATATCATAGCATAAATGGAAATGCATGTAAACAAACATAGAAACATTCATGAAAATCATTTACACATGACACAAGAATTGATAACACAGCAAACCCTTGTTAGAAGGTAAAAACTACGGTGGGGATGAAACCCACAAAGATTCACTATCTGTAGAATGGAAGGTGTCGGTTAAGGCTACAAGTTGTGATCACTTCTAATGATCTTACCCTGTTAGGAGAAACATTTTAGACTTGTTATGTCTACTCAATTAAGAGATTTTAGCAACACAATGTATCTGTGCACTCAGTTAAGAGATTTACAATAAGACTGTTAAGTCCACCTTCTTGAAGGATTTCTTCTATTTGCTAGAATTTTTAGAGAGTAGACAAAAATATAGATGATCTGATAGCTTTCAATCTTGAATTGCTTAATATAGATCCATTAAGTTCACAAAAACAATATCACCTTACTATGATGGATAATACCTTTGTTACTTCTCGGCAGCCTTGTATGAAGTTCTTGATAAACTGAATTCTTCTTTATCTATCCTTGTGCATGAAAACCTTTGTTTGATCCATAGATGTCCTTGTGCAGCTACAATCATCAAGTTCTTGATTGATTACACATCTATATATACAATATATTGACATAATTAGGTTTCACGCTTTTCTAGAATAACTCTAAGATCTAAGGTTTACAACTTGACCTTGATCTCCTAGTTTGCATTGATACAATCAGTTAAACTAATTAAATATATCAATTACACTTTTCTTGATCCTCAAGAAATAGTTTTCCAGCAAAGAAAAAAGATAATTTAAAGACTAAAGTGCTTTAGTTGACGTGTAGATCAAATTCACTTTTCTCGGTGTTAAAACTGTCTCTCGATTAGACTGGTGCTCGATGATGTCTCTAACTTGGTTGTGTCTCTATAGACTGGTGCTTGGTGATGTCTCTATCTCAGTTGATATACTACTTGGTTTTTATTCTGTGCTCAACAATCAAAATATATCAATGACCACTATGCTCGGTGAATACTACGCTCGGTGAATGCTGACACTCGGTGAATGTTGATCAACCAAAACTATCTATTTGAATACTAATGACAACATATGATCCTTTAAGGATTATCAATCTCCCCCTTTGGCATTAGTATCAAAAATTGATATGTATAGTATATAAACCAAGTTCAATTTCTTTACTAATACCATGACTCCCCCTATGTGCATGCTCTCAGTATGTACATGTTTGCCTTGGTACATTTTCCCCTTTGTGAATACAATGAATGTACATATATATTTTTCCCCCTTTTTGAAAATAATGACAAAGATGTATACCTTACAGCTTGTCAAAAATGTATGAATGGGATTGCTTGATGTCTTCCATTAGCTTGTCCCATTTTTCTTTGAGGTTCTCGAGGGTCATATGGTCCAATGTGATTTAAGCATGCATGTCATAGATGTTTTCAGCTACTGACATCTTTGGGGTGGCAATTTCAGTCTTTGTCATTGTCATGTGTGTCATTAGCAATGTGAGATTCAGTAATAACAAGATTTGCAGCTCAGTTACATCATCTCTGATTTTTCTTTCTTCCTTTTGTATCTCAAGTCTTAAGCATTTGGATTCAACTAGCTTTTCATAATGCAATTTGAATCCATTTGGCTCAGTTGAAAGACTTTGTGCACTAGCTTTGAGATCTTCATTTAAATTAGTTATTTGTGCATCATGCTCGGTGGTGAAGTTTTCAATTGTGCATAGCTTTTGAACTAGGGTAACTAACTCTGAAATAATAGGTTCTAATTGAGTTACCAGTTTAGAAAGTTTCACCTTATTTACTACCACTTCTTGGCTAATTTTCTCTGTTAGCTTGTAGTGATACTTCTCCTAAGCTCTTTCTTCAATGACCTTCTCGGCATCTACATTCTGATTGGTGATTGCCTTAGTTAGAACTACCAGTTGATCAATGAATGGTGCATTTTGATCAATCTGTGTAGCAGGTACTACCTGCAATAGTATTTCCTTTGCTGATTCTAGGTCTTGTGTATTTTGGTGTTCCAGTTTTAGTGTGTCCTATTGTTCCTTCCATTTGCATAGCTCCCCATACATTTTCAGTGACTCGTAATCAAGGGTTCTTGGATCACAGTTAGGCATTTCTATTATCTCCTCAAGTGTCATGGGGGCCTTATTTTTCTTGTTCTTCTTCTTCTTTGGAATGTGGCTAACAGTGGGGGAATGTGGAACAATAGCAAGAGACTTTTGTTGCTCTATTTCTTTCATTGATTGCTCGGGAGGTTTGGTTTCTTTAATAGGTGGCTTGGTTAATACCTATTGGTTGGTTGTAGATGTCTCTACATCAACCTTGCCTTTACTTGCAGCCTTTTCCTCTTTTCCACTATCCTTGATAGGTGCATCATTCAGTTTCTCTCCACTATTATTTGTATTTTCCTTTTCCCCTTGTTCATCACCTTTGTCCATTGGTGTGTCTGTTTTAGGATCAGGTGTTTTCTCCTTTGATTTTGTTATTATATTGATAGCTTGTATCAATAAAGGCATGTTAACTAGTACATTTTTGTATGCAACATTTGTAGTGTCATGTTCTTTGGTTTTCTCGATGATCATTTTTACATCTTCATCAGCCTTGACATTATCATTAGAATCACCTTGAGTTATATCTTTAATAGTGATATATGGTGTTTCTCCTAATGATTGCAATATCTGAGGAATGTCATCCATAGCCTTACTTTCCTCTGTTGTCAAATCAATCAGACTAACATCCTCGATGTCATTGTTGAAAATATGCTTAGGGCTTGGTGTGGCCTCCTTCTCCTCATTGTGATAAGTCTCGATTATAGCTAGTATCTGCTCGGGTGGATTAAATATTTAAGTCCAAATCTTATTTTTATCAGTGTCAATATCTTTGATCTTGCTTTCCAATACCTTGTATGCTCTCATCTTTGCCAAAACTTTCTTTGCACTCTCTTGTATCGTTGATTCAATTTATTCAACTATTGAGTTGGGCATGTAATTTACTAAGATTCTTTCTCTTATTTGTTTTTCCATATGTAATGCATATGTCCACCTTGTTGATATCTTATCATTTAGATCTTGTGGAATATGACTTGAATTGTAGAGGTACATACTTGTATGCTACCATCATTTTAATGATTGCTTCCTCTAATTTATTTTGGTCCTCGGTAGACAGATGTACCCATTGTCCAATCATATTATTTGATATACTTCCTGTATTGATGATTGACTGTGAAATTTCATCAATTATCTTTGGAATTTTGGCCTTCTCTGCCTGCATTCTCTATTCTCTTTCATATTTTTAATATCATCCTTGTACTCTCTTCCTCTTATATATCTTTTGCATTGCCTCAGTGTGGTTGAGGCTTTTATTTTCATATAAGTTTTCACTGTACCTTTCTTTAATGGAGGTGAGTCTACCTTAGCAGTTTTTCTCTTGGTTTTAGATGTTGTTGTTACATCAGTAACCTTTGATTTCTTTGCCTTTGGTGGCTCCACATCAGATTCAGTAGACTCATAGTCACTCATTTCTCTACCTTCACTGGCGGGTGACTATTTCTTGGTGATATCCTCTATTTTCTCTAACTCTTCATCGGTTACCAAGAGTTTCTTCTTGAGTGTCTTTACCATTTGGGTTTGCTTCTTCCCTATCTTATTCACTACTAAGCCAGTCTTTATCCTTGACTTGGCTTCCTCGTATGTTCCAAATCTTTTCAAGGTTTTATCCACTAGTTCATTCAGTAAGGTTTCAATGGATTTTGTAGCCTGATCTATGTCAATTTCATATTCAAGTGGTGGTAACCATGTTGTTCTAGGGTTGACAACTTTGATGAGTGTAGTGTTGGTGTCCACTACAAAACATATCTCATCTTTATATTTCTCCACTAGTTGAGAAGGGATTCTCATCCTCGTCTCCATCCTAGTCTTGAATGTGGAAAAGTAGCCATCCATTAAAGGTGTGAAGTTATCTCCTAGTGACTTGATGAAATCACTAATCTAGGTTATTATTTGTCAGTATGTGTCCCAAGTGACATTACTGACTGATGGAAAGAAGTTCTAAAAGTAAAATAATTTGCAAACCAATAGAGAACCGAACTTACATGTATTAGATCTGACTAATCTAATGGTTCTCATGTTTTCTTCTAGTTTCTTTAGCAGTAGCTCTACTAGGTCTAGTTGCACTCCTTTCTTCACAATTTTGTATGTTATGTCAATAGCTCCACAAGCAATGTTGTTCATTCCACTTGCTTGAAATATCTTGTATCTGACCACATATGCACCAAATGTCAATTCAAGGTCAGTGATTGAGTTCACTTTTAGACCTTTGTCATCCCATTCGGCTCCTATTAATTTTTCAATCTCGGGGCGTGAAGGGTGCCTTACCAATTTTTTCTTCTCGATGATTGGGTATCCAGTGACTACATGAATCACATCCTTTTTTATTGCCTTAGGTTCATCCAACCACATTTTACCATCATGTACTTGGCTAAGCATAATACAAATCCATTTGGTCTTAAATTCCTTCGGGAACAGTAGGGCATTGGTTAACCCTTTTACTTTGACATGTTTGCACTCAACCTTCAAGTTTTTGTATTTTCATAGCTTCTTATAAGATTCTTCAACCTCTATGTCTCTGATCTATACAACCTTGCAGTGAATGTATGCTCAGATGTCTTTGAACAACAAAACCCTAGGTGGAATACTTGAGAATACTCCCTTGTCATCGGGTTGTGAAACAACCTCAGGACAGAACTTATAGTTTGGTTCTTCACAGGTTGAGTTCTTGATGACAGCAACCTTTTTATCTTTAGTTACTTGATTTTTGAGGTCCAGGAAGTGGATGCTGATGTAATGCCCAGGTCCAGTTGTTACCGATAGTCAGCTTGATTGTGCTCTAAGGTCTCTTGCATAGACCTTATAGGGTATTGTTTCAACCCCGCTTGAGGAAGTCACTAAGATATTCACTCCAAGTGCCCTAGACCAGGATTACACCATAAAGCTACTATTTCATGCTATAGAACCCATTAGGATAGGTTCATTCCCAAAGCTAAACCGGCAGTTTTCACCTAAGGAACACAACAACACACACTGCACACGGAATCCATTAAATTTGTTCTTTCTTATTCAGAAGAGCTAAACTATTACAAGATGATATGATTTGTGTCTATCTCCTTCTCTAATCTATCTATATCTATCTATATCTTAACTAAAAAATCTTTTTAGCTATATATACTGTTGACGGGACTCTTATGGCCAGGTCAACCAGCAAAGGTAAGTTGTCACCGGGTACCGGGGTACCGGCCAAATTTGCCTGCAAAGGTTGTCCAGGGAAATGAGATTCCCTAGGCCTCCAAGCACATGAGATTCGGGTCTCGACAATGTGGGGATCAGTTGGGAGATGTGACTATTTTCGAGGGGGATAGCTTGTTATCTTCAACTTGTTCTCTCCGGGGATTCAAGTGAGTGGGGTTTCCTGCAAGCACATGCTCATTTTAACAAATAAAATCCAAATAGATACTTCAGAGTTAGAAATATTTCATCTACCTATAGTTATACTTAAACGTTCAAGACATCAACAATGCTCTAACACACTACACTAAATATCAAAGAAATATACAACCATCAATTCATATTTTATCAGTAGCAAAGGAAAGGAGGTCGTTAATCTACTTTAAGTATCAGAGCAAAGGACATGAAGAACATAAAGCATAAAATACTGTTAACCCAGAAGACAGAATGCCAACAACATCATTGAGAAAATTCTTCCTTCTTCATTAACATTTCTTCCCGCAGGCACTGGTGCGTGGTACAATGGTGGCTCCAGGGGAGCATCTAACTACTGAAAACTTAGAAACTATGGAGCATTGAGCTCTGCAACTAAGAACTGAGAAAAAATAGATTACTATTGACTGTGGACTGCAAAATCATCAATTTCATTGAACCTTGGAATGAGGTCAAACTTACTATTTGTACACATCTTTCTATCTAACCCTAACCCTAACCCTAACTTATTTTACATTTTACAACAAAATATATTATTCGGCGGGCGGTACTTCCTGCACCACATTACAAAAGACCTCGAGACGGAGAATATCTGACATGTTAGAAGAATAAGACAAGAAGGATGGAGTAGAGGAATCAACCTCGAGAAGAGAGCTAGAAAGGAGAAGGAATAAATATGATCCCCTGGGGATCGAGGCTACATGCCTCATAAAAAGGAGAGTGGCACCCTGTCTCCGATGCGCCAGGTGTAACATTGAAGCGGTGCCTTGGGAAGACCATCTGTCAAAAACCTCCTATCGAACTGACATGTCCTATTGTGGTTACCTACCTTCTGACAACTTTTATTAACTACCTTTAAAGTGATCAGTCGGCCTTGGGGATCAGGACACGGGTCACTAAAAGAATACAAAATGCATGATCCAGAATTCTAGGATCCAGGAACTTACATTTTGAAGGAATAAAGAATACAAAACACTTATGTTTTCTCTGGCCCCCGGAGAATCTTTATTGTTGTTTGCTGTCATTGAAGTTCTGGAGGAGGTGAGAGATCCCATCTTCATTGATGTCTTTAAGGCCAGCCTGCCGGTACTTGGCTACCTAAATCTTCCCTCATAGATCTAGAATATTTTCCTTAAATTCTTTGGCCATCTTTGTTGCATCATGACTACTGAGTATCATGCAAGTTATTTGTGTCATATTAGCCCCATCTATCCCCTCCAAGGATTGATACCTTGATTCCATTAACTCATCAAACATCCCCAAAACATATTCCTCTGGCGTGCATGTGTCAGTGCTAAACGGATCAGCTCCACAGACCTTCGAAACAAAAGATTTATATAAATTGAAAGAATATTGAACTGCATTGACCATATCATGTAGAGTCCCCACCAGTTTCTTGATTACCCCCAATGTGAGGTCAAGTCTGGAGTGTTGGGTCCTCACAAAATCAAATGACTCTTCTCCTAAAATTCCAGACTCAGAAACAATCTCCTCTCTGAGGCCGATGAGCTCCTCTAATTCAACCCTCCATGCCTCATAATTCTTGATGTCCCCCTCCCATATGTTGATGGTAGTTTTGGCCTAGTGTAAGACATGGTGGACCGCATATAGATCTAGGAGTGTGAACACCAGGAAACATCAGACGTTTCCCAACTGCAAGGAAACACATTCATCAACTGCTTGGGCCTTCTTCTTCATCGCCCGTAATGAGTCTATATCACTCTACAAAAGTGGTGCATCTAACGTAGAGGCCCCCAGGGGAATAACGCTAATAGGCTGGGCCAGCTCAGTCAGCAACCCCATGAGGTTTGCATTTTTCTCTTTTTCTACCTTGAACTTTTGAGCTTCTTTTTCATAGCGAGCCTCCACTGCCTTGGCTGCTTCTTTCAATAGGTTCAATTCACCCTATTTTCCTCTCTTTCCCAGTGACACCTCTGTGACATTGTAATCTCCGGCCTCAGCCATTGCCAAGTCTGCATCTGGGGAAGGTGTCACAATTACTGCGACTGTTTCTCCACCCGGCTTGGTTCGAAGAGTGTGAACTGTCCAGGATTTCTTAACCTTAGGTACATTTTGCACCTGAGCCATCATCTCTACCAAAGAAATATGGGCTTTGGGTGTTGATGGGGCCTTTCTCTTTAGAGATTCCACCAACCACTGTGGCGGTAGGGGTCACTTTATAGCTAAAATCTACTCCTGTAACTTTTCCCCAATATCCTGTTGTGCCCCTTCAACAATATGAACCTCTTTCAGCTCCTTCCTTGTGTCTTCTGACTCACTGACGATGTTTTCTCCGGTGGTACCTGTGTCTTTTTCCCCGCCGCCTATATCTTCGGCAATATTCAGGTCCTCATTGGTTCCCCTAGGGTTTTCTTCTTCTTCCTATTGTTGTTCTTCCTCAGCCTTTGTTGCTAAGGTTTCTTCTTCTATCGATACATCCTTTCGTAGTTGGGGAGGCAATGGGCCAAGATTCAACATTGGGCTGCAGTGATTACCTCCCCAAATGTTACCTTCAGGAGTGGCATCTAGAACACGATAGTTGGGGTCACAGTTGTTCGTGTGGGTCTGGTTTCCCCAACCGATGCCATTTGTTTATTTTTCTTCTGTTGGTTTGAAACTCCCACATCTTGTATTTCTGAGACTTCAGAGGAAATCTCTTGCTATGTCCCTTTTTCTTCTTCTATTTGTACCTCCTGCTCCTACGCAGGTTCCTGTTCTGGAGCTTCCTCCTGCGCAGCAATTTCTTCTGCTGGTTGTACGATGTCTCCCTGCAAATTCCCAAACTTGTCAGTTTTGAATACATCATCAAATTATTCTTGAGGGGGAGGATCTGCTGGGACATGAGTGTGCTCTGCTTCTTTCTCCGGCTCTGGGGAGTCGGAAGAAATGATTTCTACTTGTGGGATTTGCGGCATCCCAAGCTCTGGTTCTATCGTTGGCTTTGGATTAAGCCTTTTCTTATGCTTGGTGACCAAAGGAGGCCCCACATCCCTTAGGGTTGCCCGCTCCACTTTCGGATCCATTCCTGTCACCCTGACCATTAATGCTGCTAGTGAAGGGGAAGAGGGAGGACGAACAGGTCTGGTCATGAGCACTGGAGTGGCCAATCGCATGATTAATTTCTCCCTCATCTGTTGGGAGGTCGCTATCAATTGTTTTAGTTGTTCCTTTATGGGGGTCTCCTATAGGGTTGGATTTTCCATTATTCTCTTTCCTCTATCCTCTCCCTATGAAGAGGTTACAGCCCTGGAAGTCATCTTTTGTACCGGCAGGCCAGCCCTGCGGGTACTCCCGGGGCATACTCTCTTAAAGCATTTGTGGCTACACTCAACCACGTTGCGAGTGATTTCCTCAAAGGTAGGACCCTCCTGGGCATTCCAGTCTACCAGTGGGAGGACCATCTTGTCAATCCCCTTTGCCTTGTATTGGGGATCTATTGTGGGTCTGGCATCTGAGAAGTCATCTATAAATTTTCAGAGCTTCAACCTTTCCATCATCCCCATAGTCATCCAGATGTAATGCAGGCTCTAAACTTCAACATCATCCTGGAAATCTTCCCAGAAGTCCTCCATGTGATATCAGTGGGGCTTTGATTCTCGAGGAAGTGCTAATAGAATTTTTCCAAGTGGATCAAAGTTCTTTCGTGCTAGATAAAATTCTGTCAAGTTCAAGCTCTTGAGTTCGCTGTCTGCCTCCTTGGCTATGGCCAGACCACACGAGTAATTCCCACAAGTGATTAGGAATGGAACACTCATCACCTTTTTTAAAATGTATAAGGTGTGCACTCCAGCAGTTGTCTACAATATTCCAAGAGAATTATCTTGTTCCCACAATGTTTGGGCAACAAGTAAGGCTTCCCGTAGAAGCCGGTTATCCTTATGTAAGTATGTTGCTGGAATTGGATGTAGTAATGGCCATAACTTCTGACCAGATCCATTGCCTCCTTAGAGAGGTGGTACCCTACATCCCAGGTAGGCATGAGCAGGTTGTAGTAGACAAAGGCATCGTTCACCTAGAAGAAACTGGGGAAACTAGCCTCCCATTGAATTTGTGGGAAATAAGCCCAGGGAGCCTTTTGACCTGGGCCTATCCCAAGTACACCTGATGTGAGTAGCCCATTGGTGACGGGTCATTGTTGCGCTAAGGCCCAGAGAACATAAGAGGTCATATAGAATTTGCACTTATGGGCAACCTAAAGGAACTGAGAATCTACATGGTTAGAGATAATGGCAGCCAAATCAAAGTATGGGGCTATTTTAATACCAAATGGAAGGACATTCCATTTGTAGAGACCTTGAGGAACAGAGAAAGCGGTTTTATAGCGATCATCTTGGTGAATGGTAATTTGCCAAAAACCTTTTGTTAAATCAAACTTTGAGTAGATATGACTCCCTTGAATAGACTTCTAGATATGGTCTTTACTAGGTAAGGGGTATTGATTATCAAGTAAGAAACTATTTAAAGGTTTTTAATTGACTACTAACCTTTTTTCATATAACTCTTGGCCTTTCTCATCAAACTTTGGTACATACATGGCATGACATGAAAATGGTGATGAGTAAGGGGAAATTAATTGTTGATCAAGGAGGTCCCTCGTTTCTATTTGACAGAGTTCTATTTCCTATGGACTCATGAGAAAATAATTAGCTTTAGATTTTGGAAGTATTTCCTTACCATCAGGATCTTTCTGTGAGGGTAGTCTGCAGATCAGATTTCATCATTGCTGCTTAAGATCTTTATTCATTTGTGGCTTCAAATTGTTGTTTCAGAATTCTATTTGAGGAGCAATAACTTCCATTTTCTTTGCAATCCAAGCCACATTCTTGGACTTTGTGGTGACAAGTTCATCTTTACTGGTGTAAGCTTATTCTATGTGAAGTCATGGCACTTGATGATGATTCAGACTAATTGAATGTCTAGTGATCAGAATTGGTTCCCACTGCTACATAGTTGTGCTGCCTATAATGCCATAATATCCATCTATTTCATAATGGACAAAGACCAATTCATCCTGATGTCCATCATCAAATTCGATTGGTGCCTTACACACCAGATTAGACATATGTTTTTCATTCCCAAAAGTTATTTCTGTATTACCTTTAATCCATTTATCGGGAGGAAAACAATTATATCTTGCAATATTCAGATCAACACCTATATCCCATAAGAAGGCTATAGGGTATGGAGTTGTACCTCTAAAGTGGATGTGGAGTTCCAAACTTGGACAAGTAGTCTGTACTGATTTCTTTATCACTCTACAGTGCTAACTGTGTTGAGCAAGGGGTTCTTCACTTTCTTCTGGCTGTTCTTCAATCTGTTCACCGATGTCTCGATCAATGCCTTCTATTACCATAGCAGTATGCATATATGGGCTATAAGATTTTTCATGAAAATATTAGTCTTCTATGGTAGTAGTTAATTGGGTTGCTTCTTCAGTTAAGGTTACTTTGGAAGAGAATTGTTCCAATTCTTTTCCTTTATCCAGTTCTTCTTGCAGCATTTTCTTCTTCAGATAATTCTGCAAGTTCTTCTCTGGCCGGATTGACAAATTTTCTGAGAAAATCCTTTCGATATTGTCACCAGATTCTTCTAGCCATACTGCCTAGTGTAGGGGCTTCTGCGATAGTTTTTTGGCCAATAGGATTAGAGGTTGCAAACAAACTAGGTCTAGTTGTTCTGAGAAGTGGTCTATAGGAACCTAGACCATGTCTTCCTCCAAAAGTAGGAGACCTCTCCTTTTGCCAAGATGGAATTTTGTATCCATGATCTAGGTTACGACTACTACATTGATGACATTCTAGTAGTTCCCTATTTTGTCTCTAGATTGGCTAATCTGAGTCTATTATTTTTCCATTTTTCTGGACGCATATTCATTTCTTTTTGTATTTGTTCAAGATCACTGATTTCCCTCAGAATTCTTTCTAAGGTTCATTGTGGGTCAAAAACTCCTCTCATCATTCTACAATAGAATGATACTTTAGAATCATCTTCAGATTCTGGTTCTTCCTTGGAATCAACAAAGTGATCTGATTCTGATTGGAATGACTCTGTATTGTCAGATAGGATGAAATCCTCAGAATCATAAGGATAATAATCAATATAAACAAATTCTTCTAGATCTTCTAACCCAGATTCTTTTAATATTCATGCCTTACCCTTAAACTTGGCTTTATTCTTTTCAAGGCACTTGTTAGCAAAATGGTCACCTTTACATATATAGCAGGTAGGTTTCCATTTACTTTTCCCTTTGAATTTGTTTTTCCTGCGAAAGTATCCTTTTCGCTGGCTATATTTCTTTCTTGAAAACTTTCCTTTTATGTCTGAGCATTCATCACACCCTTTATCTTTTTTTCTATGCT
Organism: Thuja plicata; assembly: GCA_018584345.1. Classification (NCBI taxonomy): domain Eukaryota; kingdom Viridiplantae; phylum Streptophyta; class Pinopsida; order Cupressales; family Cupressaceae; genus Thuja; species Thuja plicata. The sequence goes on from MU227925.1 coordinate 1,803,227, forward strand.
TATGGGAAGTTCTTTGACATCCATATAGTGGTTTCATTGTTTCACATACAGTAGAAAAAATCAAGGGTTTTAGTTTTTTTCAATTCCTTTCTCTTGTTGACTTCGAGACAGACTTGTTCATTGATTTCTTGTAGAAATTGAATTATCTTTGGGAATGTGAGTTCCTGGATAGTTCTGTTTTCATCAACTAGATTTTCTAGTACCCTCTTATGGTAGTATTCTCCTAGGCCTTCAAATCTTTTAAGAAATATGGAGTACATAAGCTCCTGATTCTATTCATGTCTAGACTGATAAAGTTTTGGTATTGTTCAGCACAGTATTCATCAAACTTGGATAAGTCACAACATTTGTTATTGACACATCTTTTATAGGCAGTTCTCTCAAGAGAATCAGTTCTTCCTACAAAAATCCTAATTAGTTGTGAACAAACTTGATTAATGCCATTATTGATTAAATCATTTCTATAGACATTGTCAAGGTGATCCCAAACTCTTTTAGCCATGTCGGTAAAAGAATTGAGAGCTTGTTTGATGACATCTTGCTCCATCACACCAGTATTTGTGGCCAAATAGTTAATTACCCATGCTCTAATAGCATCTATGTTTCTGAGATTCTCAGTTGCATCAAAAGTATCAAAATTAACTAATGGTGGTGTGTCTACTCTGAAGTTCTAGAGGTTTCTGAATGGATCAGTTCCTCCAGTGTTAGGACCTCTAGTCATTTGAATTTTCCCTCTTCTTCTTTCTTCTAGAGTTGTTGTTCTCATGGTACCAGTAGCAATATCCTAAACTTTCTCAATTTATGGTTCAAGAATATTTGCGGTTAGCCCTTTTCCCTTATACTAGGCTTGAAGATAACTGGCTGAGGTATCTGGAAAATTTAGTACTTTAGCAGGTCGGGCTACTTGAATAGACAAGTTTTGAAGCTTGTCTGTTAGGTTATCCATCTGAGCTTTAATATCAGTGGATTCCTTTAAAACATCATCCATGTGTGTTTTGAGGTAAGTGGATTCTTTTAAAATTGTAGTCTCAGTATGGAGAGACTGTTGACTGGTAGACTGGTTGACTGTATCAATGTGGTTAATAGTTTGGACAACTGTATGGACTTCAGAACGTAGGTGTTTAACATGTTGTTCATGAGATTGTTGGAAGGCTATTTTTTGTGCCCACCATGCTTCAGCATGTTTCTTAAACTCAAAGAAGTCAGTACGAAGTTGACAAAGAAATTGGGAGATGTCATCATGCCATTCTTTGCTAACATGGGTTTCCAGCTGTTGTATAAAAATGAGGATTTTATGCACATTGGTTTGGGTGCTAGCATATTTCTTATATTGGGCTATGGTCTGGAGCACTTGCTAGTGTTTAATATCTTTGGTAAGTATCATATGCTTATGGGTACAAAGATTGTTCCAGTTGAGCAACTTGCTTTGGGAAGAGACCTGAGATTCTCCAATAGGAGAGACATGTTGATCCCAAAAATCAATTTGGTATTTACCAATCGGATCTATCTATAGAAAATCATAGAATGCAGGGATGACTCCTAGTGTTATAGAATTTCCTACAGGGGTAGTAACTTCTATGACTTCATTCTTGTTGTCTGGCTCAGGGAAAGAAATAGATCAGCTAGACATCATGCGGGCTTTGCCAGTAGAGAAGAAACAACTACAATTATCACATTTTAATTTACCATCTTCTAGTTCAGAGAAATGTACATGTGAATAGAAAGAGGTATTACCACAAGACTGGGGTGTGGATTTTGGAAGAGTAGACTACAAAAATGGAAAGCTAAATAAAGACTCCATTCCTGGAGTAGGCTTGACAGACATGGAAGGTCTTTGGTTTGAATGCCTTTGGGAGACTGAAGGTCAGGATTGTATCATAAGTGTGCGAGCTGGATATCTAGTAGACTGAGAGCAGGAAATTGCTGGAGTGGAAAAATTTAGGATTGCTTGACTATCAATTTCCTGGATGTTAATTCCTTGCAACTATGTAGGATTCTCAGGCTGAGCATCTTTGCTCCATATTTCAAGTTCCCATTCTATTGGCATCTTGATATCTTTGTGCTTTATAACAAAGGGGACTCTTAACTTTATGGTTGGAATAGTGGACTTCCAGATTGTGGACATGCCTTCTTCAGGACTTAAATCTTTTCTGGGATTGATCATCAAGCGTAACAACTTATTAAGTAGTCGATAATGTACTAGAAAGGTTAGGGTATGATCCAAAAATGCATTTTTAAAATGGGCATTCATGGTTTTAAACTCATAGGTCAAGACATCATCTAGGTTGGCATCTTTAAGACTGACAGAATAGTCTAATGTACAGTCTATGCAAATAGGGCCATTTTCCATGGAATCACAGGCACCTCCAAGGAGTGCATGTGAATTCTTCGCTATTCTGGCATCTTTGAGTAACATCATGATGGCAATGGGTAATCCCTTACGGTAGTGCCCTAATATGCCAATTTTAACATAAGACAAATGCATATATTGAAAGTTCCTTGGACTGGCTTTTGCCTATCTTTGTAATTCACTAAGTTCAGCTACAGTGAATAGTTTTAGACCTTGTTCAGTTCCATTAGTAATAGTATGCTGAAGTTCAGCGACCTTACATCTATTAACACTTTTATAAGAAAATACATCTCTTAAGCCTTTAGGGATATCACTATATATATTAGAAGGTTTAATCTTGCGAACTCTAAATTTCTTATCCGCAAATCTATAATCTATATCATTACAACTATCTAAAATATTCGCATCTGCTTCTCTAAGAGTAAAATCTTGTTCAGACTGGGAAAAGAAATTTGTGTAACTTGCCTCTTCATTTTGTGCATCAGTATGATCCCTCATTTCTGGATCTGTGACACTTTGTCCTCTATCTGCCATTGCTTATGCTTGAACCAGTGCTCGAATTCTCGCTCAAACTAAAAACTTTACTAACTGCAATTTTCCCTAACACGCCTTCACACGGCTCAACACGGGTCTTACAAATGAGGTCTTACAACGCTTTGTGATAGATTCAGGATTCCATAAGAAGAGCTATACTAAGAGCTTTATAAGGTAACTAGACACAAGACAAAGACATAATAGATGGAAATTTGTGAACACATAATGCTTTTCATTAAAAGAGTATTGAAACAGATTTACAGCTGATACAAATATTCTGAATAGGCTCTGAAACCATATTTTACAGAAAGCTCCGAGAGCAGAAGAGGATCTACTTCCATTGCATGAATCGGGTGCTTATAAGTTTATAAGCCATATAACTAGATAGACAATACCAATGACTAATAGGATAGAACAACTAATGATGATTTTCTTCCTAACTAAATTAGGCATACTATTGACAAGGTCTGATTTCTGATCATCCAAAGGATGAGAGCATACTCTCTACTTGTAGAGCTATTCTAGACTCACTAAGACTCTAAGATTTACTCTACTCTGAATTCCTTCCTTAAGCCATAATGGTTCTTTATATAGGCATGGAGGAGGAAGGAAGGGTCTCTGATGTATGCCACATGGCAGAAATTAGTCAGACTGCTTATTAAAGAAAAGTGCACTACCAAAAGTAGATGCCCACTATGACCTATATGTCGGTCTAGGTGGACCTCGATATCTATGGAATAGCATAGTGGTAGACAAATGAGTGGGGAAACACAACTCATAATGCGTTCACTTTACATCCAAAAGTGACTACAGAGATATCTCTTTTATATCCCGTTAAGAGAGAGAAACACAGATCATGTTAAGGAATCAGACTAACCCTTTTGAATGGTAGTTGAGTCTGCCCTTAGTTTTGATAAACCAGACTTGAGTTACTGGAGTTTTACATTTAACCAAATGGTAGGGTAGATAAAATTAAACTAGAGCCACAATAAGCCATGTTCTTTGTGAGGAAAAGAATCAAAAACTTATTTGGATGGATTTTGGGGAAAAGACATGGATTAGATTACCCAGACTAATTTATCTTATCAGATGAAATCTCTTTAAGAGAAAATAGATGATAGCCCCATCTATTAGGCATCGCTATCGGTAAAGCCGTCAATGCATCCAGCATAGTAGCAATTCTCGTGAGGTTCTTCTCTGGTGCAGGGTGGATGCGGTGGATCAGGTTCCTTCCATATTATCTTGAGTGTTTTGGTTTTGCAAGGACCATGAATCCCTTGAGATTGAGCCAGTGTATTTCCCAGATCAAATCGGTAGGTAGATGTGGAAATCCATATAGAAGCTTCAAATTCTAGAAGGTATCAAAGTCGAGCACCTATGGTTCAGTGTTGAAACATGGATTCATGTCCACCTGGTCCATAGTTCATGCATGTGATCCTATTGATGAGAGTATCTTCTAGTGATCCAAAGGTAAGCCGCCATAGAATGCCATAGTATCCTAAAAATTCAAGAGAAAAGGTGGTAGGATACGGTCCTTGGAAAAGGTCTCTTATTAGCTAAACTCCTCGTTCTTGATGTAACCATCTTTCTAGTTGCTGAATTGGTGGATTGAGAAATTGAATGGTTATTTTATATTGAACTGCTAGCGCATAGAGAAATTGTGTTATTTCTTCATCCACTAGCTCATCGGCATTTCCTATCTGAAAAATGCTGCTAGGATCCCAGATATTTGGAGTAGTTGGAATCATTTTAGCTCATAGCATGCAAAGCCTATCTGAAATATAGTCATTGGCTAGATTAAAATTCCTTCTGTCTCTTCTTTCAAAAGGATTGGTGATAAAATTAGGGCAAATTTCTTCCCACCAACATTCTTCCCTTATACAGACAACTCAAACATTTCCTGAGGTTGGTTGTGCTCCTGCCAAGCAAAAAGTAGTACATCCACCTTGAGAACTCTCGGGCATGGGGTTTCTTGAAGATCCGGCATAGTGCTATCATCATCATCTAGATACTTTCTTTAAACTCAGACTGGGGGATCTCTAATTTCATTTTCTTGGGGTCCCTCTTCAGAGTCTTGAGCCAATGGTTGTTCATGTATTGCCGGGCTGCGACCTCCAGCTACTGAAATTTCCCTAAGGCATCAAATCTAGTAATGATAGCTGGGTTATCAAACTAAGGAGTCCCCAAACCTACCAGAAAAGTAGCAACATCGAGAGACACCATGGGGGTGGGATATCCAGTCAGGACCGGGGCTGCGAGCATGATGGCCCAAATGAAAGAGTTGTAATGTGCCACAAGTGTGAGAATGAGCTTCAGGGCCTACACCGAGCATGGGAAATAGGCAACCTTTAGAATCCCAAAATCCCTGACACTGATCACCAGTGGATCCCTGGACTGTTGCTAAATGAACATTATCTCAACCAGGGCCTACATCTTGGCCCACATTCCAACACTGGTGTCGGTAATTAACTAAACTTGGGACTCAATCTTTGATCCCATAACGGTATTTTCCTTTAGGTACTTCATGCTAAGAGGCAATTTTTCTAAGGCCCTCTCAATTTTGGATCTGACGGCTTCCTTGGTGACTGCCGTGGAGGGAAGTTTTGGACTCCCAGGTGGTGAAGATGCGGAAGCCTCAGACATAATGAAGGTATGTTGTTCTAAAAACCTGCAAGGCAAGGCAACCATGAGAAATCGTAGATAAATAATATTTCAGGATCTGGAGATCTTACCACCGAGGCACGTCCTTTTCCTAAAAAGTTAGTTTAGGTTCAAAAATCCTAAGAAGTATATATATATAATGCAAACTTAGAAAATTAACCCCTATCCATGCCGTCAGGCCCACGTGGACATCACGTGACTATGCAATAAATGGGGAGTTATAGCAACGGCGGTGCCAACTATGTGAACACACAAAAATCAAAGGCCACTTGGACAACCTTAAATGCATACATGGGACATAAATGGATCATAAACACTGGCTAACAGAGAGAGAGAGAACCACCTAGTTGAAACCAGCTAAGAGCTGAGTTTCAACTAGGTGGTATTCTGTCTGGAATGAGCTCACAAATTTTGGACAAAAAGGTAGAAAAAGCATGGTGAGCTCGATGCAAGACTGGATGAATATACATAGAATATACACCTAAGTACAGTAGGGCCGAAGGGTATATACATGGAAAATGAAAGGATATACATTAAATACACTAAATTTACAGTAGAATGACAACACAGAATGACAACCCTATACAAAATAGCATAGTAAATGTACATCATACACAATACTTTACACTGCACAGAGGGCGAACAACCCTTTGGTAGAGCTGACCAACCAACGGGTGGTGAACCACACAACCACGATGCAAAAACAACACGAACAAACAAGGTAGAAACGTGAACCAAACAAAACAAAAAGCAGAAAAATGAAGGAAAGAAACAGAAACACCAACCTAGAATCTGAAGAAGGGAAAGGTAGGAAAGGTACTAGACCACTCTGCAACAACCTCTACCTCCAATCACCAAGAACAGCCATGAGAATCAACTTGTAATTGCCCAGAATAACTATGAATAACTCACACCTAATTCTTCCTCAAATTGCTAAGGAATCGCCCTGAGATTACTTAAGTGTTTTTAATCGTGGTAACTGTGAAAATGATAGGAGATTCCTATTTATACCCAAGGTGAAAAGAAAGTTACCTTTCCTTCTACAAACTCTAGAATAGGTAGACCTTTGATCTCCAGGCCTAGGGATTATGTACGACCATACCCTCTTATGAAAAAGAGACATCATGACAAAGAATCCCATAGTTCAGGGTCTGTCTCTTGGACAAGGAACAACCAACTCTGGGACTGGGTCCAGGAGACACGGGGGACAAAAACAAAAGCAAAATCAACACTGCGGGACAGAAAACCCAAAGAAGAAAAATGAGAAAACAAAGGCAAAAGACAAGGCAAGAGCCAAAAGCAAAAAAAAAAGGGCGGGGACCCAACATTTTGCACAAAAAATGTAGGGACGGGGATGCAGGGCATAAGATATACATCCATCAAAAATATCACCCAAAATATCTGATACTCATGGACAACTTCAACCACCCTACAAAGGTGTCCAAACTAAGCAATAAATGACCCTTCCAGAATAGGAATAGGTGTCCTTGATCCTTTCAAGAAAAAATGACATGTAGAGAGTCATTGCAAATGACCTAGCTGGTCACAAATGTTACATCCCACATTTTTTGGGTCATTAACCGACATTATCGAGCACTAGTGTTGACTTTTCTAAACAACAAAAACATCATTAATTTCCAACCCTGACAACAAACAAAGACACCAGCCATCATCACTGACGAGCATCACCGATGAAAACCACCAACAAGCATCACCAACAAACACTACCAACAATCATCACTAACAAACAAGCATCACTGATGAACAGAAACCAACAAGCATCGCCGACGAGCACCGTCAACGAGCAGCAGCTTAACTTCTTACTTTAAAAATGTTCCTAACTTTAGGTGCTCCTACACCATACTCCCAAAAAAAAAGAAATCAACTTCTAGGTGATTGGATTAAGTCAAGATTGATGCCTAACTTCTTAAAATTGGTTTCCTATACCCATGTAGACTATGAATCAGCTTTGCCCTTCCATTTGACCAGATGTTCCATATAGGTATGTCATCTAGTCTGCTTGGCAACTCTTGAATTCAGAATCGTGTCTACCTTCAGTTGGGGTATAATAGGAATTTTAAGCACTTTGAGATCCTCAGTATCTCTTATGAGATCAGAATATCCTTCGAGAATTGGACCTTTATAGGATACCAAATCTGCCACATTGAAAATAGGAGATAATCCTATGTCGGTAGGAAGATCAACTTGATAAGCATTAGACCCATATTTTGCCAATATTGCACAAGCGCCTATATTCCTCATCTGAATTTTACTTGGAACTCCTTTCTACAACCTTTCCTTGTTGAGGTGCACCATGACCAAATCTCCAACTTGAAATTGAACATCTCTTTTTCTTGCATCTACCTTCTGCTTGATATGAGTCATACTCTCTATCAATGTTGCTTTAACTGAGTCATGGACCTCCTTCATGGATTGAGAAAAATATTCAGCATACCCACTCCTCTTTGTATTGCCACCAAGATCCCTCAATTCACATATACCCCTGGGATGAATCCCATACACTATTTCAAAAGGGCTCTTTCCAGTGGACCTATTACCTGTATCATTGTAGGAAAATTTGGCTTGAGCAAGTAACTGATCCCATGATTTTCCATACTCCTTGGTAAGGCATCTCAAAATATTACCTAGGCTCTGATTCACCACATCAGTCTAACCATCAGTTTGTGGATGGCAGGCTGAGCTAAAAGAAAGATTTGTACCAAGCTTCTGCCATAAAGTTTTCCAAAAATGACTCATAAACTTGGAGTCTCTATCAGATACAATACTCAAAGGTAATCCATGTGTCCAGAATGCTTCTCTAAAGAATAGATTGGCTATGTAACAAGCATCATGTGTGGTTTTGCATGGTACAAAATGAGCCATCTTGCTGAACCTGTCAATAATTACAAAGATGTTGTCCATTCCTTGCTTGGTCTTTGGTAACCCAACAACAAAATCCATACTAAGGCATTCCCATGGTCTATTTGGAATAGGAAGGAGCTGATACAATCATGCATTAGATGAAATGCCTTTTTCCTTCTGACAAACCAAACAAGTCTCCACATACTTCTGGATGTCCCGATTCATTCTTGGCCAATAGTAATACCTTTTGACCAATTCCAAGGTCTTATTCAACCCAAAATGTCCACTTAAGGAACCATTATGCTTTTCCTATACTAGATTCTCTCACATAGAACCTCTTGGTACACAATTTTTTCCTCCCTTAAATAGAAGACCTTCTTGAAGAGTATACTCTGAATATTCACTATGAAAATGAATTTGATACTCTTGACATTTCTTGTATGCTACTGCAAAATCTTCATCGATTGGATACAGATCTTTAAAGCTTTCAATGCCAATGCTTCGTATTTGAACTTCTTGCACCATGAGTAACCTTCTATTCAATGCATCTACCACCTTATTCTGTACTCCCTTCTTATGCTTTATTGTGAAGGTAAAGGCTTGGATGTATTCCACCCATTTCATATGCTTATGACATAGTTTATCTTGTGAGCTTAGAAAACTCAAAGCCTGATTGTCGGTAAAGACAACAAATTCTTTACGAAGTAGATAATATCTCCATTTCCTTAGTGCTTTCACTAATGCATACAATTCCAAATCATATGAGGAATACTTCTTCTTCGCATCACTGAGTTTCTCACTGTGAAAAGCTATAGGCTTTCCTTCTTGACTCAATACTGCACCGACATCAATATTACTAGGATCACATTCCATAGTAAACAATTTGTCAAAACTAGGAAGTGTAAAAATTAGTTGAGTCGCTATTCTCTTCTTCAGATGCTCAAATCCTTCATCAGCCCACTCATTCCATTGGAACTTGGCTTTCATACCTCCTTTGATGGTATCTAAAATAGGTGCACTAATCTCACTGAACTGTTTGATGAATTTTCAGTAAAATTGTGCCAAACCATGGAAGCTTCTTACCTCCATAGTTGATCTTGGTGTAGTTCAATTCAAGATTGCTTCCACCTTTCTTACATCCATCTTCAAGTTACCTTCTGAGATAACAAAACTGAGATATACAAATTCATGCTTCATGAATTCACTCTTTTCCAAGTTGATTGTCAACTTTTCTTCATGCAATCTCTGCATTACTGATTGCAAATGTCTAAGATGATCCTCTTTAATCTTGCTGAACACCAGGATCTCATCCAAGTACACTATAACCCATTTTCCAATGAAGTCCTTCAAAACCTCATTCATTAATCTCATAAATGTGCTTGGGGAAATTGACAACCCAAAAGGCATAACTATCCATTCATACAATCCTTCAGTAGTCTTAAAAGCATTCTTCCACTCATCTCCCCCTTTAATTCTTATCTGATGGTATCCACTCTTAAGATATATCTTGGAGTAATATCTAGCTCCACCAAGACAATCCATCAAATCTTCTATCCTAGGTATTGGAAACCTATATTGGATAGTTATCCTATTTATGGCCCTGGAATCAATACACAACCTCCAAGTACCATCTTTCTTCAAGGCTAAGACTGTGGGAATAGCACAAGGATTTATGCTTTCTCTAATCAACCCTTGGTCAATTAGTTCTTGGATTTGGTTATAAATCTCTACATTTTGTTGTGGAGTCATCTTATAAGAAGCCTTATTTGGAAGTGAGGCTCCTGGAATGAAGTCAATTTGAGGACTAATGGATCTATCAGGTGGTAGGGTAACTGGTTGACCATTACTAAGTATAGCCTGATATTGAGTTAACAACCTTTGCATTTCTAAAGGCAACTCTTCTCTTTCATTCCTCTTCTCACTTTTTGGTTTTAAAACCAAAGCAAAGCCTACTCTATCTCCTTCCATTGTTATTAGGAATTCCTTCTCACCGACCACCAGTAGGTTGGGACCTCTTTTTATTTCCTTCTCTTCTTCCAAGATTGACTGCAACCTGAAATTCATTCCATCCTTCTCAAAGGAATAGGAATTCTCAACTCCATTGTGAACTGCACATCGGTCATACTACCAAGGTCTACCTAATAGCAGATGACACACATCCATGGGTATGATATCACACAAAATTCTATCCTTATACCTCCCTATGGACAACTCTACCCAAGCTTGTTCATTGACTATTACATGTTGATCTCTATTCAACCAAGTAACTTTATAAGGATTAGTGTGAGGAATCCTTGTCAACTTTAAATTTTCAATAGCTTCTAAAGAAATAATATTATTAGTAGATCCTGAATCTATGATAACCTTACAATCCTTACCAAGTATTTTGCAATTGACTCGAAACAAAGATCTTCTTTGGCTTGGCTCTTCTTTGATGGGCTCTTTTAGGAGTGTTCTCCGAACCATCAAATGCTCTCCCATCTCTGATCCTATGGGGATATCTAAAGTCTTGCTACTAGAAGACTCTTCTTATACATAGTAAGCTCTTTTCTCTCCTCCTTGGGAAGTAGATCTCTTTGTTGGACACCGATATGTAGGATGCCCAAGTTGCTGACAATTATAGAACTTCATAGAAGAGAAATAAGATCCTCTTTCTTGACCATCAGTCCTTCCTCTTGAACTATTATTCGGGCCTCTTCCTTTGTTGTAACCACCTCTAGTGTTACTGGATTCTCCCTGATTCTTGGAGAGTTTATTCTCACGCTGATTCTTAGCTTCAGGAGTTCTTCTTCCATATCCTCCTCTATGACCTCTATTGTCTCTTCCTCTACCTCTACTATTTGATTCTTGTTTCTTTTTGAACTTCTCTTCCACTTTAAGGGCTAATTGATAGCATTGGTGGATAGTCTCTGGGCTTAAGAGACTAATTTCTTCTTGAACGCTCTATTTAAGGCTATTCTAATATCTTGCCACTTTTAGGCTTTTTTCTTCCATCACATGGGACCTTAAGCATAGCTTATAGAATTCTTCTGTATAGGCACTAACCTCTAAGTCTTTCTGCCTCAAATTCTACCTTTTATTATGTAGTTGCACTTCATAATCATCAGGCACATAAGTTTCTTTCATCTTTGCCACCATACATTTCCAACTGGTTATGGGGTTCTTGCCTCCCTTTGTCCTTTCATCTTGGACAAATTTCCACCAAGTGAGGGCAGTCCCCCTCAATCTTGTCTTGGCTACTCTAACTTTCTGAGCTTCGATCACATTATCACAATCAAAGTGATTTTCAAGAATTCTAGATCCATTTTGCCACTAAATAGAGGCACACCTTCTAAGGACTTACCACTCATTGCCTTTAATGCTTTCAAGAATGGTTCTTCTTGAAGTATCGGGTTTGGCTTTGAGATTATGTCCTCCTCATCCATTTGTTTACCCTTCTCATCAGCTTCCCTCATCAGTTCACAGACTGCTATAGTTTTAAGCTGCACTTCTTCCAGTTTACATGCCATTTTGGCTAACTACTCCTTCAGGAGTTTATTCTCCTCTCTTTTCTCATCCACGTTCCTTGCTAGCTCTATGTTGGTCACCATATTGGATGGATTCACAGACTCTTCTGAAAATCACACCCAAACAACACAAGCCCAATTCTCAAACTTTTCTCTGATACCAATCTGATGTAATGCCCAGGTCCAGTTGTTACCCATAGTCAGCTTGACTGTGCTCTAAGGTCTCTTGCATAGACCTTATAGGGTATTGTTTCACCCTAGCTTGAGGAAGTCACTAAGATCTTCACCCCAAGTTCCCTAGACCAGGCTTACACCGTAAAGCTACTATTTCATGCTATAGAACCCATTAGGATAGGTTCATTCCCCAAGCTAAATTGGTGATTTTCACCTAAGGAACACAACAACACACACTACACATGAAATCCATTAAATATGTTCTTTCTTATTCACAAGAACTAAACTATTACAAGATGATACGATCTGTTTCTATCTCCTTCTATAATCTATCTATATCCATCTATATCTTAACTACAAAATCTTTTCAGCTATATATACATCCATCAAAAATATCACCCAAAATATCTGATACTCGTGGACAACTTCAACCACCTTGCAAAGGCTGCCAAACTGAGCAATAAATGACCCTTCTATGATAGGAATAGGTGTCCCTGATCCTTTCAAGAAAAAATGACACATAGAGAGTCATTGCAATGACCCAGCTGGTCACAAATGTCACATCCCGCATTTCCTGGGTTGTTAACTGACATTACCGAGTGCTAGTGTTGACTTTTTTGAACAATAGAAACATCATCAATTTCCAACCCCAAAAACAAACAAAGACACCGGCTATCATCATCGACGAGCATCACCGACGAACACCACCAACAAGCATCACTGACAAACACTACCAACAAGCATCGCCGACAAACAAGCATCGCCAACGAATAGAAACCAACAAGCATCACCGACGAGCACCATCAACAGACAGTAGCTTAATTTCTTACTTTAAAAATGTTACTAACTTTAGGTGCTCCTGCACCAAATTCCATTGTTCATGAAATTTAGGGCTTCTTCACAAATGAACTGTGAGCTCGGTAAGTCTTCGTACTTACTAGATGATCACAGTGAGTGCTTGAAATTTATTGGAGCTTCTTTGGAATCATTGTTAATCACTCTATAATATGATCTCTATGAATCACTCTTCTCTCTCTGCAATCTGATCATAAATTTTGGGTGAATGAATGAGTTCTCATTTTCCCTTTTCATAGAAAAATATAACCTAAGTGATGCATGAAATGCTTCACCTACCACTCAGTTGACAAATCGTACACACTTGGTTAACACACCAAAGACTTCAGCTTGGTGAGTATTCAATACTCGGTACAAGGTGTCAACTCGATTGTCTCCCACTTTTTTATCGACGATGCTCGGTGTATGATGTCAACTTGGTTAACTTTTATACGTTTACCAACATGCAGCTTATGCTTGGTTTACATTGACCAACAAAACTTGATTTACACAATCATAATGAGTAATACCATAGTGCATCTTCATTCATGTTAATTTGGAATATTATCAATGAATGTTGGAACTGATGTAAACTATAGCTTTGTAGAGTGCAGTTCCATACTTATTTGTATTGCTTAGGTGGGGGTGCTGGAATCACCTAATCCATTAGATGAGGTGTCACCAACTCTAGTGCTTGGTCCAACATTGTCATTGTTTGAAGCTCCTCTCCACATTTGATTTCTCATTCTCCTATTGTCTTCAATAGTATTTTGATTTGCAAAAGTTCTTGACTCTGTCACTTGGTTGCTGCAGTCCTTGCTTAAGTGACCGACCTTATGACAGTGTAAGCATGTCATTCCAGAGTTAGTCCAATTTCTAGATCATCGTATCCATTTCCTAGATCTTCGTATCCATTTCCTCATATAGTTAGCAGCTATATGTCCATTTCTACCACATGATGTGCAATTTACCCAAGTGTTGTAATCCCAAACATATGATTTACTGACTCTTCTTGGTTGATATGCATTTTCTTGTTCCTTAGGTTTCCATACTTCCTTTTTCTTTTTCTTGCATTCATGAGATTTGTGGCCATGCATTTTCTAAGTATGACAATATTTTTTCCATGTAGGATTCCTTCTTTGTTTTTTCACCTTGGATCTACATTCATGTGCTTTGTGTCCATGCTTGTTACAGTTATAAAAATTACCTATGAATGTAGAGCTAGATTTAGGAATACCTTTAGCCTTTCTCTTGCAAATATTTGATGTGTGACATGGTTTTCCACACTGATTACATGAATGCTTCTTTGGCCTTGGAATTTTGTAGACATCCCTTTGATCAGCTTGGTTTAATTATTCTCCATGCTCGGTATACCTTAAAATGGTATTGTTGTTGATTCTTCTCTGTCCATGCATAAATTTATCCATTCTTTTTGTACTGTCTTCAGCTTTCTTGATCATATGATTATGTTGTTGTTGAATCCTTACTTCATGCTTTAGTTTCTCATTTTCTTCTCTTATTTCACCAATAACTTCCAATTTTCCATTAAGTTCTATGTTCACTTGGTTGGCCTCATGACTCATAAGAACTATTTGATTGGTGATCTCAATGTGATGTTCAGTAAGTCTCTATATCTCAGATTCTTTCTCTCCCAATTTCTCAGTAATTTTTCTCCTGTCATCAATAGCTAATGTTATTTCTTGTTCAGCTTGTCTTGAATTATTCATAACATCAATCATTATTACCATCTGTGTCTCTTGACCGATCTGAAGTACTCTTACTTGTTCAGTCAGATAATGATTGATTTCATTTAGATTTTTAATGCTTCCTTCATATGTGTTAGATGTATTACTAGATCCAGATCTAGATGAATCAAATAAATCAGGTTTCTCTTCTTCATGATAGTATGTTTCATTGTAGCGAGATGTCATGACTTTTCCTTCAGCCAATAAATCTTTCATCTTTTTTCTTGCTTCTTTGTATTGCTAAAAGAAAATATGTATCTCTAACTTATGATTCTCAATATTTTTGTCAAGCTTATACCTTTTCATTGTATGATCTTTTCTCTCAAGTGATTTAAAGTTTTCCAAATAAGAGATCTAGATCTAACACCAATTGTTGGAATAATGGAAGGGTGTGTACTGAGAGGGGAGGGGTGAATCAGTACCCTTAAAAAATTTTACCAATTAAACCTTAGTAATCTTTACTTGTATTACCGCCCATTGTTTCTTTTCTACCTCATGCATGTAATATCATAGCATATATGGAAATGCATGTAAATAAACATAGAAACATTCATGAAACTCATTTACACATGACACAAGAATTGATAAAGTAGAAAACCCTTGTTAGAAGATAAAAATTGCAGTGGGGATGAAACCCACAAAGCTTCACTATTTGCAGAATGGAAGGTGTCGATTAAGGCTACAAGTTATGATCACTTCTGATGATCTTACCCTATTAGGAGTTACATGTTAGAATTTTGAAGTCTACTCGGTTAAGAAATTTTACCAACACAATGTATGTGTGCACTCAGTTAAGAGATTTACAATAAGACTGTTACGTCCAACTTCTTGAAGGATTTCTTCTATTTGCTACAATTGTTAGAGAATAGAAAAAAATATAGATCATATGATAGCTTGCAATCTTCAATTTCTGAATATAGATCCATTAAGTTCACAAAAACAATATCACCTTACTGTGATGGATAATACCTTTGTTACTGCTTGGTAGCCTTGTATGAAGTTCTTGATAAACTGAATTCTTCTTTATCTGTCCTTGTGCATGAAAACCTCTGTCTAGTCCATAGATGTCCTTGTGTGGCTACAATAATCATGTTCTTGATTGATTACACATCTATATATACAATGTATTGACCTAATTAGGTTTCACACTTATCTAGAATAACTCTAAGATCTAAGGTTTACAACTTGACCTTGATCTCCTAGTTTGCATGTATACAATCAGTTAAACTGATTAAATCTATCAATTACGCTTTTCTTGATCCTCAAGAAATGGTTATCTAGCTAAGCAAAAAGATAATTTAAAGACTAAAGTGCTTTAGCTGATGTGTAGCTCAAATCCTCTTTTCTCAGTGTTAAAATTGTCTCTTGATTAGACTGGTGCTCGGTGATGTCTTTTTCTTAGTTGTGTCTCTATAGACTGGTGCTTGGTGATGTCTCTATCTCAGTTAATATACTTCTCAATTGTTATTATGTGCTCGGTGATCAAAACATGTCGGTGACTACTGTGCTCAGTGAATGCTAACACTCGATGAATGTTGACCGACCAAAACTGTTTGTTTGAATACTAATTACAACATATGATCCTTTAAGGATTATCAATTGTAAAGTGTGTTTTTAGAGTAGTGCAAAGAGATACGAGTGGAATCAGTAATTAAGGAATAGATTTGATATACTTCATTGGAATTGTATTAGCATGATAGAGATGTTATCAGTCAGTTCATAAGTTATTCATTGTTTTCCATTATGAATTATAATCATAGATTATTGTAAGGCAGTGGGGCTTCCTTTGGATTCAAGCCCTTGTTGTATATGGGAAATGAGTTCTAGGTAGTGTCTTGAACGCATGTGCATTCCCTTTTTAATACTCCTAGCAGGGTATAGTACTTTTAATAGAGTACATCATCTTCTGGATTTGATCCCCATTGTGATTTTTATCTTAACTATATTTACACGTCAAAATCCTTGGTTTTATGTGTTCAGTAATGTGTTCTGATCTTGCATTAATGTTTATTATTTAGATCTTAAATTAAGAATATAACTTAGATAGAGATTTAAATTTTTGGGACACAACTGATTCACCTCCCATCTCTTAGTTGTGTGTGCGACCTTGATTCGAAAACTATTAGTTTTAAGATATCCATCTTCAATAGTCTCTTTATCAAGCAAGAGATATTCCATCAAATCACTCTTCACATGTCCATATTATCCTCATTTATATCTTCATCTTTTAATAGAATATTTTCTGCAATATTTTTCCTATACTAATAAATTACCACCCTTAACAAATACGATTCAACAATATTCTCACAAAAATCACATTTTACCACTTTTTTCTTCTCCATTGGAATTGGCATTCTACCCTTCCAAAATGCAATGAACATTGTTATAACTTGCATGTGAAAAACATAATTTTCACCTTTGTCCTCTTTGATTGATTCTTTAACTTCATTAATCAAACATTTACCAGTGTTCTTGCATACCTTTTCATCATTCTTACTCAAGGATTTTAATTTTTCAAACTCCATCCTTCAACAATGTGTATGTGTTTGAATAACCATTGTGCATTACCTTCCTATCGAACTACCATGGTCTTCCCAATACATATGAAAAAATTCATTGGCATAATTTCATATAAGACCTCATCATGATAATCTCATATCTTAAATTTAACTAAATATTTTTCACTCACCAAAACTTTTTGATCATCCTACAACCAAGCACTCTGATATGGATGTGGATGCCTTCTTCTTTCCAATCGTAACTTGGTTACTATTTCTTCTAAACCAATATTATTTTTACTTCCACCATCAATAATGGAAATGTATACCTTGTCTTCACACTTGCATCTTGTTCTAAATATGTTCTTTCTTTGAATTCAACATGACTCTTCTTGTAACTAGCACTTCTCTATTTTCAACATCCTCTGGTTGTGAAGATTCAACTTCCTCATTAAAATTTGCAACTCTTTATTTTCCTTCATTTCTTCCTTGTGTGTTTCTGTCTTTTAGACACTCATATGCTTTGTGTCCTTCTCAACATTTAAAATAAGTTATCTTATAATTTCATCTTCCAATCCCTTTGTTAGCACAAAAAATAAAAATGCTTATTTTTATATATCTTATTGATTCAACTAGTGCCTTTAAATAGGTAGTATACACAAGGCTGTGATGGTTAAAATATTTTACAACTGTTGTAAGAAACCACAATACTTATTAAACTAAAGTTAAACCTAACTATGATGTAATACACTAACATTACCCCCTTATTATATTAATTTGAACAATACTGGAACATTGCAAGGGTTTTGAACCCAACCCTTTTGGAGACTTTGATGAGGTGCCTTCACTATTCCTCCTTTCTCACTAAAGAAACATCGAATTGACAGCATCAGTGGATATCCTAACCATAGAACCTGAGTCCATCTACAAAATATGAGTGATCCCACCTCCCATGTACAATTAGAAACATTTCCTCTTGTATCATCCTAAAAACTTAGCACTTGTAATTGGATGTCTTTAGGACCTATTAGACCCCATTTTGGTGATTTTGAGGTCCAAATGTCCATTGTGCATGATCACAGCAGCCTATATTTTCTCATCCCTCTTCTTTTCACCTTTCCTAAAATCCCCATGAAATTTGAGCCCATGTTCCCTTGGACAAGTGGATTGGTCAAGTTTTCCCTAGGGACAAGTCAACTAGCTGACTTGTCCCTAGGATTTTTGGCCCAATTTTCTCCTGAAGCCCGATGTTGGGGTTTTCTTCTGAGGTTTTAATTGTGGTCAACCTAGATTAAATTTGAATCCTGAATTCAAGGATTTACTATAAAAGGACCTCCTATCTCCTCATCTTATATAACATATTCAAATGAAAGTTATATCATAATCAAGTGATCAATATTTCAATCAAGCAAGAGCAATTGAGGATTTGGATTCGGGATTTGAAGGCAAGCATCCAATTCAGGATCTCCAAGTCTCCATTTATTCAACATTCAATCAAGAAAAGGAATTTTCTAATTGATGTAAGTTTATCTCCCATGATGGCCAAGTAGATGAATTCGCAATCAAGAAAGGAGATCCATTCATTCATCCTTCTCTCTCTCTTCTTATCTGCATGTGGTTATCAAGCATATATACATTCAAGATCTAGGAGTGGCAATTATAGATCCATGCATTTGTTAATGCGTCCTTGATTCTTCATCTCATTCCAAGGTCAACTTTTTGGATTCCAAGAAAATTCAAGTATCTTCATGGATTTTAGAAATTACTTCATCTATTCATGAAGGTTTCATACAAGGTAAATCAACAATTTCCCTTTTACATTACTTTTCTTTGTGCAACTTTAATTCATTTTCAAGGTTGATTCCTAAACAGGGGTTTGACCAAAGAAAACCCCTTTTTACAACCTTTTTCCCTATTTTTTTGTATGGACGAAAAGGTTGCAGAGTTGTAATTTTTTATCTTGATAGTACGAGTACAATTATAGGATTCATGAAAATTTCATTAGATTTTTCCATAAACCAGTCGACTTGTTCCCAAAAAGTTCACTTGTTCCCAAAAATTCAACTTTTCACTGATGGTTTTCAATGAAAATTTTAGGACAGACAAATTCAGATCCCTCTTTTCCAGATATGTAATTATATCAATATCTAATATTTCTATGACATTCAAATTCATATTAAATTTCTACCTTCTCCATCTTTTTTCTAGGTGCACTTGTTCTCCCTCCTTTCCCTTGCACTTATTTTATTAGATCATATATGTACTTTATCATTTTACATCTATCCCTTTAGGAATCCAAAACCCCCTAATCATACATCTTGAATAAGAATACTTCCTCCTTTTGGTTGTGCTAATCATATTTTTCTTAAGGGTGGGTTTGTATTTCAACGTATATGTAGAATCTTGGCGAGTAATCTATTTCTTAGCATTTCTCACCATTTTTCTTCTATACATTTTTTGTGACCCTGGTGTATGAAATTTCCTCTTTTGATTTGGTAGTTATATCATCTTTGCGTGATCTTCTTTATATGCTTCTTTAGATCTAGATCTACTTGTGCATGCTTTACATTACATGTTACATTTGATAGTTGGATGTGTCTTTTATAAAAGATATTATTTGCTTAGATTGCATATCTCCTTAAAATATTATAATTGTATTATATTTATATCTTTCCTTTCATTCCCTTGTATACTAGTTTTATCACTTTGTATCCTACTTATAGCATTCCAATTAAGAGAATCCCTATACTTATGGGTTCCTTTAAATCTCAAGCCTTCTCTTTCCTAGGAATCCTGATGAGACCAACATGCATAATAGTAACATCAATTCTATCATGGATAATAACTCTTCCCATTCTTCTCATGATGACAATGAGGATTTAAGAGTCCCTCCTATGCAAGTCCAAAAGATTGCCAATGATTTTGAGATATTTGAACAATGGTTAGGAAAAGAAACCCTAATCATTAAGCAATTTCCATTATAGAAGGTTTAAGGAAGCTAATTCATAATGATGAACATGGTATTAACATCTTATGTAGTATCTCTCATCTCATTGATAACAATGTTAAGCCTCCTAGAAATTATGTTCAAGAGCCAGGCTTCATTCCACCTACTACTAGTGTCTATACCTCTACACCTATTTCTCCCTCTACCCCTTTCATTTTCACTTATGCTCCACCTATCATAACAACTTCCACTCAAAATATCAATCCTACACATGTTAAAATTCCTAATCTTATTTCTCATATCCCTTCAATTTTTCCATGTGTTTCATTACTCTCATCCATGCCCACTTACCATTATGTGCCATGTTCATATTAAACTATTCCTTCTATCTCTCATAATGCTCCAAATATTAGAAACAAACCTCCTCCTACCGTTCTTTCTAATGATCATACCATTAATAGCTTGGCTCAAACTGTGTCCTCCTTACAACAAAAAATTGTTTCATTGACTCAATCCAAGTTCAACATATGTACTTGTGATATTTCTAGTCCTTTGTCTTTGGATATCATTTGTGTTGTTATCCCGTAATATATTGATATTCCTTATCTACGACATATAATGGAAAGGGTGATCCTTCGACACATGTCAAAACCTTTCAATCCTTGTGTAGTGATTTATCTCATGACCATAGGTTCATGGAAAATTTGTTAACTAGAACCTTTCAAGAAAAATTATTACAATGGTATTGCTCTTTGCCTCCTTATACTATTGATTCATTCCAAAATATTTTTAATGCTTCCATTCAACAACTTTGAAACAACATTGGTCCTAAAATTTCTTTGATTGACTTAATGCATTTTGAACAAGGTATTAAAGAAAAATTGATTGATTTCATTGGTACATTTAAGTATTTGCATGCTTATTTTTTTTATCTTGTATCTGATTTTGATATTCAACACATTTTAATTTCTAATTTACAAAAAGACATTACAGATAAGATTCTACTTTCAAAATTCTCTTCTTTTAATCAATTTTGTGTAGTGCTTCATAATTATTAATTGCAAGTGAGTCAATTTGAGAGCACCACTCCAATGGCTCTGGTTGATAAGAGTGATGCCACATCCAAAAAAAAATAACAAGTTTCAGAAACCAAAGAACTTCATTAAAATCAACATCTCATCCAACAATGTTATTGAGAGAGTGGCAGCAACATCCAAAGGTGTGGCTCCTTTGTCATCTATCTTTAGACCTACTCATAATTTTACTCAACTTTTTGAATCTTTTCATAATGTAACGTTGAAGTTAATAAAGTCTAATGGGTTAACACTTCCTCCTATCAAACCAATTGATACATCCAAATATTTACCCAAACACATTGATCATGGAGCTTTCTGTCAATATCATTGTTAACCAGGCCATGATACTGAAAAAATGTTTCCATTTGAAATCTATCATTTAAGACCTTATTTATTATAATTTTATATCTATTGAGGGTGCTAATGATCAAAAGGAAATAAATTTGTAGCATCTCCCAACCAAAACATACAAATTTATACCAACCCTTTACCTTCTCATTCAACCAATCCTATTAAGTTAACCCAAGCTTTGTCTTCCTCTTCCACTCATTTTATTGACTATGATGATCTAAATTTCACAAAGACAATCATGTTGTGAACCTCATTATTCAAACCAAACCTAAACCTAAGATTGGTCCTTAGATTTTCATTACTTTTGACCCTACATAGATAATTAAAGCACTTGATTTTCCTCTCTCTATATTGTTGCAAAGGTTAATGGCCTTCATTCTCATCTAGTATCCTTATTGATACTACTTGCATGGTAAATTTTATAACTAAAGAACATCTCTTTATTAGATAATTGCAACATGATTTTTATGATAAATATGATGTTATGATCCAAACTAGAAATGGTTTCCTTTATCCTTCCCATGGTTCTATCTCATTTCCTATTAGAGTTGGTGGTAAAACTTTAGATGTTACCATCACTGTGATTCTAATTTTTTCTCAATTTTAATTCAAACTTGGTCTTCCTTTTCTTACCTTCATGAAAGTTGTGGCCTCTCCTATTCATATATGTCTAAACTTCCCTCATAATGGAGAAACCATGACTGTTAACCATAGCCTCTATCAACCTTTAGTCCCTCAAGAGTCTATTGACCTTGATTTATTTTGACCTTCCATGAATCAACCAACTCAATCTCGTCCCAATATAACATCTTCTAATCATATCAAGGTTACAAGACCCAAAAGATTTGTGAACTTAGAAAACCTAAGGATGTTCCATCTCTTTTCCCTGAACATGGACTTATTCCTACACATCTTACACCACCTACATATGCTTTAGTTCCACCTCCCATATCTTATAAACATTTTTTCAATTCTATCTCTCAACCTAGTGTGGTTCCTTTTGTTATTCCCCCTAAAGAAGATAAGGAGCCAATTTTGATTGATCTTGAACCTCAACCAATTTCTAGAAAAACCGAATGTAATTCTCATGCTCATGAAAAATATTGTAAACACCGTGCTAGAGCCTACCAATGTGCTTCCAAAAAATTTGAATTGCCCCTACTATTTTTCAATAAAAAATTTAGGACAGATAGATTCAGATTCCTATTTTCCAGATTTGCAGTTACAACAAGATCCAAGATTTCAACAACAGACAAATTCATATTTGAATTTCTACCTTCTCCATTTTGTTTCCAGGTGCACTTATTCTCCCTTGTTTTTGCTTACACTTACTTTATTAGATCACATATTTACTTTATCATTTCACTCTATCCATTTAGGAATCCAAAACCCCCTTTATCATAGATCTTTCATTAGCACCCTTCCTCCTTTGGATTGTGCTAATCATATTTTTATTTAGGGTGGGTTTGTATTCCAATGTATATGCAGAATCTTGGTTAGTAATCTATATCTCAGAATTGTTCACCATTTTTCTTCTATACACCTTCAAAATTCCACATCACCTCTGAGTGTGTCTAATGCCTTCTCCTGTGTTACACATGGGACATATTTCCTTTGAAGTTCCACATATGTTCTAAGTGCATCAAATGCCTCCTCTAGTTTTGTGGAAAAAATCTCTCCTCTACTACATAAATCACCACCGACATGCCTAGACATGAGACACCTTTCCTCTAAAAGTCCACATCTCCTATGAGTGTGTTTAATGCCTCCCCAAGTGCTCAAAAAATAGTTAACCAAAACTTTCCCCCCTCACTCCTTGAAGGAACAACCATGATGCTAAGTTGCCTCTTTTCTTTAGGGATACAAATATGTCAAGCCCCCTCTTTTCTTCAGGGAAAAATATGCCAAGCCTCAACTTTTTAGGGACATAAAAAGGGTGTTTTTAATGCAAAAAATCATCCCTGAGTGAGAAGCTATCTTGAGATGATGGGTGTCCTCATGCCTCCAACATCATGTTATCTCTTGCTTTACATTATATTTAACAAGTTCTCTTGAAGCACACGCTTGTTATCAAATTTGAGAGTATAGATATGAAAAGATAAAAACATCTTTACCAGGAGAAAGGAATATGATGTAGTCACAATTAAAGTTTCCCCGATAGAGATGGTCCAACCATGCAGAAAGAGTCAGCACAGTGGTAATAACAAACACAAGGTCATTAAGAACTTAGTGATTAACAATCAATATGCCTCACAGACCTTCTTATTATGCAGAATCAAAGATTTACATCATACATGCCCAACTTACATGTCAGCTTACATTCCAAGAACTAATCTTCTCCCCAAAAACTTGATAACTAAGGAACAAAAACTACAAATATATACAAGATCGCATACCACAAGTGAGCCAGAAAAGATCACATTCTCCAAGAAAGAAGAAAATATGTTAGAACATATAGGTAAGGAACAAAATCTATAAGAACACCTCCAAATAGATATGGAATGAAGTGTGATCACACAAGGAGGTCAGCCACGAGCATAAGATCATCGAACAATGTGCCAATTAGCATCGTCGATCGTGAAACGTCATCGCAAGACAAATCATACCAACCTAGCCATTAGAACACGAAGAAAAAATAAGACCATTTCCAAACTTAAATCTCCATCTAGAAAGAATGTATCGAGATTCAAAGCCAAACATAGATTTATCATGATTTCTAGAAAACGCCATTTGGTTCGCAAGAGATAAGGAACCAACTAGAAGGATCATCGATAATAACACTAAAATAGCTAATAGGAACAAACTGAAAAGGAAATATTTCTGGGTGATGCAAGATTGCCAACAACCCAAGGATCCTCCTACATCAGACATCTGGAGTGAGAAGAAAATGTTCCATAAGAGAAACTTATGAACATTTGACATGCCATGGAACATAAATTCCACTCTTATTTTTTATCCAAACATCCTCTTTATCTGCAACTCTCTGTCTCTACAATTATGCTCTTATGTCTGTCAGATCCATCAAATTACTATGCTCTGTACTCACTCTATCAGATCTCATATCAAAATCAGAACTCTGACCACTACCTCTTCCCCTTTGCATAATTGATTTACCTCTATTACAAATCTTCTTCTGATCAGCAAGCAAGGTCTTAGGCTACTCCACTTTACCCCTCATGCAATCTGATACCAACTTGTCCTCTTATCTGCATTCAATATTTTTGTTCTGATCCACACTAACCTCTATATTCTTCCTCTTTGACAAGTAACTCTTTACAAAGCTCAAACTCCTTTCACTTCCCCATTCCATCTCCTTCAAAGGAACCAAAGTAAACTCTTGTCCATCCTTGTCTATTATGACCAAATTTATTATGCAATCATGAATAGATACCCTATAAAATTTCCAAGGTTTTCCCGATAGAACATGACAAGTACTCATAGATACCATATCACATAATACGTCATCATTGTAAGGTCCAATGATAAAGTTGACCAAACACTTCTCTTTCACCTCCACTGTGTGATCATCTGAAAACCAACTTATCCCATAAGGACAAGGATGTTTAAGCCTCTCCAAGCCAAGCTTTTGCACCATCTCTTTTGATACCAGGTTATCATTACTACCACTATCCATATAACAAATTTACAAAATTTACCTTCTGATTTGCAAATATTTTCTAAACAAAATCCTCCTTTGTAAAGGTTTAGCTTCTTTCCTACTCAATATGACTCTCCTAAGCATAAGAGATTATCATATCTAAGATTCTGCCACACCTTCCACAAGTTCATCAGTAGCTTTCTCCTCATGTTCCACAAGATTTTTTCTTCCCAAGTTCTTACTAGATCCTTCAGAACATCAAAAATATCTATGTCCTATGCCACCACATTTGAAAAAGGTACCTTTGAATTCCTTGCTACTAAGGGCTCTCTTAAGTGTCTTCAAATCAAGTTCGGTCTTAATGGTTTGCCTATCTTTTCCATTTCTACTTTCTTGCTTCTCCTTCCCTCTAGGGTTTCCCTATATTCTCTTCATCTTATCTTCTGCCCTCAATGCATACTGATAAGCATCCTCTATTGTAGAAATACTCAACATGCTTAGATCATCCTGGATATTAAATCTTAGAACGTTAATATACCTAGCCACATTTTCCTTAGATACCTCTCGCTGTCCAGACATGATAGTCATCTTATATAAATCTTTGATGTATTCCTTCACACTCATGTCCTTCTCCTTCAAGTTTTGAAACTTCTTGAAAAATTCTAATTCATAATCCTCGGGGATTAATTTAGCCTTCGACCTAGAAACCATCACCCTCCATCTAGTGATTTTGCTTCACCATGTTCATCTCTATCTTTCTAAAATTATTTCCACCACAAGGTAACATGACCCTTCAACTTAGTCTATGCTAACCTATCCCTGTGTGGATCTTTGATATCTTTAAGCTCAAAATAATCTTCTAGTTCACAAATCAAATTTATAAAATACGCAGGATGCAATGAACCAGTGAAAGTAGAAACACCCATTCTATGACTCCTATTTACTTGTGCCCTAGCCCTTAACAATATTTCCTCATCTGTAGGGATCTCAACATCTATAGTCTCAAGATCTTCAGAAAATTCCTCATATTCCTCTTCAATCTTAGGATTCCTTCTCAATCCTATCAACACATTTTTGATCTTAGTCCTCATCTCATTTTGGAAGTCCTCCATCATTTGTTCTAACCTCCTAGGGTTCATCCTTCTAGGCGACATATTCTCACTCCTCAAGTGAAACTACCTCATCTTCGGCGATCTGTCCACTAGTGGAATGCTTTAACACTCAAAAAATAGCAGCAAATCCTTTCCTAACCATCTTGTGTAAGTCCTCGGTAATTGCGCGTCATATCTTCACTCTACCACCTCACAATCAATATGTCTATGGATTTACAAGTCCAAGAACTCGTATCTACAGGAACGAATCCCGCTCTGATGCAGTCATAGTTAGAGTTTCCCTAATGGAGATGGTCCAACCATGCAACAAGAATCAAAACAGTGGAAACAACCAACACAAGGTCATTAAGAACTCAATGATGAACAATCAACATGCCTCGTAGGCCTTCTTATTATCTAGAATCAAATATTTACATCATACATGTACACTTACATGTCAGCTTACATTTGAGGCACACATGCCCGCTTACAATCAAAAATCCAGATCCATACTAGATGCTAAGCTACTAAACTAATCTTCTCCCCAAAAACTTTCTAAGGAGCCAAGACTACAAATATATACAAGATCGCAAGCCACAAGTCGGAAAGAAAAGATCACATTCTCCAAGATAAAAGAAAATGTGTTACAACATATAGGTCATGACCAAAATATATAAGAACACCTCCAAATATATATGGAATAATGTGTGATGACACAAGGAGGTTGGCCATGAGCATAAGATCATCAAAAAATTTGTCAATGAGCATCGCCAATAGTGAAATGTCATCACACGCCATTTGGATTGCAAGAGATAAGGAACCAAATGGAAGGATCACCGATCAAAACACTAAAATAGCTACGAGGAACAAACTGAAAAGAAAATATTTTTGGGTGATGTAAGATTTCCAACGACCCAAGGATGCTCCTACATCAGAATGTATATCCATTACAATGCACCTTTAATACTAATAAGATTGAATAGTGGTTGAAGATATTAAATTTTCACTCACAAAATTTCATATTCTCATATCTCCATAAAACAAAACTTATTCCTCCAAATCAATGTTTTCAAAATATTTTTTCTTTAAAAATTTATTTATTTAGAAAGAACCTTGTAGACATGAAATAAAATAGGCCCAAAATAAGAAAATACTTTTCATAAACTTTGAAGATTATTT
Organism: Thuja plicata; assembly: GCA_018584345.1. Lineage (NCBI taxonomy): Eukaryota > Viridiplantae > Streptophyta > Pinopsida > Cupressales > Cupressaceae > Thuja > Thuja plicata. The sequence continues at coordinate 1,830,633 of MU227925.1, forward strand.
TATAGGCATCTTTCATTACACATCCAATCAATATTCTTCTAGATATTTTCTATGCCTCCTCTTTTCTTCACCAAATATACTCGATGACTCCAACTTCTACCTAGTGTATATGACATGGCTCCCATTTCACATTGACTTCACAATTGAATTGAAAATGGGACAACTTCTATAAGAAAATAATTCACTACCACAAGAAACATTCATACCTCTGCATGTAACCTGATAGGATGTGGTTATGTATCATTTAGCCATGTTCTGTCGTTGACTTGAATTGATAAAAATGTAAAGCAATGAGTTTTGTAGAGCAGCACAAATTTAGTTTGAATCCCATGAGGCCACAAACACCAATGACTTTTACTTTACCCAATTTGTTATGCATCCCACATATTTCAACAAACAAACCTACAAAGACTAAGAGAAGAAAACTCAAAGACTCAAACCTTTTTTGCCACTTCTTGGAGTGTTTGAATGGGAAGAAACCCAAATAAAAGTGCAGATCATACATAATTTCTAAATACTCTAATGAATGACCATCACTGCTCCTTACAGTATAAAAATGGTATTGCACGGGAATATAGGTTACTGTCTCCTATTTGGTTGAGATTTCATCATTAACACTGCACTATCGTAGCATTAATTCATCACCTTGGTTCGACTCCAAAAGTCATTAATTACCACTACACTCTAGAAGGCTTTGATACCAAAAGTTAGCGTAGAAAAGAAAAATGCTTATTTCCATATATTTTATTGATACAATTAGTGCCTTTAAATAGGAAATATACAAAAGGTTGTGATGGTTAAATAGTTTTACATATGCTACAACCAACGACAATACTTATTAAACTAAGTTAAACCTAATTATAATGTAATGCGCCAACACCTGCCACCCGATCTTCTTCTTCCTCTGGTATCCCATTCATGAGGGTATGACTCATTTTTCTTTTGATTTTATTGTTTTCATGTTCTTTTTTCTTTTGATTTTTCATATTTCAATCTTCATTCCAATCTCTATATGATTTCCTATCTTTCTTTTCATCTTGGCCTCTTCTCTTTTGTTTACTTTCAAGCCTTATCTTAACCTTTTCTTCAAATTTTAGAACAAATTTGAATGCATTATCTATGGTATAAATTCTTATTCTATCCAACTCTTCTTTAATGCTTGGTCTTAGACCATTGACATAATGAGAGATGTTATCCTTGTCTACTTCAAAATGACATGTTCTGATTAGCACTTTGTGAAATTCCTCCATATATTCTCTCACCATCCTACTTCCTTATTTTAGGCTCTGCATTTTCTTCAACAAATCTAACTCATAATAAATAGGAATAAATTGTCTCTTCATAATTTTTACGACTGTATCCCACTTGCAAATCTTACTTTTCTTATCTTTTCCTCTTCCAATTTGTACCTCTTTCCACCAGATTTTAATATCCCTCTTTAGTTAGGTTTTAGCAAACCTCACTTTTTCTGGATCCTCTATTTCTTCAAACTCGAAGTACTCTTTTATATCATATATCCATTCTCTTAATTATTCCTGATCTAAGTTCTCATTGAAGAAAGGAACTTCAACCTTTGGTCTTTTCCTGATCCTCATCAATTCTTTAACAAGGGGTTCATTTAGAGCTTCTCTTTCGGCTTCACCTTTAGCATTTTCTTCTTCTTGTAAAATTCCTTCAATCTCAACATCTTCACTTTCAAGTGCTCTCCTCTTAGAAAACCCTCTTCTAATTTCTTGTTATATGGCTTCAACCTACTTATTTAAGGCTCTAAAGTCATCAACAGGAACAACATCTGGAGGGATTCTTCTTCAACTTCAAACTCTATCTCTACCCCAACTATGTGGGGCATACATTTTCACCACACCCACAAGCTTGATCTTGGTGCAAATTGCCTCCCACTGGTGAATCTACCTTCACTCTACCTTCACACTCAGAATCTTCAGGCTTTGATACCACTGATGAAGTACAATCACACACAAAAAAAAAAAACCGTTGCTCTTAATACAAATCAAAAGCAACATAAATGCTATGAATATACTTAAAAATCTACAAAATGAATTCCTTATAATTTATTCAAATTCCTAAAAGAAACATTACACAAACTTCTCGTGATTGAGATTACATCAAATGCAACCTCTGGGCTAATAAACATGAAGTCAAAACATTTGGTCTAATCATAGACCTGCAACCATACTAATTTTAACAGTAGTTCAGGATTTCACCTCAAAATTGCCTTCAAATTCTCCCCAAAAATATCAAACCTTCTACCCAAAACATTGCTATAGAAGCCTTAAAAAACCCCAAATCCTTTGTTACTCACCCACTCCCACCTTCATTTTCTAAAATTAGAGCCAAACAGAAATTAAGAGCTAACATCAAAGTAAATGGCATTGAAAGCTTTGTAGGTCTCCCTCCACATAGAGGTCCCTACATCAGCATACACAATGACTAATCAACAATAGGAAGCAGATGCAAAATAACTAGTTACATCTTTCCATTACTTAGTTAATTAACACTTTCCCTTTTAGTGCATCCTGACTAGAAATGATTGTTGGTGCATCTAATCCTACACTACAGGTCCCATCCTTTTCCCCTATCCTTTGCAGAAGCTATTATGATTGACAACTATCTCATACTACTAGTAAGGAATGTGCTTAGAATAGATTTGGCACGTGTAGTGCAGATGAAAAGATGATCGCTTTAAATGATTTATGAGTTAATACTTTGAAAAGTGAGTAAAAAGAAACTTGTTTTTAACACCGCTTTCCTTTTTGGAACATATGAACTGGTTTTAGAAACTATAGACACTTTCCACTGTATATTGAACTCTATAAATATGTGGCACCTAATATATTTTATACAAAAGATTGAATATATCTTTCCAAAAGCTATTATGTGCAGTTATTTTTCACTTGCTACAGCAGTTTATTCCAGCAGCTATCTCAACTCTCTAAACTCTCGAGAAAAAAGTAGCGTCTATTTTAAGCAGTGGAAAGTATCTCTTTCATTCTTTCAGAGCCATTATGCTACTTTAAGAATTTTGGTCCAGGAGAATCTCAAGAGCTCAACAGTGATCATGTCTAACCATCGACAGTGATCATGACTAACCATCGTTTAAGTTAATAGTTTGTGGGTAGTAATTTTTTAACAAGGGTGGTTCAGATTGAATGGCATTTCATTATGGAGTGTGGTATCTAAGAATATTTTATTTAATATAAAAATAGTTTTTTAAAGGATTAAATTTGTTTAGTAGTTTTGGTATAAAATCTTATTTTTCAAGTGTTAAATTTATTTGTAGTTATCAATTATATTTTCATAAGGAATAAATTCATTTAGTTGTCTTTCAATTTAGGTTAAATTTTTTTGGTTAAGAATAAAGGAGTGAGGTGCCTCGATAGAATTTGTGGGATTAAGAAGTAGTAATAGCAATAAATGTGGGAAGGAAGATTTGTATTTTATGATGCACTGGCATGGTTGAAATTGAGAAAGAAGCCATATAGAGAGAAAAGTAGAGAGGGGGAGTTATATAAGAGTGTAGAGAGACAAAGAAATAACACGATAGATACAAATGGATAGATGGAAGAAGACATATGGATAAATAGAGATTGAGATGCAAATAGATATAAGTATAGATGTTTAGGAAATTAAATGTTCCATAAATTATTGTGCAATAAATAATGATCAAAAGATCTTTATAATTATTTTATTACAACACATGGAAAACCATCATTTATTAATTAAATACAATTTGAAATTTATTGTAAATACTATATAATATCTAACATCTTTTAAGTATTGCTAGGGTTAGGTTTGGTGAAAAGTTAAGAGTTTCATTCTAAAATAAATCTTGTGTTAGAGTTAAGGTTAGTGTTGGGGCTCAAGTAGGGTTAGAGTTAATGTAAGGATTATAGTCTAGATCAAGATTGAGGCTAGGGTTATAGGCAAATTACTATTATTGTTAGCACTGGGGTTTAATTAGGATTGAATTTGGTGTTCTCATATTCAGATTAAGGTTACAGATAGTGTAATGGTTAGCATTCAAATAGAAATAGGATTAGGGGTTATATATAATTAATGGTCATAGTTCATAGTAATGGTGTGATTTACGGGGTTTCCACCCTAATACAGTTGCAAAAGGAGCAAAAGGGGAAGCAGAATAAGGAGAAGGAGGAGAAGACATGAGATAAAGAAGAAAAGGGGGAAGGAGAAGAAGGAAAAGGAGAAGAAGGACAATGTAATTGTCTTTCCTAAAATAGATGTCTCTTTAAACAATAAAATAGGCCAAAATATAATTATTTTGTGCAAATGGAAAATTAAAGATGTAAATATTCCATTAGATGTTTCCCTACATAGTAAAATATTATAGTAAATTTTCCCATATCTGCACCACAATATCATTATTTTATATATATTTTACTATCATGTAACGATTGTACCCATCAAAGGTGCAAGTGCTAGTATTAAACATTTTATTTTTTAATAGTCATCCACAGTGTAGGCAATTGATGTAGGGGATGCAATATTTGTTGGAGATTTGATTCTGAGCAGTTGATTGATTGTATGTTTGTCATTGATGACAACATATAATACACAGCAGTGATTCTGTATGTACTTATCAGAATGATGACATGAAGACTTGCGTGGTTAGATACATGTTGTAGACATGTTTATTATGTTATGTTCATACACGCAGATCCAGATATGATGTTTCAGTTAAGTTGTGTAATTTGTTATTGGCAGTTACAGTTCTGGAAGAGTATCTGTTCAGAACTGACGTATGTAACGTGTTTCTTGAGTTGCGCCTATCTACAAGATATGTGTGTGTATATTCATGATTAGTTATGAGTTGATGATAGTTATCTAAAGGCGCCAAACATGTTTCAAGAAGATTGCAAAGTTAGAGATAAATTGGTGAGGCCAACTTAGTGAAGCATCACATCTATTCAGTTTATACTTGCGCGGTTGTAATTATGCTTGCGTGCTTAGTAGAGCCAACAAGGATGTTTTGAAGAGTTGTCTTACAGGTCCCATGATCTCATACTTTGAGGAAGATACTTATAGCAAGTCATTTGTGATATGCTAAGTGTGAATGATACGAAAAGAGACGAAAGATGTACAGAGTAGATTATCAAAGTTGCTTCATTCATCAAGAGTCTATGTGAAGAAGAAGTGAAAGACTGTAATACACTGGAACTGATCAAGACAACAGGTCTACTCTATAGTTCATCATCAGATATAGTGCATATCTGTTATACATAAGGTTGTAGCCTTCACCACTAAGCAGTGAGATTTTGGACAGTGAGTCTACCACCCCTAGCAGGGTTATTTGTAAAAGACTCCTAACAGGGTCTGACCCTTAACCAGGTCACTATACTTATTGCATTGTAAAGTACAAGTCCTAACAGGGTTGAAATATCTTCTAACAGGGATTACTATAAACAAGTATAGTTCATTGTGGGTGCTAATTCCCACCGGGTTTTTACCATTTGGTTTCCCCGTAATCAAAATGTGTGTTGTGTACTGTGTCATTTGATTAAGCATTTACTTTTTTGTATTCTGAAGTTAAAGAAGTAAAAAGAATTAAAGTTACGGATAACTGATTCACCCCCACCCCCCCTCTCAGTTATCCTTTGGGACTATTCTAACAATTGGTATCAGAGCCAAGTGCCTTGGACAAGAAGCCTAACAGCTTAAGGTAGATCAGATGTCTTACTTCAGAAAAGAGAGTCCTAAGTTTGGTGGAGAAAACTATCTGGATTGGAAAAACAAAATGATAACACATCTACAGTGTGTTGGCTTTGAGATCTTTGAAATTGCTACACAAGAAGTTGTAATTCCATCTCTGAAAGATCTTGCAAAGGATGAT
>MU227925.1:1845311-1867379 GCA_018584345.1 Thuja plicata
GTAGAGAAGACAAAGTCTGAAGAGCTGATCAATCGAAGAGGTGACCTCCAAAAGTAGGAATGAACGAGTGTCTATATAGTAGATGATCCATCTCACCGGAATGCATAGGTTCCTAGCCACTACATCCGCCAAGTACATAGGAACAAAAATAGAATATTTAGATCACTCAACCAAACCAAAGAAGCAATAGAACCAACAGGTGAACCCCCCCCATAATGCTGAACAGGGAGCGGGGTGACAGGAACACTGAAATGCAATGCTAGAAACATCTACAGGAAGAAGAATCAGGAACACCAATAGTGCAACAGAAGTAGAAGCATGGGATAAAGGGCGGTGTCATAGACACACAGCATGGGCTAATGTCATGGAAGGTATGCTCACTTGACAAAGGTGGATGAGCACAAAATGTAAAACATCATAACCCCCCATGGCACTTTATAACTGAGTGCGAGTACAAACAAACACAAGGTGCTTGAAATCCCAGATATGCAAAAGCAGGCACTTTATCTCAGTGCGTTTATAGAAAAGAGAATGCTACAGAAGAGAAGCATACAATGCTCATAAGTCAGAAAGAAGAGTGAGCCAGAAGAACAGAAGAAGAGATCCCAGGACCTGTAGAACCCAAGTAATCCGCTAGACTACGAAAGAGAAAAACTAAGAGGAGAAAGAACTTGGAGCAGAATCTGGATTAAAGACCTCTGCAACTAAGAAACTCACTGAACCAGCTTTCTGACGATGTCTATTTTTCCAAAAATAGAGTCTGGATGAGCAAGATATGGCTCCCGGAAGGCAAAACCAAACATCAAACTTTGATAAAAAAAACACTATCAAAATGGCAGAAATCAAAACCCCAACCTCCATCATCAGAAAGAGCTCAGAAAGAGCTTTCTGACGATATAAAGAGGTCAGATAAATACCTCTGTATGCTCCAGATAGAGCAAAAACAACGTCAGTAGGTCAAAAACCAAATGAACCGGAAGAAACCTCAGCCAAAAATGGTGAAGCCTGGCTAAACTGGCGAAACCCCCCAAATCTGGACTGCCTCCAAAATTTCCACCAAATTTGGCAGAAAAAATAATATCATTTTTTTAATTTAAAAAAATAATAAAAAACAACAATTGTTTTTTTATGAAAAAAAACAACTAAAAAAATAGCAATTGTTTTTTTGAAAAAAAACAATCAAAAAAACATCAATTATTTTTTTCAAAAAAAAAAAATTAAAAAAATATGTATATTTTTTTATATATAAAAAAAACACACAAAAAAACATGTTTTTTTTTTATTAAAGAAAAAAACATTAAAAAAACTTTATATTTTTGTAAAAAATATTTAAAAAAATGGCAGTCATTTTCTCTCTCCTCCATGCACAAAAATTGAGGTGGCACAGAAATCAAGATGGCACAGAAATTGAGACGACACAAAAAATGAGGCGGCACAGAAAATATGGCAGTAGAGAAATCAAGATGGCACAGAAACTGAGGTTGTTTTTTGCCTTGAAAAATGTGCCAAGAGCTTTGAATGAAAAACTAGGGCCCAAATTTCAACTGTGTCCAAAATGGACAAAATTTATATGAAATTTTACTATCCCAGGCCTTCTGGACGCAATGGTGAGGTCCGTTTGGGCTAAAAATTCTTCAAAAAAAATGTCACCCACGGATTGAAGACAAAAACCTCGAGAAAGCTGAGATTTTCTCCTTCGAAAAATATGCTTTAAACACTCCAGAACAGGCAGCAGTAGAGGGGCTCTAATACCATGAAGGATCTGAGAAATACTGATCTGATTACACCCAAGAACAACTGCATGAAAAATACCTGTTACAGGAAGAAAGCATAAAGAAGGAAAAAGATGAAGAACTCAGAAGTTACTCAAAATGTGAGAACGAAATTATAATCTGAATTAATGAACAATAATTACAAAGTTCAACCTTAAAAAGGTGAACAAAACCCTAAAAGGTAAAAGCTAGGTTTGCACATTAATAATTAATAAAATAATTAATTATTAATGCACCTAAGAGAAAGCTTAAGCAGTAAAGAGTAATAAAAAAACTTAAATAATTAAATCAACATGATTTAATTAATAAGTGATTACTCTATCACTTCCCTCTAAATTATGGGCTGAAGCAATCAACTGTGCTTCATACATACAAAATATATCTCCTCATAAATATGTCATAGAAAAAATCCTTTTGAAGCATGGAGTGGTACACAACCATAAGTTACACATTTCTGCATTTTTGGATCACGTGCATGGACTCGCATTCCTATAGACAAGATAAAGGCTTTGGAGCCTCAAAGAAAATAATCCATGTTTATGATGCAGAGGGTTTAGGACTCTAGAGTTTTCTCCACTCAATTGGCTTCTTTCTCTCTCCTAACCATCCAATGGTTACTTATATTTGGATTCCTTCCCAATTAGGATCTCCAAGACCCTCTCAACCAACTTCTCCTCCAAGGTATAGTTGATCTTTGGAAGCTTCCAAAGTTTATAGGCTCAACTAGTCCAACTAGTCCCCCAAATGCCTAGTCTTCTTCACTAGTTCCACTCCTAGAATTCCTAACCCCTGCTTAGGATCTTCCCATACATCCACCAAGACTCTTACCAATATTCTTAACCTATCCTAGTTCATTCTGAAATCTTTCCCATACTTCTAGACACCTTACCAATCCAATTGGTCTCAATTTCCCTAGGAGGCATATTTGTTAATTCCCTAGTAGGTCTAAATTCACTGTTTTAGGCTTATTTCTCCCAAATACTCCAAATGACTCCACAAAAGAACTTGAAAATATTTCAGGTATCAAAAAACACTATCAGGATCCAAAGTCCTGACCTTTGGATGCACACACAACCCTAGTTTCTTGCAGGCCCTAGGTTATAGCCTATTAATTAGGCCTCTGGACCAGTCAGCATGAACAATTGTCAAAATACTCTCCAACATTCGATTCACCTCCTCCCACCTTTGAATCCTTTTAGAAGACTATCTAGGGCACCTGAAAATGCCACTAAGTATTTTCCAAAAGATCATGGGTGCTCGAACCACTTCTTTCTTCACTCTGTCCTGGCTCACCTGGACTCACCAATCAGCCATAGGGCTTCCTATTTGGTCTAACAAATCCATTTCAACTGCAAGAAAGAAATAAAAAATCCCATCTACAAACTCTAACCCTACTTCCCCCATGGTTCAGTCAAATCCACCAGTGGGTTCTTAGGTTAGAGCCATTTCTAACTAAATAGCACTATGAAGTCACTTGCAGACCAGTGACCTTCAAAATTCAATAACTTTACACTAAAAACACTTAGAATAAAACTATCTACTACATACATAAGCTAATTGAAACCAATACACCACCATGGGGTCTGATCATCTATGCCAATCTGTACACAACCGTACAGTAGCAAAGAGAGAATGCAGATTACAAGAAAATAGTGACAGACATCCGTACAGAAGTCTCCAAAACAATTTTTGCAATCCAAAATTACATTAACCCCCTCCAAAGATAGAATCCATGCTCATATACCAATCATGGGGTAGTTATAAGTGATCTAACTATATTTTTCAATTTCTTGCAAAACTTGCTCGAGCAACTTTCAGAGTTGCTAGCAACTTTTTGCACTTTGAGCATTTTGACTCTTTTTGCCAACTCGATGGGTGAGTTTGACTTTGATGACCCTAGATAGGATATTTAGGGTCCTAAAACACCCCTCAAACCCACATTACACTAAAATATCAACTTTTCACTATTAAAGCCAAAATGACCCCAAAATCCCTAATGAGCACTAAGGCTCTTACAAACATGAAGTTAACTTATCATTTCATCCAACCCATTGGACCTTATTCCAAACCACACAAAAACATATAAGACAACACTAAAACACACCAAAACATCAAATGGGGAGGTTTCCTGCACCATACTCCCTTGGGACAAATAACTCAAGTCCCTTGAGTTTGGAGGTCTTCAATGGTGACCCCATGTTTTAGAATGTCTTCTTCTGTCATCCAAGTGGCCTCAACTTCAGGTAGTCCCTGCCACTTGATGAGGTACTCCTTGTAATTACCCTTGTCTTCTTTATCACTTTAGAATCTAGTACACTTTCCAATTTTAGTGGCATTGGGGTAGGCAAGTCTTTCACCCAATCATCATCCTCCAAATCTATAAGAGTAGACTGGCCTGTGTCTAGAGATGATCCCTTGTAGGGGTACAAGTCACAAACATTGAAAATGGGTGAAATTACCAATTCTGGAAACAACTCCACTTCATAGGCATTCTTGACATACTTGTGCAAAATCTTTAGTGGCCCTATCTTCTTCATGAGTATTTTAGCTGGTTGGTCTTTGGGTAGCCTCTCCTTCCTAAGGTAGGAAAGTACCAGATCCCCCACCTTGAACTGCAAGTCTCTTCTTGTCTGGCCAGCTTTGGATTTCTACTTCTCCACTTGCTTTTGTAAAGTCTTATTGACTTGATCACTAAGCTCCTTTATCTATTCTGCAAATGACTCTCCTTGAGCACTCCTCTTGTCCTTCAAATTGAGATCCCTCAACACCAAGATCCCTCTAGGATTAACCCCATATACTATCTCAAAGGGGATTTTACCTGTACTCCTATTAATGGAGTCATTATATGCAAACTCTGCTTTCCCTATGATGTGATCCCATGACTTTCCATGTTGTTTAGTCAAACACCGTAGAAAGTTCCCAAGTGACCTATTGACTACCTACATTTGTCCATCTGATTGTGGGTGGTAGGCTGAAGAGAAAGACAATTTTGTTACAAGAAACTTACATAGGGTCCTCCAAAAGTGACCCACAAACTTACTATCTCTATCACTTACAATATTTAGGGGAAATCCATGGATCCTTACAATGTCCCTAAAGAATAGACCTACAATTTGAGAAGCATCATTTGTTTTCTTGCATGGAATGAAGTGTGCCATTTTGCTAAAATGGTCCACCACCACCACAAACACACTGTCATGACCCCTAGGTGTCTTTGGTAACCCCAAAACAAACTCCATACTAAGACACTCCCAAGGTCTTTGGGGTATGGATAGGGGTCGGTACAACCCACTTTTTCTGCTTTATCCTTTTGCCATCTGAAAAATCTGACATTGTTCTACGAATCTCCTCACATTTGATTGTAACTGAGGCCAATAGTAGTGCCTATTCACTTGCTCCAATGTCTTATCCACTCCAAAGTGGCCCCCCCAAGCTACCTTGGTGTTTCTCCTTCAAAATATTTTCCCTCATTGAGCATTAAGGAATACACATAAGATGTCCTTTAAACAACAGGCCTTCCTTTAACATAAACTCATTGAAATCCCCTTTGAAACCCTGTTGAAACTTCACACATGCTTCATAGGCTTCTCTGAAATATTTTTTCTCCTTGTAGAGGTCCTTCAAATCATCCATCCCTACACTTCGCAATTGTATCTCCTATATTGTGAGTACTCTTCTACTAAGAGCATCTGCAACCTTGTTGCTAACCCCCTTCTTGTGCTTTATGACAAATGTATAAGCCTGCAATGGTTCTACCCACTTCAAGTGCCTTTGATTCAATTTTTCTTTTCCATTCAAGAAACTTAGTGCATGGTTATCAGTGTAGACCACAAACTCCTTAGGTAATAGGTAGTATCTCCACTTCTTAAGGGCTTCTACCATAGCATATAACTCCAAATCATAGTTGGAGTACTTTTGTTTAGCCTCATTCAACTTCTCTAAGAAGAAAATGATAGGATGTCCCTCTTGGCTTAGCACTACTCCAATAGTTATCTTGCTAGCATCACACTCTACCACAAATAATTGATTGAAATTAAGGAGCCTAAGAGTAGGTAGTTCTTAAATCCTCTTCTTTAACATTTCAAACCCTTGGTCTTCTGCCACAGTCCACTCAAACTTACATTTGATTCCACCTTTTATGGTGTTAAGAATAGGGGCACACACATGACTGAAATTTCTCACAAATTTCCTATAGTAGGAGGCCAACCCAGGGAAACTTCTAACATCCCCTATGGACCTAGGTGTAGGCCACTCCAATATTAACTTAACCTTTTCAAGATCCATCTTCATGCATCTATTAGCAACCACAAAACCAAGGTAAACTAGTTTCATTTTTAGAAACTCACACTTTTCTTGATTTATCATCAACTTCTCTTGATGTACCTTCCTCAAGACCATCTCCAAATGCTTCATTTTCTCCTCCTTGGACCTTCTAAATATCAAAATATCATCAAGGTAAACTATTACAAACTTACCAATGAACTCTGCTAGCACTTCATTCATTAGCCTCATGAATGTGCTAGGTGCATTACCTAGGACAAAGGGCATTACTAGCCACTCATACAGCCCTTCATTGGTCTTGAAGGCTATCTTCCACTCATCACCACGACTCACTCTTATCTGATGGTATCCTGACTTCAAATCCACCTTAGAAAAGTAACAAGATCCTCCCAAATTATCCATCAAATCTTCTATCTGGGGCATTGGAAACCTATACATGATTGTGATTTTGGTTATAGCTCTAGAGTCCACACACATCCTCCATTTTCCATCCTTCTTGGGTGCAAGTATTGTAGGTACAGAACATGGGCTTAAACTCTTCCTTATCAACCCCTTATCCAACAAATCTTGAATCTATTTGGCTATCTCTGCATTTTGACTTGGTGTCATCTTATATGTTGCTTTGTTTGTAAAATTTTCTGCATGAATTAGGTCAATCTAATGACTCACATCCCTGATAGGTGGTAATGCACTTGGCATTCCATTATCCACTATGTCATGGTATCTTTCCAAAAATGCTTGTATCTCTGGTGGCATGTTGACTTTCTCTTTGGTCTCCTCCTTTGGCTTCACTATCACTGCACAATAGACTCCTCTCTCCTTCTTCATGGCCTTTAGAAACTCCTTCCTACTCAATAACATCACACTTTTCCCCTCATGTTTCTCCTCATTAGGCTCTGGTAAAGGATCCATCTGAAATTTCTTTCCTAGCTTGGTCATCACATAACTATTCTTTTATGCATCATGTATTGCTTTGACATCATACTATCATGGACATCCTAGAAGTAGATTACATGCATCCATAGGCAGTATGTCACATACGACCTTTTCCTTATACTCTCCAATCTCAAACTCAACCATAGTTTTTTCATCTACCACTATTTGTTGACCCTTATTCAACCATGAAACCTTATAGGGTGTAGTATGAGGTATCCTTCTTAGTTTCAATTTGTCCACCATCTCTATGGATACTATGTTCTCATTGGATCCAGAGTCCATTATCACTTTGGAAATCTTCTCATGAGACCTACAAGTTGTCTTAAACAAATTATTTCTTTGAGGTGGCTCTATAGGGCTAGGCACTTTCAACAAAGTTCTTCTTAACATCAAGTTCTCCCCATCCAATACTGGCCCTACCTTGGAAATGGGTGAAGTAACACTTTGTGTTTCATCCTCTTGTACCAACTAATTTCTTCTATCACCCATTGAAGATGAGGAAGTCTTTTTAGGACACCTACCCATTGTGTGACCCACTTGGTTGAAGTTATAACACCTTCCAGTAAAGATTGAATTTGTTCTTCCTTGAGACTGAAATCTTCCTCTAGGAGGCCCTCTTCCTCTATATCCCCCTCTCTGAAAAGATCCTCTAAATTGATTACCCCTACTATTTTCCATAGCCTGACTATCTTCTTGTCTATTAGGTCTCTATTCTCTACCAAAATTACTCCTGCCTCTCTGAAAACCTCTATTATTGTTACCACATCTTCCTCTTTGATGGAATTCATTCCTCCTTCTAGCCTTATCCTCTACTCTCAAGGCTAATTGGAAATATTTGTGCATACTCCCAGGAGCCATCATGCTAATCTCATCTTGTATCCCTTGTCTCAACCCATTGAGATACCTTGCCACCTTCTCCATTTCTTCTTCTTGTCTTCTAGCCCTTAGGCTCAACTTGTGAAACTCCTCAGTGTAAGCACTCACTGTCATCTCCTTTTGTCTTAAGTTCTACAAATTTTGATACATTTGTATCTCATAATTAGTAGGCAAGAATTGTGCCCTCAATCTAATTTTCATTCTCTCCCAAGAAACAATCTTTTTATTTCCATTGGTTACCCTATCATCCTGCATCATGTTCCACCACACCAATGCAGATCCCTTGAGTCTAGCATTAGCACAGCTGACCCTCTTCTCCTCTGAGATTTATTTGTAATAAAATTGGTTGTCAATGGCTCCAAGCCAATCCAACAACTCTTCTCCATTCAGGCTACCATATTAATATGGTATGTGTTCCATTCTATCCTTGTTAAGGAACTTAAAGGCATCTAAGAATACATTTTTTACTTTGTCCATCTCAGGTTCTTTACCCTTATTGGATGATTCTTCTATCTGACTTTCATCATCTCCATCATTCTCATCTCCCCATTTAGTGATCTTCTTTTTGCCCTTTGTCTCGGAGACACTAGCCTTCTCCAAGAGGCCCTGAACCAATTCCACTATGGAATCCCTACTCATTTCCTTAGGAGGCATGTTTTCTACCTCTTGTCTCTCTTCCACTTTAGACATACTTAACCTTCAAGAAAATTTGATTCTGATACCACTCCGATGTAGAGGGTTTAGGACTCTAGAGTTTTCTCCACTCAATTGGCTTCTTTCTCTCTCCTAACCATCCAATGATGACTACTTTTTGGATTCCTTCCCAATTAGGATCTCGAAGACCCTCTCAACCAACTTCTCCTCCAAGGTATAGTTGATCTTTTGAAGCTTCCAAAGTTTCAGGCTCAACTAGTCCAACAAGTCCTCCAAATGCCTAGTCTTCTTCACTAGTTCCACTCCTAGAATTCCTAACCCCTACTTAGGATCTTCCCATACATCCACAAAGACTCTTACCAATCTTCTTGACTCATCCTAGTTCATTTTGAACTCCTTCCCATACTCCTAGACAACTTACCAATCCAATTGGTCTCAATTTCCCTAGGAGGCCTATTTGTCAATAAACCTCATATTATTAAGTCCCTACAAGATGCATTCCATGAAATACTTATAATGACTAACTGTCTATCAATTTTCATTGTCTGTCCTTATTCTCCTTGATTACTGATAAGATGTATAACTATTTACCGAAACTCAGTAAATAAGTAGAGTATACTTATCAACCCAGTGTTAACTATGTCAGATACAAAACAATAAAGAAATTAATAATACACACATAACACATTTATTTTTAACTTGGAAACCCTGTTAAGGGAAAAACCACTGGGACCGGTACCCCAAATTTTCACTCTTCTGAAGTGAGCCTTGTTAGAATCCAACCCTGTTAAAGGTTACAAACACACTTTTATGTGTGACCTTGTTAGAGGATTTTGTACATAGAGGTTGTCACTTAGTATCAGGCATCTATTGCTACCATCCTTGAATCAACCTCCTTCTTAGACTGTCAATAGGTATCGCGCAAGTCCAATGCTACTTTCATGAATCAACCTTTTTGGTACTCCTTGGGATGTACCTCAATATATGGAAGACTATTAAGTACTGCTCTGTTAAGAGACTTGATGCTTCAATGGTTAAACTGAAACACTGTGACCTGTTCATGATGCAACTTTGAATTGAAGATTTTCATATCTATTTAAGTACATTACCTCTCTGATCAATGTACAAATTCAATTCTTTTTGCTCCAAACTTTCTGCTCTATGATGATGTGCTTCACTATTCGTCGGTGTCTGCAGAATTCTTTAGCTCTCCTTCAACTTGATTGATCAAGGTTGTATGAATTTATTCTTCATTAGTTTCTCTTCAGCATCCTCTTTCCATTCACTCCCCTTAATCCCCTTTTTATGTGATACAAAAATGAATTAAGCTTGTCTCTTATATAGACATGATATTCATTGTTTCTTGATTCTTGATTCTTGGGGTGAAAAACAATCCAGCCAATTTGATTTAAAGTATAACTCCTGATTTATCTCATAGTTATCTTCTTGCCAACTGTACAAATCTTCTTTAAATAAAACACTTAACTCTAGTTGAATAAAACAAAGAAAATAACCAGTTAAGTCTATATTTATCTCTTGCCAGCTAGATATTTTGTCATTTTCTAAACTCTCTATTCCGTCGGTCAACTCTGTAGTTAGTCGTCGATGACAATTGACAGTTCCATTGGCGTGACTCTAGTTAGCTTCGGGATCTCCTTCCATCAAGAATCATTGGATTTCTACTTGTCGGGTAACTTTGTTTTCAGCTCGTCAGGCATCCTATGGGTTTTCTTCATCGGGCAACACTGTCTTTTTCTCGTCGGGTATCACTATGACTTTTCTTCTCTGCCTTTACCAATGGTGTGCACTCCGTCGGTGTTATCTATCACTTAGTGAATACTTGACTTTTATGCATTGCTGAAAGCATAACCTTTGTTCCATTGATTCTCTGAAGTCTTCGGCATTATGTACATGACCATACAAATGATATCAAGTTGACATCAATGACAATACAAACCATTAACTGATTTAATGTCTTGCATTATCTTCAACTTAACATTATCAAACATTCACTCAGTTACATGTCATCAATCTCTCCCTTTGGCATTGATGGCAACATAATATATTATCACACTATACTATTTCTAATACAATATGAAATACAACAGTTGAGATTCATCAAACTACCAGTCTTTTTGTTTGATAACTGATAAATGTTTGATCGTTGGTAAGCTCTATTTTAGCTTAGATTTTATTCTTATAGCTCTTTGTCTTCTGATGTGTTGAGTACTCTTCTTTTGTCAATTTCTCTCCTTTGACTGTTCTCTCTTTTTTAATGTGTCTTTTACTCTTTTCAGCAACTCTCCCTTTGTGTGATCTTTTATGCAACTTTCTCTCCCTTAGGATATGATCTCTCCCTATTGGAATAATCTAATAATGGATAATCTCTCTTCCTTCTTCTAAGAAGAATGTGATAATATGGATAATTTCTCTCCCTTTGACAACAATGCCAAACAAATATCTCATAGATATCTGACATTCATGTTAAACAATCTTTTCTCTCAATCCATAATATATTCCTTGAATTTCCCTTATCCATTAGCAATATAACAATATTCTTTGGTGCTTGGTTCTGGTATATACATGTTTGTATATAGATGTATCTTTGAAGTTCATCTCTTTGCTTGCATCAACATGAATGATATTCTGATAATATGTAGGCTGATGCAGCCTTTAGTCATATCACTGACTGGTAGACAAGGGTTTGACCCCTAGTCTCTTTCTTAAGTACTCAAATATATCCTTGTGTGGTGGCTTAGTGAAGATATCAGCTAATTGTTCTTTTGATTGCACATACTCAAGTATCACCTCTTTTTCTTGAACTTGTTCTCTCAAATAATGATACTTGATTGCAATGTGTTTAGTCTTGGAATACATGACTAGATTCTTAGAAATTTTTATTGCACTGGTGTTATCACAATAGATAATTACTAGTTCTGAGATCTTCATATTCATACCTTCCAGTAACTATTTGATCCATGCAATATTTGAGCAGTTTGCAACAGCAGCAACATGTTATGCTTTTGCAGTAGACTGAGAGATGCATCTTTGTTTTTTTCTAATCCATGTGACAAGTCTGTCACCCATAAAGAATTCTCCTCTAATTATTCTCTTCCGGTCATCAAGATTTCCAGCCCAATCAGTGTCGGTAAACACCTTAAGTTCAAATTTTCCTTCTCTTCTATACCATAAGCCAAATTCCTTAGTTTTCTTCAGATATCTTAGAATTCTTTTCACAATAGTCGTATGTGATTCCCTGGGGTTAGCAACAATTCCTACTACATGTGCAATATATGGTCTAGTGTGTACAAAATACATGAGTTTTCCAATCATTAATCTGTACAAAGTCTGATTTACCTCTATTGTCTTTTTCTCTTTTGCTAACTTACATCTAGTGGCCATCATTGTTCCAACTAGTTTGGAATCTTCCATCTTGAATTTTTTCAGGACCTCTTTGATGTATTTGGACTGTGTAATAAAAATACCTTCACTTTGTTGAATGATCTATAGACCAAGAAAGAACTTGATCTCTCCAAACATAGACATCTTAAACTCTTTTCTCATCTCATTAGCAAATGATTTTCATAGCATATCATTGCCTCCAAATATGATGTCATCAACAAATATTTTAGCAATCAAAGTATTAGGATCAGTATCTTCCTTCAAATAAAGATTATTTTTTTTATTAGTCCTTACAAATCCAATACTTATAAGATAGGAATGAAGTCGTTCATACCAGGCTCTAAGAGCTTGTTTCAATCCATACAAGGCTTTGTGAAGTCTACATACCATGTTTCTCTTGTCTGGATCGACAAACCCTTCTGGTTTCTCAATGTATACCTCTTCTTCAAGTATTCCATTTAGGAATGCTAACTTGACATCCATTTGATATACTTTGAATCCTTTGAATGCAACATAAGAAATTAGTATTCTCACTCCT
Source organism: Thuja plicata (assembly GCA_018584345.1). Classification (NCBI taxonomy): domain Eukaryota; kingdom Viridiplantae; phylum Streptophyta; class Pinopsida; order Cupressales; family Cupressaceae; genus Thuja; species Thuja plicata. The sequence continues at coordinate 1,857,771 of MU227925.1, forward strand.
TCTATCCTAGCGATAGGTGCAAAGGTCTCTCCATAGTCTATACCTTCTTCTTGTGCATACCCCTTGCATACTAGTCTTGCTTTATTTCTTGTGACTTCTCCATTCTCGTTCAACTTATTCCTAAATATCCAATTTATACCAATGACATTCTTATCATCTGGTCTTGGCACAAGTGACCATGTCTTGTTCTTTTCAATCTACTCAATCTCATCATTCATAGCACTTATCCATTCCTCATTATCTAGTGCAGCATTGAAAGATTTTGGCTCAAACTCACAAAGTAAACAATTTGAGTTAAAAGACTTACTTCTTGTTCTTGTACCAGCTTTCTTATCTCCAATGATCTGGATCTCTGGATGGTTCCTTCTTACATATCTTTCAAGTATAGGTATAGCTCTTTGTGTATCAGCTTGATCATTATTTTGATCTTCATTCTATTCTTCATCACCTTGCACATTATTTTGATTATTATCCTAACCATCGGTAACAGCAGTCTGACCGTCAGTTGTAATATTTTGTTGTTCTAGAATTAAGCACTATTGCTCGGGTAGAGTGTTGGGTTCTTCACAGTATACAAAATTATTGTAGTCTTTTGGTTATTTTGTGCTTTGTAGCTCATTCTTTTCTGAAAATTCATCTATCTTTACATTTGCACTTTCAACAATTTTGTTAGAAGCCTTAATGAGACATTTATAAGCTTTGCTTTTGGTGGAATACCCCAGAAAAATACCTTCATCACTCTTGGCGTCAAGATTTCCATTTCTATCATCCTTTAAGACATAACATTGACTACCAAAGATTTTGAAGTAACTTACATTGGGCGTTTTACCATACCATAGCTCATAAGGTGTCTTATTTGTGTCCTTCTTCAATTGTACTATGTTCAGTGTGTAGACACCAATACTGACAACTTCCCTCCAGAATATTTGGGTGATGCCTTTCTCTATCATCAGTGTTCTAGAGCAATCAACTATTTTTTTGTTCCTTCTCTCAGCAATCCCATTTTGTTGTGGTGTTCTTGGTGCAGAAACCTTTCTTTTTATACCATGCTCCTTATAGAAATTAGTGAATTCATCTGATACAAAATTCTCCTCCTCTATCTGACCTCAAGCATTTCAAATCCTTACCACTTTGTTTTCTACCATAGCCTTATACCATTTAAACATCTTGAATGCTTCAGATTTATCTTTAAGAAACATAATTGTCATCATTCTAGAGTAATCAACAACAAAGAGAATAAAATATATATCTCCATAATAACTCTTTGTCCTCATTGGTCCACATAAATCAGTATGGACTAATTCTAGAATGTTATTAGATGTATGGGTTTTTCTTTTGAAACTAGACTTAGTCATTTTACCTTTTTGACAATTCTTGCACATGATGTTGTCTGTCTTTGTCATCGTCAGTAAGCCTCTTACATTTCTCCTTCTGCTTATTTTCATCATGTTGTCAAAATTTACATGGCACAATATTTTGTGCCACAACCATATGTATTCATTTATAGTCATTAAGCAAGTGGTGTTAGTATCATTCAGATAGAATAAGTTACCTTTAGTTTGTTCATCGGTACCAATCAATTTTCCTGATTCATTGAAGATCTTTGCCTTCTTATTCTCAAATGCTACTTGGTGACCTGAATTATTCAGCTGAGAAACACTCTACAGATTATAATTCAATCCTTTTACCCAATAAGCATTTTCACATTTAATCAGGTTATTCAGCATTATAGTTCCTTTACCTTCAACTGGATAAGGTGTATCATTACCCATTCTTACTTTGGTACCATTATAATACTCTAAAGTGTTAAAATTTTCTTTATCACTGGTCATGTGGTGAGTGCAGCCACTATCTATAATCCAAATGTCATTCTTTCTAACCTTAGATATGAGTACAATTTCTACATACCTTTCATCTTCATCTGACTCATCCTTCATATCCACAAATACCATCTTGATGTCTTCATCAGGTTCGGTGTCAGTATCTTCATCTTTGCAAGCAGCTAGGTAGCTAGCCTTCTTTCCTTTGTCCTTGTAGTCTCGGGTTGTTGGAAAGTGACAATGCAAGCAATTGTTATTTTGTCATTGATGTCAAACCTTAACTAGTGAGACTATTGTTATCTATTTGAGTACCATATCTATTGATTGATGAAGAATATTTAACAAGAAGACCAAGTGAATGGTTGAGTTAAGGCAAATAAAAGGGTACTTGATCAGTTGGCACTCTGGAAAAGGAATTAGTTTTTTATCTTTCAAAGACAGTCTGGCTGTTTTGTGTCGAGCAAGTCTGGCTTGTGCCGAGCAAGTTTGGTTTGATGTCAAACGAAGTTGTTTGTGACGAGCAAGTTTGTTCAGTGCCGAGCACCAGTTAAATTTCCAAGTGGAAATAGTGATGTTGGCCGACTTACAGTATTTGGATTAATGATGAGATTTGAGATCTCTGGCCGACTTAGTTCATTTTATTGGGATATGTAAAGTTAATTAAAGATTGATCCACGTCATTTAATGTATGGGTAACCGTAATTGATGCATGGATTCAAGATTTAATTAGAGACTACTTTGGACAAGTAAATGTAATGTAATGATGAAATAATCTATTGGATCTGACCTAACCTAAGATCTATGATCTTGATTAAGCAGCAAAGATTTATTTGACCTAGATAGAGAGGTATATGATAACCTCAAAGGGTTATTCTTTGAAGAGTGGATGTGGTGGTGGATGTACTAATTGGTGTACATGTGTGTATGCAAGAGCATTTCATAGTTGATTTACTCATTGGCATGACCTAGCAGAGAATGTTGAACACAGAAGCAAAAAGCTACATGTGTGATTGCTTGATGGATTTCCAAGTAGATCAAAAGATTAAAATGATAATGCAAGCCACTCAGTAAGTTAGCATCAGAGCTGTAATTGGATCTGAATTTGCAAAGTAAGTTGTAAGTATCAGATCACAACTACTGATTACTTTCTAACCATTGTATCAGTTAAAATACTTTAACAAGGTTGACCTAACAGTCATTTGTATAAATCCTATAAGAAAGGTGACATTCAGGTAGAATGTTCTAAGTCCTCTAACAAGGCCACTCCTGATAGGGTGACTAAATCCTTTAACCAGGTCACACCTAACAGTGTGTTATTGTAACCTTTAACAGGGTTGGCTCCTCACAGAGCTCACTTTAGAAGAGTGAAACTTGGTAGCATCTTACTGGTGGTTTTTCCCATATTGGGTTTCCACGTTAAATACTTGTGTCAACTTGTGTGAATGCTTATGGTTTGTTTTACTGTTATGTTTCTACAAGCTAACTACGTTAAACAGTAAACTGCATGATTAAGTTGTTGATATATGTTACTGCTGCCAAGTAGATTTGAAATATAGAAATTTTTATTTGCTACATCTAGACCTGAGCATAACTAATTCACCCCTACCCTCTCAGTTATTCTAAATTCATTCTAACAATTGGTATCAGATCTTTGGTCTCCTGAAAACACTTTGAAGGTACTTGGAGCGAAAAGATCAAGATGTATAAAAAGGAGGTTCCGAAGCTAAACAAAGATAACTTTCCTGCATGTCAGATTTTGACGAAACAACATCTGGCCGATATTGGAGATGATGCTAAGCAACCTATTTAAAATGACTATGTATCACCTACTACTCCTCTCACAGCTGCACAACTAAGATAAAAGAAAGAGCACAATCAAGCAATGTTGGAGATTGCATCATCATTGAGCTATTAAGAGTTTGATGATATAAAGAGTTGCACAAATGCAAAGCAGATGTGGGATAAATTAGCAACTGGCTATGGTGGAGACACAAATGTTCTGAGAGATAAATCAAAATGTTTAAGAGGTAAGTTTGAAGAGATGAAACTGCAAGAAGGTGAAAAGGTTAATCAATATTATGGTAGAGTAAAAGAAGTTGTAAATGCCATTAGAGGAGCTAATGGAACAATAGATGAGAACACTATTATGAGAAAGGTACTGAGAACTCTACTTCCTATATATGCTATTAGATTTTCTACAATTCAAGAACTGAGATGTCCTCCTAACAATAATCTGAATCTGGAAAATCTGATAGGCAGACTCACTGCATTTGAAATGTCAAATTATGATAACTACAATCCACAAGGTATTGATTTTTCTTTTAGATCTCAGTTGGTCATTAATAAATCTAAGAAAGGAAAGAAACATGTGAACAGTGATAGTGACACTATTGATGATTATCATGAAGAACTCGAAGCACTTATGGCAAAAGGTTATCCGAAGGAAAAGGAAAACACAAAGGTAAACTTCCTATCATTTGTTTTTCAAGCAATAAAGTTGGTCATATAGCTGCTAGATGTCCTCATAAGAATGAAAAAGATGAAAGAAAGGACAACAAATATAAGGAATACAAAGATAAAAAGATATAAGGATTACAAAGACAAAAGTAAGAAATCTTGTTATATTGCTGAAGAAACTTCTGACAATGATACTGAAAATTCTGATGAAAATGATATAGAAGTTGTTTATGTTGCAATAAAAGAAGATTATGATGATGATGAGAAAAATGCATTAATTTCTTATAAGAGCAAAGGCGATCATTGGATCATTGATAGTGGTTGTTCCCACCATATGAGTGGTGACAAGGATAAGTTTGAAACCCTAAACCAATGTAAACGAGGATATGTAAAATTTGGTAATGATGCACCATGTCTCATCAAAGGTAAAGGATTGATTAACTTGACTGACAAAATCAGATGTGATAATGTGTATTGGGTTGATGATCTTAATTCTAATTTGCTGAGTGTTGCACAGCTAAACAATTTTGGTTGCAGAGTTGAGTTCCATCATAGAAAAGAAAAGATTTATGAATCTACTAGAGAACTAGTTGGAAGTGGTGATCAGACTAAAGGTAACTTGTTCTATCTAGATTTATCTGAAGAAACATGTTTGTTTGCACAGTACAATGATGTTTGGTTATGGCATAAGAGATTGTGTCATGTGAACTTTGATAACTTGGTAGGCATAAGTAAATTGAAAAGGGTTAGAGGGATACCTAAGTTAAAGAATCCTGAGAATGCAATGTGCAAAAAATGTCAACTAGGAAAGATGACTAAGTCTAGTTTCAAGAGTAAAACACATATTTCAGAGGAAATTTTTGATTTAGTCCATACTAATCTCTGTGGTCCCAATGGAGAAAGAAGCTACTATGGTGCTAGATATTTTATTCTATTTGTTGATGATTATTCAAGGATGATGACTGTAATGTTTCTCAAGGAAAAATCTGATGTATTCCAGTTATTTAAATGGTACTTAGCTAAAGTTGAAAAGGAAACAGGAAAAAGTTTGAAATGCTTAAGATCTGATAGAGGTGGAGAGTTTATTTCTAATGAGTTCAATAGGTTCTGCAATGACCCAGGTATAAAGAGATAGATGTCCACACCCAGGACACCTCCACAAAATGGTATTGCTAAATGCAGGAATAGATCTATCATGGACTATGCAAGAACACTAATGATGGAGAAGAATGTTGCACAAAAATACTGGAAAGAAGCTGTAAGTACTGTAGTCTATACCATGAATAGAGTACAAGTCAAGAAAGGTACAAATGCTACACCTTATGAACTTTGGTATGGTTATGCACCTAGTGTAAAGTATTTTAAAGTATTTGGAAGCAAATGTTTTATACTGAAGGACAATAAAAATGGAAAACTTGATGCTAAAGGTGAAGAAGGTATATTCCTTGGTTATTCAATGAAAAGAAAAGCATACAAATGTTTGAGTTCTAATACTAACAAAGTTGTGGAAAGTGCAAATGTTAGAATTGATGAGTTTGCAGAAAGGAATGAAGCTGAAAGTACACAAGAGCCTGAAAGCTATAGATCATTTGTATATCTGGATGAGGTAGATTCTAATACATTACCTAAGACTACTATCAAGCAACAGTCTGCACCTTCTGAGTCATAGAGTGGAGTTTCCAGGCAACAACAAGAAAATGTTGAGCTATCTGATGGAGATACTGAGTCTCAGAATCAACCAAAACTGAACACAAACATTGAACCTGAAGCAAGACCTGAGCCTACTCTAGAAAAATATGTGAGGAGACACCACAATTATGATCAAATCATTGGATCAAAGGATTATGCAGTTATGACATGAAGTTGAGAGATGGCACATGTCTCTTATGTGAATTTGAGCCCAAAATAGTGAAAGATGCTTTAGAAAATGAAGATTGGATATAGGCAATGAATGAGGAAATTGAACAAATTGAGAAGAACAAGACTTGGACACTTGTACCTAGGCCAATGGACAAAAATGTAATTGGTACAAAGTGGGTATTCATGAACAAACTAAATGAACATGGAGATGTGACAAGAAACAAAGCTAGACTGGTATGCAAGTGTTATACACAGGAGGAAGGAATTGACTATAATGAAACATTCACCCCAGTTGCAAGATTGGAAGGAGTTAGAACCTTACTTGCATATGCAGCCTATAAAGGATTCAAATTTTATCAGATGGATGTGAAGTCTGCATTTCTCAATGGTATCTTGGAAGAAGAAGTGTATATTGAGCAAGCTGATGGTTTTGTTTACCCAAACAAAAGGAATATGGTTTGCAGATTACACAAAGCACTATATGGACTGAAGCAAGCACCAAGAGCATGGTATAAGAGATTGCAGAATTATCTGATCAAGATTGGATTTGCAAGAACCAATGACAACAACAACCTATACTTAAAGATAGATAAAAGCAAAGGTACATTATTAGCTGAAATTTTTGTAGATGACATCATATTTAGTGGACAAGATGTGTTATGCCAAACATTTGCAATAGAGATGCAAACTGAATTTGAGATGTCTATGTTTGGTGAGATAAAATTCTTTGTTGGCTAACAAATTTATCAAATGAAGAATGGAATCTATATCACTCAATCTAAATATATCAAGGAGATACTAAAAATTTTTGGAATGGAAGAGTCCAAACCAGTGAGTACACCCATGGCTATTGGATAGAAGCTGAAAAAAGATGATGACACAAAAGAAGTGAACCAAACACTACAAATCAATTATTAGAAAACTACAGTATGTTGTACACAGTAGACTTGACATTGCCCTAGCTATTGGAATTGTTGCAAGGTTTTTTGCTAACCCCAAGGTAACTCACATGATGGCATTAAAAAGGATTCTAAGATATTTGAGAGGAACTAATGACTATGGTCTATACTACAAAAAGAATGACAAGTTTGAACTCAGAGTTTACACTGACTCTGATTGGGCTAGAAATGTTGATGACAGGAAAAGCACTACTGGTGGAGCATTTCTATTAGGAAAAAGATTGATCTCATGGACAAGCAAGAAACAAAACTGCACCTCCCAATCTATAGCTAAAGCCAAGTATGTGGCAGCAGTAGTCAATTGTTCTAACATTGTGTGGTTGAAGATACTACTAAAAGGTATGAAGGAAGAAATCACTAAACCAGTTGTCATATATTGTGATAACATGAGTGCCATTAATATTTCTAAAAACCTTATTATGCACTCGAAGACAAAGCACATAGCTATCAAGTATCATTACTTGAGGGAGCTAGTTCAGAATAAAGAAGTGAGATTGGATTATGTGAACACTAAAGAACAGTTAGCAGACATATTCACAAAGGCACTACCCAAGGATGCTCATGAGTATCTGCGAGGTAAAATGGGGGTGATTTCCCTAACTAAGGCTAATTAAGTTCTGAATGGTACTGTTGCATCAAATTTTAAATTCATTTTACTTGACACATTGATACATAGTAAGTCACACTTTAGGATGCTAACTAAAGTTGTGAAGTTGGAAAAAGATAGAAAAGAATTCGGCCAACATCACTGTTTCCACTCAACAATTTCACTGGTGCTTGACACTAAAAAAACTTTCTCATCACAAACAACTTTGCTCGGCATCAAACCAAACTTTCTCGGCACAAGCCAGACTTGCTCGGCACAAAATAGCCAGAAAAACTATCTTTGAAATATAAACAACTAATTACTTTGCCAGAGTGCCAACTGATCAAGTATCCTTTTATTTTCCTTAACTCAACCATTCACTTGGTCTTCTTGTTAAATCTTCTTCATCAATCAATAGATATGGTACTCAAACATATAACAATAGTCTCACTAGTTAAGGTTGACATCAATGACAAAATAACAATTGCTTGCATTGTCACTTTCCAACAATAAAGTGAGTGTTGGCACCAATTGTTAGAATGAATTTAGAATAACTGAGAGGGGAGGGGTGAATCACTTATCCTCAGGTCTAGATGTAGCAAATAAAACTTTCTGTATTTCAGATCTACTCAGCAGCAGTAGCATATATCAACAACTTAATCATGTAGTTTACTATTTAATGTAGGTTAGCTGGTAGAAACATAACAGTAAAACAAACCATAAGCATTCACACAAGTTGACACAAGTATTTAATGTGGAAACCCAATATGGGAAAACCACTAGTAACATTCTACCAAGTTTCACTCTTTTGAAGTGAGCTCTATGACGAGCCAACCCTGTTAAAGGTTACAATAACACACTGTTAGGTGTGACCTGGTTAAAGGATTTTGTCACCCTATCAGGAGTGGCCTTGTTAGAGGACCTAGAATATTCTACCTGAATGTCACCTTGCTTAGAGGATTTATACAAATGACTATTAGGTCAACCTTGTTAAAGTATTTTAACTGATACAATGGTTAGAAAGTAATCAGCAGTTGTGATCTTATATATACAAATTACTTTGCTAATTCAGTTCCAGTTACAACTCTGATACTAACTTACCGAGTGGCTTGCATTGATACATACAACTTACTTTGCAAATTCAGATCCAATTACAGCTCTAATGCTAGCCTACTAAGTGGCCTGCATTGTCATTTCAATCTTCTAATCTGCTTGGAAATCTGTCAAGCAATCACACATGCAACTTTCTACTTCTGTGTTCAGCCTTCTCTAGTAGGTCATGCCAATCAGTAAATCAACTATGCAATGCTCTTGCATACACACATGTACACCAATCATTACATCCACCACCACATCCACTGATACATACAAATTACTTTGCAATTTCAGATCCAATTATATCTCTAATGCTAACTTACTGAGTGGCCTGTATTGTCATTTCAATCTTCTGATCTGCTTGGAAATCCGTCAAGTAATCACACATGCAACTTTCTTCTTCTGTGTTCAACCTTCTTTGCTAGGTCATGTCAATCAGTAAATCAACTATGCAATGCTCTTGCATACACACATGTACACCAATTAGTACATCCACCACCACAACCACTCTCCAAATGTGTGTATGCAAGAGCATTGCATAGTTGATTTACTGATTAGCATGACCTAGCAGAGAAGGCTGAACACAAAAGTAGAAAGTTGCATGTGTGATTTCTTGACGGATTTCCAAGCAGATCAGAAGATCGAAATGACAATGCAGGCCACTTAGTAAGTTAACATCAAAGCTATAATTGGATCTAAATTTGTAAAGTAAGTTGTATGTATCAGATCACAACTGTTGATTACTTTCTAACCATTGTATCAGTTAAAATCCTTTAACAAGGTTGACCTAACAGTCATTTGTATAAATCCTCTAAGCAAGGTGACATTTAGG
>MU227925.1:1867441-1881901 GCA_018584345.1 Thuja plicata
AACCTTTAACAGGGTTGGCTCCTCACAGAGCTCACTTCAGAAGAGTGAAACTTGGTAGCATGTTACTAGTGGTTTTTCCCATATTGGGTTTCCACGTTAAATACTTGTGTCAACTTGTGTGAATGCTAATGGTTTATTTTACTGTTATGTTTCTACAAGCTAACTACATTAAATAGTAAACTACATGACTAAGTTGTTGATATATGCTACTGCTGCCAAGTAGATCTGAAATACAAAAAAATTTATTTGCTACATCTAGACCTGAGGATAACTGATTCACCCCTCCCCTCTTAGTTATTCTAAATTCATTCTAACAATTGGTATTAGAGTGAAATTTATACATACCTTTCATCTTCATTTGACTCATCCTTCACAACCACAAATACCATCTTGATGTCTTCATCAAGTTTGGTGTCAGTATCTTCATCTTTGCAAGCAGCTAGGTAGCTAGCCTTCTTTCCTTTGTCCTTGTAGTCTCGGGTATCTCTTCTTTCTGATTGTCGGTAACCTCTGTAATCTTTTTTATCACCTCTATCATATTTCTTCTCAAAAGATCTGTCATTACTTTTGTCATCTTTTTTTCTATTAAGACATCTTGTAGCAAAGTGTCCAATATCTTTACAATTAAAGCATACAAGTGGTAACTTGCCTTTGTATTTACCTTTGCCTCTCTGCATTCTTCGAGCCATAAGTGCTTCTATTTCATCTAGATCTTCTTCTTCACTTTCACTTTCACTATCTCTTCTAGATGTATGTCTATGACTTGATTTTCTTATTCTCATAGAATACTTAAATGCAAACTCTAAGTTTGGTAAGACACTATTATCAAAGTTATTCATCTCAAATGAAATCAGTCTACCAATTAAAATATCAAGCTTGTAACTATATTGTTTGCTACTTCTCTCATTTATTAAATGGAAGAAACTCTAATAGCATATATAGGCAATAAGGTTCTTAAGATTTTACTTACCACTATCTCCTCTTCAAGTGTACCTCCAACTCCTCGTGTAGCATTGACTACTTCTTTTATTCTTTTGTTGTACTGTGTGATTTTTTCTCCTTCTTTCATTCTGAGATCGTCAAATTTTCCTCTAAGGCTTTATGCCTTGGCTCTCAAAACATTTGTATCACCTCCATGTACAAGCTTCAGTTTGTCCCACATTTGCTTTGCAGTTTTGCAATCCTTGACATCTTCAAATTCAGCATCAGAGAGTGAGGAAGAAAGCTCTATAACCATGCAGTTGTGTTCATGCTTCTCTCTTAATTTATCTACTGTCAATACTCTTGTAGGAAACACATATTCAGTATCTAGGAATTGAGTAACATCATTACCAATACCTGATAAGTGGAGTCTTATCCTGCTTTTCCATGAAGCAAAGTTTTCTTTGTTCAACTTAGGCACATCTCATATGTTCATCTTGTGATCTTGACTTAGGTCTTGAAACCTTCCTTTCTAAAAACACAAGCTCTGATACCAATTGTTAGTAATAACTAAGAGGGGGGTGAATCAGTGGCCTCAAAAGTTTATCCTTCAAACATTAACCCCCAATCAAATAAACCTCATATTATTAAGTCCCTACAAGATGCATGCCTTGGAATACTTATAATGATTAATTGTCTATCGGTTTTCCTTGTCTGTCCTTATTCTCCTTGATTACCGATAAGCATTATAACTATTTATTGAAACTCAGTAAATAAGCAGAGTATACCCATCAACCTAGTGTTAACTATGTCAGATACAAAACAATAAAGAAATGAATCATACACACATAACACATGATTTTTTAACGTGGAAACCTTGTTAAGGGAAAAACCACTGGGACCGGTACCCCAAATTTTCACTCTTCTGAAGTGAGCCCTGTTAGGAGCCAACCCTGTTAAATGTTACAAACACACTGTTAAGTGCGACCTTGTTAGAGGATTTTATACATAGAGGTTGTCACTTAGTATCGAGCATCTATTGCTACCATCCTTGAATCAGCCTCCTTCTTAGACTATCAATAGGTATCAGGCAATTCCAATGCTACTTTCATGAATCAACCTTTTTGGCACTCCTTGGGATGTACCTCAATATATAGAAGGCTGTTAAGTCCTTCTCTATTAAGAGACTTGATGCTTCAATGGTTAAACTGAAATACTATGACATGTTCATGATGCAACTTTGAATTGCATATTTTCAGATCTATTTAAGTACATTACCTCTCTGATCAATGTATCAATTGATTTCTTTGTGCTCCACACTTTCTTCTCTATGATGTTGTGCTTCACTGCTCGTCAGTGTCTGCAGAATTATTTAGCTCTCCTTCAGCTTGATTGATCAGGATTGTATGAATTTATTCTTCATGAGTTTCTCTTCAACATCCTCTTTCCATTCACTCCCCTTAATCCCTTTTTCATGTGATATGAAAATGAATTAATCTTGTCTCTTATATAGACATGATATTCACTATTTCTTGATTCTTGATTCTTGGCATGAAAAACAATCCAACCAATTTGATTTAAAGCATAACTCTTGATTTATCTCATAGTTATCTTCTTGCCAACTGTACAAATCTTCTTTAAATCAATCACTTAACTCTGGTCGAATATAACAAAGAAAACAACCAATTAAGTCTATCTTTAGCTCTTGCCAGCTAGATATTTTGTCATTTTCTAAACTCTTTGTTCCGTCGGTTAACTCTGCAGTTAGTCGTTGGTGACAACTGATAGTTCCATTGGCATGACTCTAGTTAGCTTCAGGATCTCCATCCGTTAGGCATCATTGGATTTCTACTCATCAGGCAACTCTGTTTTCAGCTCGTCGTGCATCTTGTGGTTTTGATTCATCAAGAAACACTGTCTTTTTCTCGTCAGGTATCACTGTGACTTTTCTTCTTTGCCTTTACCGATGGTGTGCACTCCATCGGTGTTATCTATGACTTAGTGAATACTTGACTTTTATGCATTGCTGAAAGCATAACCTTTGTTCCACTGATTCTCTGAAGTCTTTGGCATTATGTACATGACCATACAGATGATATCAAGTTGACATCAATGAAAATACAAACCATTAACTGATTTAATGCCTTGCATTATCTTCAACTTAACATTATCAAACATGCAATTAGTTACATGTCATCAGCTCCCAAATCCTCCAAATGACTCCACAAAAGACCTTGAAAATATTCAAGGTATCAACAAACACTATCAGAATCCAAAGTGTTGACCTCTGGATGCACCCACAACCCTAGTTTCTTGTAGGCCCTAGGTTTTAGCCTATTAATTAGGCCTCTGGACCAGTTAGCATGAACAATTGTCAAAATGGTCTCCAACATTTGATTCACCTCCTTCCACCTTTAAATCCCTTTAGGAGACTATCTAGGTCACTTGAAAATGTCACTAAGACTTTTCCAAAAGATCATGGGTGCTTGAACCACTTCTTTCTTCACCCTGTCCTGGCTCACCTGGATTCACCAGTCAGCTATAGGGCTTCCTATTTGGTCTAGGAAATCTATTTCAACTAAAAGAATGAAATAAAAAATCCTATCTACAGACTCTAACCCTACTTCCCCCATGGTTTCAGTGAAATCCACTGGTGGGTTCTTAGGTTAGAGCCATTTCTAACTAAATAGCACTGTGAAGTCACTTGCAGACTCATGACCTTCAAAATTCAATAAATTTACACTAAAAACACTTAGAAACAAACTATCTACTACATATGGAAGCTAATTGAAACCACTACACCCCCATGGGGTCCGATCACCTATGTCAATCTATACACAATCGTACAGTAGCAAAGAGAGAATGTAGATTACAAGAAAACAGTGACAGACATCCATACAAAAGTCTCCAAAACAATTATTGTAATCCAAAATTTCATTAACCCCCTCCAAAAATTGAATCCATTCTCATATACCAAGCATGGGGTAGTTAAAACTGATCTAACTACGTTTTGCAATTTCTTGCAAAAGTTGCTCGAGCAACTTTCAAAGTTGCTAGTAACTTTGTGCACTTTGAGCATTTTGACTCTTTTTGCCAACTCGATGGGTGATTTTGACTTTGATGACCCTAGATAAGATATGTAGGGTCCTAAAACACCCCTCAAACCCACATTACACTAAAATATGAACTTTTCACTATTAAAGCCAAAATGACCCCAAAATCCCTAATGAGCACTAAGGCTCTTACAAACATGAAGTTAACTTATCATTGCATCCAACCCATTGGACCTTATTCCAAACCACAAAAACATCTAAGACAACCCTAAAACACACCAAAACATCAAATGGGGAGGTACCCTACACCACTTTATTGGATATCCAAATGGTACAAAGGGCTACAAATTGCTTGATATTTCCATGGGAATTCTCTTCATATAGAGGAGTGTCTATTTTGATGAAAGTCCCATGCATGCATCTCTAGAGAAACTCAAATATGATAGATGCAATCATTTTGATCTGAATTTACATTCACCCAAATCTGAATCAAATGAACACATGCATCCCAATGGAGATCTAGATCTAGAACCAATTCCAAATTGAGCTTCTAGTGATGATTCAGTCTCTCCTGTGAGAAAACAAAGAACAAGGAGCTTGGTTGATATATATTCTTCCCCTAATTCATTTTCAGCTAATCCAATTAAGCCAATGCATGCTTATGTGATTCAAGAATATGATCCTCAAAGTTATGCAGCAGCTGTAGGAAATCCTCATTGGGAAGAATCCATGGATGAGGAGAATAATTCTCTCATTGCAAATCAAACTTGGGACTTGGTTTCACTTCCATCCAATCACAAGCTTGTAAGGTGTATGTGGATCTACAAAACAAAGAGATCAGCAGATGGTCAAGTTAGTAGATACAAAGAAAGGTTGGTTTCCAAAGGGTTTCAACAAGTTCATGGCATTGATTATGATGAGACTTTTTCTAATGTGGCAAAAATGGACTCCATTTGATTGGCTCTTGTCATTGCAACATCAAGTAGGTGGGAGATTCATCACATGGATGTGAAGAATTCATTTCTTCATAGTGATCTTGAGGAGGAGATCTACATGGATCAACCACATGGGTACGTACATAATTCCTCTTTGGTATGCAAGATCAATAAATCACTCTATGGCCTCAAGAAGACACCTAGAGCTTGGTAAGATAAAATGGATTCTTATCTTTTTTCTCAAAATTTCATGAGATGCAAATCTGGTCCAAATGTTTATATGTTGAGAACATCTAACTCTTTTTTTCTCATAGTACTCTATGTAGATGATCTACTAATAACAGTTGATTCATCCTCAGCTATTATTACAACCAAAAAAGCTTTGCATGATCAATTTTCCATGATAGATATGGGTCTTCTCAAATTTTTTATTGGTCTTGAAATCAACAAAATTGAATCACGTGTCCAAGTTTCTCAATCCAAGTATGTAAGAGGTCTCTTGTCTCACTTTCAAATGAATAATTGTAAGCCAGCCACCACACCTTTCCTATTAGGGGTCGAGCTTGAGGATGGAAATGATACACCATTGGTTGATTGCACACTCTACCGTCATCTTGTGGAGAGTCTTCTTTATCTCACTCACTCTCATCCAAATCTATCATATGTGGTGGATGTTGTTTCTAGATACATGCAGGAACCTCATGAGCTACATTGGAAAGCTTCCAAGCATATACTTGTCTATGTTCAAGAAACCATTAGCTATGGGATTTATTATTTAGCTAGATGCACATTGGATCTCATTGGCTATACTAGTTCTTATTGGGCTGGTGATAGCATTGATCACAAATCCACTTCAGGATATGTACTCAATTTGAGACATGGTCCAATTTGTTGGTCAAGTAAGAAGCAATCTTCCACTGCTTTATCCTCTATACAGTCTGAATATAGAGGTGCAATCAATATCACCATTCAGGATATTTGGTTGTAGAACTTCCTCACTGAGCTAGGTATCCATTTCATAATCCAACTCTCATTTGGTATGATAATTAGAGTACACTGGAAATTTTTAAAGATCCAGTAGAATGACAATAGACAAAACACATCAAGATCCACATGCACTACGTCTGATATTTGATCGATGATGACATAATAGATTTGCAGTATTATGCCACGTCTCACCAGATTGCTGACATCTTCACCAAGACATTCACTGAGCAGAAGTTTCACTTTCTTTGATATCTTCTTGGGGTGAAAGACATTGTAATCTAGTAGTTTTCTTACCTTGTTAGCATCTTTTTGAGGGGGCATTTTATTTCCAATGGGTTTTTTTCCCTCTTTCCTCATTCATTTCTTAGTTAGAATTAAGGGAGGGTGTTAAAGTAGTAGTTAATTCCAACTCTAACTATTTATTGAAACTTTTTCATCACTTTTTCCAACTATTATTTTGGGCCTTCCACCATTTCTAGCTTCGGGCAGTCTGTTGATTCCTATCGTGGACTAAAATGTAATCACCATAATCTATTGGTTCATACAGTGGCATTTTTATTTGTAATGTCTATTTTATTTTCAATTGAATATGAGTTTTATTTGATAGACGAGCTCTCTATTTTTCCTACAACTTTGTATCTTTCTTTCTTTCTAAGCAAAATCTGTGCATCTTCAACTACAATTTTTTAGACAAATTAGCAGAAAAATCAAATAGTAGCTATGTTTTTAATGAGACAATAGAAAACCATCATACTGCTATATATTTTTCTTAGATTTTGTGTTCAGTTATTTTTAAATTTTTTTTATGGTAAAAGACTATGAACTCCCAAAGCTGACTTAGTTTTCTATAATTCAAAGAATTTCATTTTGAAAAAATAATCATGCTTAATGGGCTCCATTAAATTTGATTCATAAATGTCAATAGATGAAAAATTGTTGATAGAGATGAAGAAAGGGGTCTATTCTAAGAAGATCACACTTGATAAATACTTTATAGGTTGTTTTTTTTTTAATATTTGAGTTAGAATGGTCAAGGTTTGGGGAGTCAATGGTGGAAAAGTTTGAGCTCTGCAACTATCTTGTGTCTTCCTTAGGGTTTCCTTTTTAGGCTAGTAGTACTTAGCTATTATTCTGCATTTATTGTAGGATTTTAGGGTTTAATAGAGGTGGCCAATTCTGGCTCAACAATTGTTGTTGGTGTCGAAGTGTTGGTTGTTACTGCTAATGGCTCCACCAAGAAAGCTTCCCAAGAAATTTCTCCCCAAGGTTTTCCACGAGGTAAGTCTTCTACCCCAAATGTGGTTTCACAAGTTTTATATTTTGACCAGACTTGTGACTGCTTAGAAAATCATACCCTTATTGGTTATTTTATTGGTAGAATTCCATCTAAGAGTGTGGTCAAAGATTAGGTCACCAAATCCTAGGCCCCTCATGGGGTTCATCTGGATGGTGTCCAGAACCTTACTAAAGGTTTTTTGCTTTTCTTTTTTGGGAACCTATCACATGTTGACGGTGTTCTCAAACATGGTCCCTGGTTTGTTCACACTTCTTTGTTAGCTTTCCAACCTTGGTCATAAGACTTTACCATCTCCAAAGATAAGAAGTTAAAATTCCCTATTTGGGTTGAATTTCCTGGTCTGCCTTTATCTTATTGGCCTTTCCTGCAAAACATAGCACAATCACTTGGTCAAGTTATTTGTTTGGAACCTAGCCATTTTTTCATGTTTTCCCTTAGAAGATATTTTTTGTAGTGAATGATCTTTCCTAGGACCTCTGTGAGTCCATAGATATTTAGATTGGTGGGCATCCCTTCACCCAGAAGGTAATGTCTCTCAATTTTCCTGACATTTATTTTTGTTGCCACTCTGCAAATCACAAGATTAAGGAATGTCTTTTGGTTGCTTCTCGATCGAGGGTCATTCCTAAAGAACGAGTCATTCCTTGTCCCTCAAAGGCTAATAATGAGGCCACCAAAATAGTGACATCTTGGACTACTATGGTTTACAAGAGAAAATAAGGAATGGTACCTCAACCTAAGAAGGCTTCTGAGAATCCATCAGGTCTAGCGAAGGCCACCAAGGTTATGTCACATCCTGTTTCTTAGGGGACTTCTCCAGCCTCGTTGGCATTGTTGATCACTTTTTTGACTGCCTCCATGGATTCTTTGCCTATTCCTACTCCAACAAACCTTAATGGATCCTTCTATTCTCCCTCTCATTTCCCCTCTAGTTGTGACAATCTTAACAATGCAGGGAAATGAAAATGTCCACTTTTTCTAGGTGACCTTTACCCAGATTTCAACTCTGAGTCAGCCCTCCTACATAACAGCTTCTCCTCTCTAGGGGATGAGGATACTATGAATGAAGTTTTTTAATGAATTTTATCTCTTGGAATATTTGGGGTCCTATAGACCTCCCCAAAAAATACGTTGTCAGGGATATTCATTGTCGATTTCCTCAGACAGATGTTTTGTGCCTTCAGGAGATTAAGATTGTAGGATTTCTTCTTTCTGCCGCCTGCAGATCCATTTGGCCCCATAGCTTGGTTTTCTCATCCTCCCATGACGCTACTAGAGGAGGCGTATTTATATTTTTGGCTCCACATTGGAAAAATTCCATTATAGATTATGGAGAAGACCCATTGCATAGGTTGGCCTGGACTCTTTTAAATATTAATAATTACCCCTTTGGTTTTATTAATCTTAATGCTCTCAATGTTGCAGTCAAAAGAGATTTTCTATGGCGATGGATTGTTGATTCTCTGTCATCTGCCACTTGGGTGTTATGTGGCAATTTTAATATGATTGAGATGGCTTCTGATAAGGATGGTATTTCACATTTTTGTTGGACAACTAGAGAATGAGAGGCCTGGTTTTACATGTGGGCTTTCTGATCCCAATCTCAATCGTCATCTCCCACATGCGATCTGGCATACTTGGAGCAACTTTCATGTTGACTCTAACAGGTTTCTTAAGAGGATTATTGTGCTATGATCTCCTCTCAATATTTTTTAACCTTTGGGACTTCCCAAGAATTTTTTAGTTTTTCCTTTGCTAGATATTACTTTTCACACCACTTTCCCATTAAATTTTGTATTGAATGGACTGTTCACCAGCCACATTCCTCTCCTCTGCATTTTTTCTCACCACGTCATTCCTTAATCATCCCCTAAATTTGGCTCACATAAATATTTTTTGGTACCTTCAACCTAGTCCCATTCAATTATCAAGGTGGATTTCATGGTGGAACGCAGCCATTACTCGCACTATGTGCTTTCTCATTTTTATGGAAAACATTTGGACTTTTTTTGTCATCAGTCTTATGTCATTCTTATGCAAGAACTACCAATGAATTGTGTGCATCTATTGTCAATCTAGAATGTCAGGCTTTCTCAACTGATTTACAGCTTAAGATGGCAGAACTCTATCATGACAAGCATATTTTTGACAATTATTCTGCTAGGGGAGCTCCAATAAAGGAAAGTCTGCACTGGTTGAAAGTGGGAGATTGTGCTAGTACAAAAATTTTCTCTTCATTATGTCCCAAGTATTCCAATTAAAGGATTAAAAGGATCAATGAAGGCAAGTCAGTCCTCACTGAGCTTCTAGATATTTTGCAAGATTGTTTTACATAGTATAAATAATTTTTCACAGCCCATGATTCCACTCCATCCTCTCTTTAAGCCTTTGACGATTTCTTATCCTATGTTCTAAGCATCTCTCAAACTCTCAATGATTTTTTTTTATAAGACTTTGTCTATTTGAAAGACCTCAAGGAGGCTTCCTTCTCCATGGCTTACGATAAGTTCCCATAATATGATGGATTTCCTTGTGAATTTTATAAAGTCTTGTTGTATATGATAGGACATATCTTCACAATGTTTATTTAGAATCATTACACACTGGCACCTTGGGAGAGAAAATTAATAAAGGAAATACCAAATTCATACCTAAATCTAGCGATCCTAAGGACATTTTCAATTGGTGACCCATTACATTTCTCAATGTCTCCTAAAAAATCATAGCAACTGTCTTGTCCCTATGAATTTGTCCTCTTCTTCCTGAAATTATTCACCGTGAGAAAACAGGGTTTATCCAATTATGGTTCATCCTGGACAATATAATTTTTGTATGGGAAGGTATGGAGTGGGCTCATCGATCTGGTCAGACTGTTATTTTCTTCAAAATTGAATTTTCCAAAGCCTATGAGTGTATTGAATGGCCTTTTATTCTTTCCATGTTGTCTGCTCTAGGATTTGGTCCCTGTTTCATTCGTTCTGTTAAAATGCTTTTTTAGATGCTAATGTTTACATCACCATTAATATTCATTGTTCCTCTTATGTTGGTATACATCGCTTCATTTCATGAGGTTTCCATTTGGCTCCAGTGATTTATATTTTAGTAGCAAAAGTTTTTGGATACTTGCTAGCTTCTATTATTTCTATTGGTCGTGTTCATGGGATTTCCCTGCCCAATTCCACATCCCATCTTTTCAATGGACAATTCCTTGATGACTCCTTTCTCACTCTCCTTGAGGATGATGCCAATGTGCAAAATGCACTTCATTGCCTAGACATGTTTTTCTTGGCCTCTGGTTCATCTATTAAATGGCATATGACTCTTTGCAATTGACAGTCTTTCATATCTTCCCCACACTGGATGTTGCGCTATAATTGGAAATGGATAAAACATGGTCAGGTCTTCCATTTCCTTAGCATTCCTTTTTCCTTTCATGGCTCTGCAACCAAACTTTGGAATGTTATTTTGGCAAAGATCGAGGCCGAGATGGCTTATTAGATTACCAAGCTTCTCTCACTAGCAGACAAATTTTAGATTTTCTCCAAGATTTTGGTCACTACACATGTCTACTACTCTTCCTATTGGGCTCCCTCAAAAGAATCTTATTCCATATTAGAGTTCCTTCTCAAAGATTTTCTTTGGGCCTCAAATACCCAACAACATGGCTTCCATTGCATGGCTTGGGAGTATTGTTGTCTCCCTTTGCACTCCAACGGTCTGGGCCTCATTTACACTAACATGCTAGGTCAAGCTCTCTGTGTTAAGTGGATATTTCATAAAAAAATTTGGCGAACGAGCTTAGAAGGTTTTATCATTTCATTTGTCTTTTCTATGCATTACCCAGCATGGAAAGATTTGTCTTTCAAAATATGCTTCTTATGACTGACCCCATGTAAATTTAGGGTTCCTTTGTGTCCAAAACCATTTGGCGTGCATGAGAAGCTACCAGACCTTGGTTATGATGGCATGGCTCTGGCTTCTGTGATGGCCTCTCTTTTAACCAATAGAATCTCTGGTTTCACCTTTAATTCAGATGCAAGGGCTTCCTTTGGCCAGAATTCTAGGTCTCCATTCTTTGCGGCTCCATCACCATGGCCTTCACACTCCTCATGATATCTTCAGTTGAGAGACAATTTCCATTTGAATATAGGAGGATGCTCATGCACATTTTTGTTTTTTATCAAAGATAGCTCAAGACTTTTGAGCTTTTAGTTTCTCTATTACCACCAGAGCTTTTGAACAAGATTGGAATTACTAGTCACACTACATGGTGGAAGGACTAGGGATGGTACCTAGACATGACCTTTTCAAGATACCAACCTCGATAAGGCTACCTTTGTCTTTCTTTCTACTTGTCTATTGTTGCTGTTTTGAACCAGAGATGAAATATCCAAACTTCTCATTCTACTTGGAGATTGTGTTTTATTATTGTTTGGTCTTCTATTACAAAACCTAAAATTGTACATTTCAATTGGTGTCTTTTATTTCAAGGGTTACCTTTAGGCTCTCGACTTCACTATCTATGTATTATGGATCCCCATTTCCCTTTCTGGCATCCGCCTGAATCATTTCTCTGCCTTTTCTAGTTCTTATGGTGGGCACATAACTATTGGATCTAGATTCATAGGTTTTTTTCTTCATTCTTCCCTCCCATGTCTACTTGGCCTCTCATTATTTTTGGTGATTACCTATATTTTCCATTTCCTATCCTGCAAATTTGGCACACTTTCAGAATGAAAATTTTATTTACACTTTAGAAAGATACAAATTCAGTTCTTTTCTCTAATACAGTTAATGATACTAATGTATCCTTATTTTCTAAAGCATGTATTTGTGACAATGTAATGCTCCAAATTCAAGTCCAAGTAAATAAGGTTTCTCTTAAGGTTTCTCATTTGTAGGAGCTTCTTCAACACTGGGGTAATGCACCTTGTACTGTAACCAAAGTTCCACCATACACATCTACTTCTAGTGCTCCTACCCACTCTTGTGGAAAGTGCCAATGATGTAGTGGTTCTATATGGGGAGAGATTCTTGCTCAAGGCCCCCAAACCAGCACTCCCCTCCATGTTTCCACTCTCCCCGCTCACATATTCATCAATACACAGATCTTTCCTTGTCAATCTCACATTCACTTTGCATATTTCTCGCATACAAGCATGTCATAGTAAATAGAATCATCACTCTCTTATACCAAAACATGTCAACATTAAATCAATTTGAAATAGGTTACACCGAAGCATTCAAAAAGTGGTAAGGAATGAAACATGGACCACCTTATTCAATACAACTTGCCTCACTTATAACAACACACTACACCATCACTAAGATCTTTGAAACCAACAGATAAGATATATACATTACAATGCAAATAATTGAATTGAAGCACAATAACCAATTCCTAGATAGGATTGAGTCCAAAGAAGTAAACCACAATATGTTGGAAGATAAATGGGACCATCACTGACACAACTAAAGATAAATCTCTATGACACATCATCTGGAGCACAGTCTACCAAATCACCAAAATATCCAATCCATATCAAATTATAGGATATGTTGACATTAATGAAAACAACAATGGTAGCATCAACATCACATTCTAATAATATCCCCCTTTTTCATTGATGGAAACATTCATCAATAACAAAGCAAACAACTCACTATCAAAAGATATCAACATTGAAGTCATCCGCTCTTCTCCTCTATTCTTCTCCCCCTTTGACAACAATGAAAAATGGCCACAAATACCTCTTACTAACTCACTTTTCTCCCCCTAAGAGGAATCCATCAAGAATTGATCTAGAAAAGGAATAAACATGAAATGCACTAGACCAATGCACACACCAAAGCATTTAGTGAACACTACGAAGGGGAAAATCCCCAAACTTATGCTTGAGATACTCAAAAGTATCCTTGCACAATGGTTTTGTAAATATATCTTCAATCTTCTCCTTTATAGGTGCATATTCAAGTCTGACCTCATTTTCCAATACCTTCTCTCTTAAGAAATGATATATGATAGATATGTGTTATTTTGTAATGTTGCACTAGATTCTTTAAAAAATTCATAGCGCTAGTATTATCATACATAATTGAGATTGATTCATCAAATTTTATACCAATATCCCTCAAATTTTGTTTCATCCATAATATCTAAGTACAACATGAGGATGCTACAATATATTTTGATTCAGTTGTAGATAATGTCAAAGGATCCTACTCCTTGTTTGACCAAGAAATTAATTGAGAGCTAAGGAAATAACATCCACCACTAGTACTTTGTCGGTTATCAAGACATCCATCCTAATCAACATCATTATAATCTATTAGAGGGAAATTTGAACCTTTTAGATATCATAATCCAAAATCTTTTGTACCCTTCAAATATCTAAAAGTCCTTTTTACTGTCATTGTTACCCAAATTTTCCATTCTGTGCAAATCGACCTAGTCTGCCCTGTCTGGCAATTCTCTGTCATGGTTCCCAGGTCTTGGCTCTGCTTAAACCCTTAAACCCTGAGTCTTTCATGTTTGAACGAGGTAAAAACCCTAGGCCATGGCTCTTATATTTCACAGTTACTTTTTGTAAGTTACTAAGAGCATGTGCTTTATTTCTCAGTCGCTTGATCGCTTTGCCCTGGGCGAATATTCATTTTCTTCTCCCGACTCTGCACTTCTCCTTTGTCGCATAGTCTTGTAACCATTTGGAATATTCCCGAGATGTCTTCCGACTTGGCTACCTCTCTTTAGTCGCATGATCACCAGATAATATCATAAGCCTTGGAAGGTGGGTCCCAAGTCTTTGGTCGCTTGATCGCTTCAACCTCAGAGGATATTCCTTTCCTTCTCCCGACTCTGCGCCTTCCTTGTGTCGCGTAGTCTGGTGACCTTTTAGAATATTCCATCTGGGTTCTCAGACTTTGCGATTGGTCCTCAGTCGGGATGTCGCGGGATAATATGTTACAAAGCAGGGGTCCACCTTTAGTCGTGAATTCGCGTAAAGAATTCAACAGTTGATGAAACATCTTCCGACTTCGCAATTTACCTTGGGTCGCCTTGTCGTGGGAATAGAATGATGACTCAGCATTCCAATGTGCAAACAGATGAACCAATGGCCGTGTGACAGATGGCATATGACGTGTGGATGTGGGCCCTCAGTCGGGTGATCGCCAGACGATGTAAATTGGTCACGCGACTTCGAGACTAAGGTTTCTTTGCCTTTGGTCGTGGGATCGCGATATGATTTAAGGGTATCCTCAGTTTTAT
>MU227925.1:1883367-1897913 GCA_018584345.1 Thuja plicata
ATTGTTGATGGATTAACTGTGGATAATTTCATTCCTCTTAATCAGTCCTTTCACAGCATCTACTTGCAGAAGAGTATGTCTTCTTGCAGGTTGTAACTAGTGTTTTACTGTTTAAAGCTGTTAACTACAAAGAAGTCTTTCCTTTTAACTGGTTTACTCATGACCTGGTTATGAAATATTTATGCATGCCTATACAGGGGACTTGTGTTTTACCTACAATTCAGAGTTAGTTGACCCAGGGGTTTATCCTTTGTGTGTTATATTTTCATGCCATTTTCGGTGCATCACCTAGTAGGTAGTTTGCTTTCAGTCATTTCCCTTTCAAAGCAATCCTTCTATCCCTTTTCCCCTCAAGTTTACTTTCCCGTTTAGAAGCAAATTAAGGTGATTATCCAAGAGGAACCAGCCTAGAATCTGGAGGTCTCATCTCAGTTAGCATAAGGTCCCACAACCTTGAGATGATTCCCATGTTATACTGGATTATCAAGACCAAGAGAGCTTGAGATCAGAGGTGCAAATTCAGTGTATAACAGTCATAATATGTGATTCTTTTGGTTCTTGCTGAAACCTAGCTGCTAAGCACATACATACATAATATTTGGTCTAGGAGAAGTTAAATATAATAGTCCTCCAATCATTTATTTTTACTAGCTTGCATCATATTTCAGTGAATCATTTTCTTTAGTCAACTTACATCTAGAAATAATAGTACATATCGGTTTAGAATTCTCCAAACCAAACTTCTTCAATAACTCGCTGATATACTTGGATTGAGAAATGAATATTCCTTTACTTTTCTGATTTACCTACAATCCAAGGAAAAAACATCAACTAACCAATCATAGACATCTCAAATTCCTTCTACATCTCCTTTGCAAATTTTTAGCACAAGTCATCTTTTCCTCCAAAAATTATGTCATCAACATAAACCACAAGAATTAAGATTTGATCTAAACAAATTTTGCAATACAAATTATTGTCAGTAAATCCTTTCTAAAATATTTGTCCAATCATTTACTTATCCAATCTTCTATACCAAGCTCTAGGTGCATGCTTCAATCTGTATAATACTTTATTCAATATGCAAACAATAACTGGATCCTTTCTTGACTTGACTCCCTCTGGTTGTTTAATGTTGATTTCTTCCCCTAGTTCTCAATTCAAGAATGTTGACTTAACATCTATTTGATAAACCTTGACATCTTTAAATGCTAAGAATATTTGGATCACCTCCATCTGCACAACAAGGGCATACGTTTCATCAAATCCAATGCCTTCAACCTAAGTGTAACCCTTGCAAACTAATCTTTCATTGTTTCTCATTACCTTTCTATTTTAATCCAGCTTGTTTTGGAATACCCACATTTTACCAATCACATTCTTGTTAGCTGGTTTTGGCACAAGTTCCCAAAGTATGATTCTTCTCTATCTGATCAAGTTCTTCTTTCATTGCTCTTACCCAATTCTAGTCATTACATGCTTCTTCCATAATTTTTGGCTCAATTTCTGAAATTAAACATATTAAAGCTTGTTCTTGTGTTTCTCTACTCCTTGTAATGATACATTTATACTTATAACCTATAATTGGATTCTCTGAATGATTTCTCAGTACATACCTTGGGGTATTTGTTGTATATGTCAAAGTCTACCTTGTCTCTTCTTCTTCTTCTTTCTTGTCTCTTTTCCTTTGGATCTTATTCATATTCAAATTATTTCTTAGGAGTTTCCTGGACATCTTCATCAACCTTCACATTTGCACCTTCAACTATCTTATTTAGTCTATTTTTGTAACACCAATATGCTTTTCTATTTTTAGAATATCTTAGAAATATACCTTCATCATCTTTTTTGTCAATCTTTCAAAGGTTGTCTTCATCTCTCTGAATGTATCTCCCAAAAATATTGAAGTATTTCATTGTAGGTTCTCTTCCATGCCATAACTCATATGAATTATTTCCATACTTCTTTTGGTAAAGAAATTTGTTGAGTGTGTGCTTCGATGTATGAATTACTTCTCTCCAATATACCTGCCTCTTTGATCATTTTCCTTGATGCTTCTTTCATTGTTCAATTCATCATTTCTACTACATCGTTATGTTGCAATATTCTATGGACTAAAGATTTTTTTTTAATGTTATTTTTCTCAAATAAGTGGTCAAATTCATCAAACTCTCCTCTATCATATCTCAAACATTTAATCTTCATGTCGACTTCACTCTCAACTCTTGCTTTAAATTTTTTAATTTCTCAAACACTTATGATTTCTTTCTTAGAAATCCAACTCAAGATAATTTGGAATAATCATCAAAGAAGAGTATGCTCTCACCTTGTAAGCTTCTTATTTTGGTAGGACCACATAGGTCATTGTGTACAGGATCCATAAAACTAGTAGTTGAATGGTATTTTTCCTTGAATGACTCTCTTATATGCTTTCCTTCATGACATCCCTTATAAATAATGTTGTTTAGTTTACACAATCTTGGTAAATCTCTTACTGTGCATGATGAACTTATTGTTACCAATTTGTCAAAATTGATGTGACACATCCCCTGGTGCCAAATCTAGTTGTCATAAAACCAAGATAATAATAATAAAATTGTATCTCCTTCAAGTTTATACTATTGGAATAATGGGATGGTGTGTACTAAGAGGGGAGGGGTGAACCAGTACCCTTACAACTTTTTTATCAATTAACCCTCAGTACTTTGTTCTTGCATTACCAACCATTGATGTTTTTCTATATTATGCATGTAATATAAAAACATAAACTTAATTGTATGTAAACATTCATGAAATTTAAGTACACATGACATAAGAATTGGTAACATAGAAAACCCATGTTAGAATGTAAAAACTGTGGTGGGGATGAAACCCACAAAGCTTCACTATCTGCAAAATTGAAGGTGTCGGTTAAGGCTAAAATTGTGATCACTTCTCATGATCTTACCCTATTAGGAGTAATATTTTAGAGTGGTTGGGTCTACTTGGTTAATAGATTTAGCAACACTGGTAAGTGTGCACTCGGTTAAGAGATTTACATAAAGACTATTAAGTCCACCTTCTTAAAGAGAGTAGTCAAAAATACTTGTTGACCTGATGATATGTGATCCTGAATTTATGAATACAGATCCTTTAAGTTCACAATGTATATGTATCACCTATAGTGATTGATTAATACCTCTATTTTTTTTGGTAGCCTTGAATCTTGTTCTTCATAACTGAATTATGTCTTTTGTGTCCTTCTGCATAAAAATCTCAGTCTGATCCATAGATTTCTACTGCAGCTACAATCATCATGCTTTGATTGATTACTACATCTATTTATACATTGTATTGACCTATTTAGGTTTCATGCTTTATAATTAAAAAACTCTATGATCAAAGGTTTACAACTTGACCTTGATCTCCTAGTTTGTATGTTTACAATCAGTTAATTTGATTAAAAAAATTACATATGCTTTACTTGTCCCTCAAGAAATGGTTTTAAAGATAAGCATAAAGCTAAATATAAAACTCAAGTGTTTTATCTGACGTGTAACTCAGATCCACATTTCTCAAAAATAAAATTGTCTCTCGTTAGACTGCTGCTCAGGATGCTCTATAGTCTATGATCTCAAGTTCCTTTGTGAACTATGTTTTTGGTTTACTTTTTGAATCTGTCTGTTGATTTAAACAGTAAATTGTACTTTTAGTTTACACTGTAAACTCTCTGTCGGTGATCATTGTGCTACTATACTTTCGGTGATCTCTACACTTGTCTATTTTGGTGACCTCTATTTGTTGTCACTCGATGATCACGTTACCGACGGTTCAAAAACTATTTCCTTTGTATACTAATGAAAAAATATTATCCTTTAGGATTATCAATCTCCCCCTTTGGCATTACTATCAAAAACTGATATGTGCAAAACTGAAATGTTTAATATATACACCAAAATATTTACCTTGTCAATATATCTCCCCCTATGTGCATGCCTCGGTGTAGTGTATGTACATGTTACATTTTCCTTTATACATATATTTCCCCTTTTATCATTTCCCCCTTTCACCTTTTTATTTCCCCTTTTATCATATCATTTCTCCCTTTTTTGAAAATAATGACAAAGGTCGAATACTTACGATTTGTCAAAAATGTGGGAATGGGATTTCTTTATGTCTTCCATCATCTTCTCCTATTTCTCCTTGAGGTTTTCCAGGGCCATGTGCTCCAATGTTATCTGGGCATATATGTCATAGATAATGTCAGTGACAGACATCTCTGGGGTGGCAATTAGTATTTTTTCCGAAGTCATGTGTTGTTGCAGTAATATGAGATTTGGTAGTAGTAGAACTTGGAGATCGGTTACCTCATCTCAGATTTTGGATTCTGCATCTTGAATCTCAAGTCTCAACTGATTAGATTGTAAAAGCTTATCATAATGCAACTTGAATGCATTTCCATCGGTTGTGAGACCTTGAGCACTAGCATTAAGATATGCATCTATCTTAGCAATCTTTTCACTATTCTCCTTAGTAAATTTCTCTATGGTGCATAAGTTTTGAGCAAAGGTTATAACTTTTGAAATATTTGGTATTCACCAGTTCAAATAGCTTTACCTTGTTCTCTGCCACTTCTTGGATTATTTTCTCTATTAGTTTGTATTGGCACTTCTCCTTTGCACATTCTTCTATCACCTTGTCAGCTTCCACATTTTGTGATGTAATGGCCTCGATAAGAAGTGCTAATTGATCAAGTATTTGTGCACTTTGATCAATTTGAGTGTCGAGTACCATCTACAATAGTATTTCCTTTGTATTTTCTAGTACTTGTGTGTCCTTGTTCTCCTTTTTGAGCTTATCTTGTATGGCTTTCCTTTTACACAATTATCCATACCTTGTTAGTGACTCATAAGCCAATGTTCTTGGATCATAGTCAGGTATTTCTATAATCTCATCCAAGGTGACTGGTACTTTATTCTTCTTTTTCTTCTTCTTCTTTGAAATTTTTCTGGAGGTAGGGGAATGTAGAACTATAGCTAGTCCATGCTCTTTCTCTTTCTTTGGTGATTATGTGGGAGGTGTTGTACATTTGTGTGCTACTCAGTATTGACCTGTTGGTCAGTAGTGGATGTCTCCACATTAACCTTATCTGTATTTGCAGCCTTTTCACCTTCAGTGTTCTTGTCAGTGGAATCACTTGTTTTCTCCTCTCCACTTGAATCTTTCTTCTCTTTAGTTGTATCATTTTTCTTCCCTTGATCATCACCTTTTTCCATTAGTGTATTTGCATCAGGTTAAAGTATCATTTCCTTTTCCTCTGTAATGATATTGATAGCTTGTATTAATAATGGCATGTCACCTGGTATATTTACCTATGCTACATCTAAGGTTTCCTTTTCTTTTTCCTTTTCTTGCTCGGTGATAGCAGTTACATCTTCATCATTCTTTGGTTCATCATCAGAATCAATAAGTGTTATATCTTTGATGATGATGTCTGTTGAAACCCCTAATGATTGCAAAATCTAAGGTACATCATCCATGGCCTTTCTTTCCTTTGTTTTCAACTCAACTGGATTGATGTCCATGGTATCATTTATGAAGATGTGCTTTGGGCTCGGTGTGGCCTCTTCCTCTTCATTGTGAGGGGTCTTGATAAGAGCTAATACCTTCTTGAAGCTTGTATCCTGTTTAGGTGGATTGAATATTTCATTCCAGGTTTTATCTCTTTCTTTGTCAAGCTCTATTAATCTTCCCTCTAGTACCTTGTAAGCTCTCATCTTAGCCAAAAATTTATTTGAATTCTTCTTCATCATTTCATCAATTTCCTCAACTTTTGATTCGGGTGGCATCATTGTAACCAGGGATCTTTCCCTTATTTGTTTCTCAGTATGTAGTGCATAGGTCCACCTTGCCGATATTCTATGATTTAGTTCTTGTGGCATAATCTTATTACATTGTATAGGTACATATTTGAATGCAATAATTGCCTTGATGATGGCTTCTTCAATCTTGGTTTGATCTCTGAGAGATAAGGTTATCCATTGCCTTATCTTAGAATTTCATATGCGACCTGTCCTGATGATTGATGCAGCAATCTCAACAATTTTCTTAGGAACTTTGAGCTTTTCTGGTTGGGTGCTTTTTCACTCTCATCCTATGCAGTGTCATCCTTGTCCTCTTTACCTTGGATGTATTTTTTTCTTTTCCTTGGTGTCTATTTCCCAGTTTGAGGATTTTTCTTATAAGTCCTCATTGTTCCTTTCTTAATTGGTGGTGAGTTTGCATATTTTGTAGTCTAACTCCTAGTTCTTGATGCAGCAGTGGTTCTTGGTTTCTTTGCTAGTGGTGCATCAAATTTAGTTGACTTAGATTCACTCACCGACGGGTTACTATCCCTCAGTGTCATCTTTTTGTTATGATTCTTTATCATTTACCGACAACTTTTGATGTGTTTTTATCATTTTAATTTTCTTTCTGTCAGCTTTTTTAGTACTAATCATGTTTTAATTCTAGCCTTAGCTTCCTCATAAGTTCCAAATCTTGGTAATGATTTGTCCACTGCATCATTCAATAATGCTTCAATAGCATTTGTGGCCTGATCAATATTGATTTCATAATCAAGAGGTGGTAACCATGTTTTCCTTGGTACAACTGGTTTTATTAAGGTGGTAGTGGTATCCACTATAAAACATATATCATCCTTATATTGTTCCACCAGTTGTTCAAGTATCCTCATCCTTTTCTTTATTTTTTCCTTAAAGGTAGTGAAGTATGCATCCATGAATAATGTAAAATTGTCCCCTAGTGACTTAATAAATTCACTAATTTGTATAGTTACTAGTCGGGTTGTGTTCCAATTGACATTATCGATAGATGGGAAGAATTTTTGGAAATAGAAAAATGTACACATGAGGAGTGATCTGAACTTACATGAATTAGACCTTTCTGACCTAATCATCCTCGTGTTATCCTCTATTTTCTTTAGTAGAAGGTTAGATAGGTCTAGCTGTAATCCCTTCTTCACAATCTTGTAGGCAGTGTCAACTGCTCCGCATGCTATGTTATTCAGTCTACTAGCATGGAATACCTTGTATCCCAGCACACATGCACCAAACTTCATTTTTGGATTGATGATTGAGTTAACCTTTAAACATCTACCATCCCATACTACACGTGCCATATTTTCAATCTTGAGGAGAGAAGGATGTTTGAGGGCTTTGGCCTTGTCGGTTATTGGATAACTGGTTGTTGCATGTATTACATCCTTAGTGATTGGTTTCGGTTCATCCAACCACATTTTCCTATCATGTACTCTGCAGAGTACTATCTGAATCCACTCGGTCTTGAACTCTTTCTGGAAACTTAGGATATTTGTTAACCCTTTTACCTCTATGTGCTTGTGTTCATTTGTAATGTTTCCATCTGTGCAAAGCTTCTTGTAAGCTTCTTCAACTTCAAGATCTCTAATTTTTGCAACTTTGCAGTGGATATATGCTCGGACATCCTCGACTAGAAAAACCCTAGGAGGTATGCTTGAGAATGCTCATTGTTCATCAGGTTGTGAAGCAACCTCAAGGAAAAATTTGTACTTGAGCTCTTCACAGGTTGTATTCTCGATCTGATTGGCTTTCTTGTCCATCACATTCTTGATCTTGGAAACGCGCGATGTGGTTGCCATGTTTCTTGAAATTAGGGCTTTCTTTGTAAATGATCTATTTTCTTGGTGAGTTGTAGATACTCACTTGATCTTATATGTGGATGCTAGGAATCTATCGGAGTAGTTGTGAATGTGCTTGTGAATCTCTTTACAATCTGGTCGCTCTTCTTCACTCTGTTCTTCGCTCTTAAATGCTTGGTGAATGAATGAGATTTATGTTTCCCTTTTATAGATGATGCCCTAAGAGGTGCAATAAATTCTTCACCTACATCTCAATGGTCAAAGACGGAGTCGCTCGGTCATCACGCAAACTTCTCAGCTTGGTGAGAATACACTGCTCGGGGTAAGTGTCAACTTTGTTGCACTTTTTACATGTTCACCGATGGTGCTCGGTATGGAGCAAAGACTTGATTGTCTTTTTACATGGTTATAGATGATGCTCAGTTTACATTGACAACTTTTCTTTTATATGTACACCAACAATTCTCGGTGTGTATTAACCGATGAGATTGTATTCACAAAAGTATAACAAGTAATACCATTGTATAGTGCAGTTCCATACTTACTTGTTCTGCTTAGGTGGGGGTGGTGAAATCATCAGATCCATTTGATGAGGTGTCACCGGCTATGGTGCTCAGTCTAGCATCATCTTTTCTTGAATATTTCCTCCACATTTTATTTCTCATTCTCCTATTATCTTCAATAGTGTTTCCATTAGCAAAAGTTCTTGACTCTGTCACTCGGTATCTATTGTCCTTGCTTAAATGTCTGACCTTATGATAGTGTAAGCATGCCATTCTAGAGTTAGTCCAATTCCTAGACCTTCTTATCCATTTCCTCATGGATTTTGCAGCTATGTCTCCATATCTACCACATGCTGTGCAATTTTTCCATGTGTTGTAATCCCAAACATATGAGTTACCAACTCTTCTTGGTTGATAAGCATTTTTTTGTTCTTTTCGTTTCCATGCTTGCTTTTTCTTTTTCCTGCATTCAAGAGACGTGTGCCCATGAATTTTGCAAGTAGAACAATATTTTTTCATGTAAGATTCCTTCTTTGGTTGTTTCACCTTAGATCTACATTCATGTGCTTTGTTTCCATGCTTGTTACAGTTATAACATTTACCTATGAATGTAGATGTGGATTTAGGAATACCTTTAGCTTTGCTCCTATAAACATTTGATGTGTGGCCTAGTTTTCCACAGTGATTGCATGACTACTTCCTTGGTCTTGGATTTTTGGAGACATCTTTGTGATCATCTTGATTTTATGATTCTCCATGCTCGGTATACCCTAGACTGGTATTGTTGTTGAGTCTTCTTTGTCCATCTAGAAAATCATCCATTCTTTTTATGCTTTCTTCAGCTTTCTTGATCATATCATTGTGTTGTTGCTGAATCATTGCTTCATGCTTCAATCTCTCATTTTCTTCTCTTAGTTCACCAATAGCTTCCAATTTCCCATTGATTTCTATGTTCACTTAGTTTGCCTCATGACTCATAAGAACTATTTGATTGGTGATCTCATGATGATGTTTAGTTAGTCTTTGTATCTTAGTCTCTCTCTCTTGTAGCTTTTCAGTGATCTTTCTCCTTTCATCAATAGCTAATGTTCTTTCTTGTTCATCTTGTCTATCATTATCCATAACATCAATTATTCTTACCATCTATTTCTCTTGACTGATTTGCAGTACCTTTACTTGCTTTGTCAGATGTTGATTGATTTCATTCAGACTTGTAATGCTTCCTTCAAATGTCTGATGTATTGTTAGATGTAGATCATGATGACTCAAATAAATTAGGTATCTCTTCTTCATGATAGTTTGTTTCATTGCAAAGAGATGCCATAATTTTTATTTCATCTAGTAGTTCTCTCATCTTGACTCTTGCTTCTTTGTATTGCTCATAGAAGATTTGTATCTGCAACTTCTGATTCTCAATATTCTTATCATACTTATACCTTTCCATTGTATGATGTTTTCTCTCAAGTGATTTAAACTTTTCCAAAGAAGAGATCTAGCTCTGATACCAATTGTTGGAATAATAGAATGGTGTGTACTGAGAGGGGCAGGGTGAATCAGTACCCTTAAAAACATGTATCAATTAACCCTTAGTACTCTATTCTTTCATTACCGACCATTGATCATTTTCTATCTTATGCATGTAATATCAAAACATAAACTTAATTGTATGTAAACATTTATAGAAACATTCATGAAATATAAGTACACATGACACAAGAATTGGTAATGCAGAAAATGCTTATTAGAAGGAAAAAATTGCGGTGGGGATGAAACCCACAAAGATTCACTATCTACAAAAAGGAAGGTGTCAGTTAAGGCTACAAGTGTGAACACTTCTGATGATCTTACCCTGTTAGGAGTAACATTTTAGACTTTTTAGGTATACTCGGTTAAGAGATTTAGCAACATTGTTAAGTGTGCACTCAGTTAAGAGATTTACATAAAGACTGTTAAGTCCACCTTCTTAAAGGATTTCTTCTATTTGCTATAATTTTTAGAGAGTAATAAAAAATACTTGTTGACCTGATGATATGCAATCCTAAATTGTTGAATACAGATCCTTTAAGTTCACAATGTATATGTATCACCTATAGCGATTGATTAATACCTTTGTTCTGCTCGGTAGCCTTGAATCTTGTTCTTCATAACTAAATTTTGTCTTTTGTGTCCTACATAAAACTCTTAGTCTGATCCATAGATGTCTACTACGGCTACAATAATCATGTTCTAATTGATTACTACATCTATTTATACAATGTATATATCTATTTAGGTTTCACGCTTTACAATAAAAAAACTCTATGATCAAAGGTTTACAACTTGACCTTGATCCCCTAGTTTGTATGTTTAAAATCAGTTAGACTAATTAAAACAATTACATATGCTTTACTTGTCCCTCAAGAAATGGTTTTAAAGATAAGCATAAAGCTAAATATAAAACTCAAGTGCTTTATCTGACATGTAACTCAGATCTACATTTCTTGGAAATAAAATTGTCTCTCGGTAGACTGATGCTTGGGTTTCTCTGTAGTCTATGCTCTCGGGTTCCTTTGTGAACTGTGTGCAGGCGCACTTTCAGTACACCAATTTTAAAACTTTTGAAGTTGTTTTCCTCCTAGTGTGTTCTTTTTTTTTCCTAACAATGTTTCTGTGAAAGATGAAGATCAAAGTTCTAATGCAGATGTGAAAGGTCCTATGCGCCCAATTAAAATTTCATTCACTCAGTTCAGAATTACAGATTCAAAATCAATCCTAAAAGAAAAGTAGAATTGGAATTGTCATTTTCCACAAAGAAGAATTGGAAAGTGGAATTGGAATGCAGAAGCAGCATTGGAATGTAGAAGCACTTTTTGAGTTTTCCACAATGAGAAAGCGGAAAATGACCTCCAGTGGTCATTTTCCGCCAAGGGGAAGCTTAAATCTCATTTTTTGCTTGAGAAGGGAAAATGCAAAATCCTAATTCATAGTGAAGAGGTACGGATCCTTAGTATCAAGATTACTCCTTTAATGCAATTTATGAATCAATCGACATCAAATCGTGTCCACTACAGTGAAGCGGAAAATTGGAAAATTGCTATGCTTTTTGCCCTCCATTTGGGATTTTCTGCAATGCAGAGGAAGATTTGGGATTTTCCACAATAGAGAGATGGGTGGGCAAAGATCAATAGAGGAATCCTTCAAAGATATCGGCTCAAGAACAAAGACATAGAATTAGTGAAGACTGATGCCAAGATCAAAATTGTAGAAGATGCATGAAGAAGAAGTGGTACTGAATTTGAATTTGGAAATCACTCATAGTGGGGCTCAAGAATCACAGTAAATTTGTCTAGCTCCCTGCACATTCCACGAGCCTTTTATTTCCTTAATTCATCAATGGTGGTCCATATAGATACCGCAGAATTTATAAACTTTTAGACATCATTATAATAGGGGCTCTGATAAGAAAACTTATAGTTCAGGCTGCGCCATCATGTGTCAAAAATAATTCAAAGTTTTGGTTGAGCATATTAATCTGATTGGGAGATCTCAGATAATTCCATAGAACAAATCATCAGTTTTAAAACTGATATAGAAACCTAAGATGACTTATCAAATTGTATCCACATCGAAGTGTGTGGTTAAAAAGGCATTCAAACACAATCGGATAGAAGAAGATTGAAACAGAGGAAGAAAAGGTCGAATCTTCGATTGAATTCCTCACCACATGATGTTATTGCAGAGACATTCCTTGAAGTGTGAAGAAAACCAAGGGAGATGATCACTTCAAATGGACAAGCAAAGCACGTGGATTAGAGTTTCATATATTTCTCATATGAGTAAAGGTGATCATTGGATTATTGACAGTGGTTGTTCACATCACATGATTAGTGATAAGGACAAATTTGAAACCTTAGATCAATGTAAAGGTGGATATGTTAAGTTTGGTAATGATACACCTTGTAGAGTTAAAGGGAAAGGATCAATTCAATTGACTGACAAGATTAGATACGATGATGTGTATCGTGTTGATGATCTTAAATATAATTTGTTGAGTGTTGCACAGCTGAACACTTCTGGTTACAGAGTTGAATTCCATCATAGGAAAGAAAAGATCTATGATGCCAATGGAGAATTAGTTGGAAGTGGTGAGAAGACTAGAGGTAACTTATTTTATCTAGACTTAGTTGAAGAGACATGCTTGTTTGCACAATATAATGATGTTTGGTTATGGCATAAGAGGCTATGTCATGTTAAATTTCATAACTTGGTAAGCATAAGTAAATTGAAAAAGGTTAGAGGGCTACCTAAGTTAAAGAAACCTGAGAATGAAATGTGTAAGCAATGTCAATTGGGCAAAATGACTAGATCTAGCTTTAAGAGAAAAACTCATACTTCTGAGAATATTTTGGAATTGGTTCATACTAACCTTTGTGGACCTATTGGTGAGAAATTTTACTGTGGAGACATATATTTTATTCTATTTATAGATGACTACTCTAGGATGATGACTGTTATGTTTCTTAAAGAAAAATTTGATGCATTCCAGTTCTTTAAGTGGTACTTGGCAAAAATTGAAAAGGAAACAGGTAAGAGTCTAAAATGTCTGAGATCTGACAGAGGAGGTGAGTTCATTTCTAATGAGTTTAACAGGTTCTTCAATGACCAAGGGATAAAAAGATAGATGTCTTCACCTAGGACACCACCACAGAATATTATAGCTGAAAGAAGAAATTGATCTATCATGGATTGTGCCAGAACACTAATGATGGAGAAAAATGTTGCATAGAAATATTGGAGAGAAGTTGTAAGTACAGTAGTTTATACCTTGAACAGACTACAAGTCAAGAAATGTACAAATACTACACCTTATGAGCTATGGTATGGATATGCACCTACTGTAAGTTATTTTAAAGTCTTTGGGAGTAGATTTTGTATACTAAAGGAAAATAGAAATGGTAAACTTGATGCTAAAGGAGAAGAAGGCATATTTCTTAGATATTCTACTAAGAGTAAGGCATACAAGTGCTTAAATTCTAAAACTAACAAAATTGTGCAAAGTACAAATGTTAGAACTGATGAATATGTAGAGAGAAATGAAGCTGAAAGCATGATTGAGCCTGAGAATTACATATCATTCACTTATCCTGAAGAGGAGGATGTTGGAGATTTGTTTATGTGCAGTTGATTGATTGTATGTTTGTCATTGATGACAACATATAATATACAGTAGTGATTCTGTATGTATTTATCAGAATGATGATATCAAGCCTTGTGTGGATATATTCAGGTTGTAGACATGTTTAGTATGTTATGTTCATACATGCAGATCCAGATATGATATTTCAGTCAAGTTTCTGCTATTGACAGTTACAGTTCTGCAAGAGTATCTGTTCAGAGCCGACGTATTTAATGTATTTCTTGAGTTGCACCTATCTTTAGGATATGTGTGTGTATATTCATGATTAGTTATGAGTTAACTATGTTTGGTTAAACGCGCCTATCATGTAACATCAGGATTGTGCTATTTGAGATGATTTGGTGAAGCTGACTTAGTGAAGCGTCGCATCTGTTCAGTTTGTGTTGTGCGGACTTAATATTTTTTGCATGCTTAGTTAAGCTGACAAAGATGTTGTTGAAGTGTTTCCAAGAGCTGACATGACCCTCTACTTTAAAGAAGATACTTATAGCAGTTCATTTGTAAACGTAAAGTGTGAATAATATGAAAAGAGACAGAAAATGTATACAACATAATATTAGTTGTGGTTCATTCATCAAGAGTCTATGTGAAGAAGCAGTAGAAGATTATAATACATTGGAACTGATCAAGATAGCAAGTCTGCTCTATAGTTCATCATCAGATATAGTGCATATCTGTTCTACAGAAGGTTGTAGCCTTCACCATTGAATCAGTGAGCTTTTGGATAGTGAGTCCTCACCCCTAATAGGGTTATTTGTAAAAGACTCCTAACAGGGTCAGACCCTTAACCAGGTCACTATACTTATTGCTTTGTAAAGAACAACTCCTAACAGGGTTGCAAGATCTTCTAACAGGGATTACTATAAACAAGTATAGTTCATTGTGGGTGCTAATTCCCACTGGGGTTTTTACCATTTGGTTTCCCTGTAATCAAATTGTGTGTTGTGTACTGTGTTATCTAAATGAACATTTACTTTATTGTATTCTGAAGTTAATAAGAGAAAATAATTAAAGTTACTGATAACTGATTCACCCCCCCCCCTCTAAGTTATCCTTTGGGACTATTCTAACAATTGGTATCAAAGCCAAGTGCCTTGGAGAAGAAGCCTAACAGCTTAAGGTAGATCAGATGTCTTACTTTAGAAAAGAGAGCCCTAAGTTCGATGGAGAAAATTATCTGGATTGGAAAAACAAAATGATAACCCATCTA
>MU227925.1:1906963-1965599 GCA_018584345.1 Thuja plicata
CCCCCCCCCCCCCCCCCCCCCCCTCTCAGTTATTCTAAATTCATTCTAACATCCATATGATTTGAACATCCACTATCAATCAACCATTCATACTTATTTCATCTAATAAACATTGCACTCTTAGTATTATCATCAAAATCCATGAAAATGTTAGAAATATCAAATCTAGGGTTTTCTTGCTCTTCCAAAAATAAGTAGTCTTCTTAATATGATTCATCATATGATAAAATAAAATCTTCATTAACATTGTAGGCCTTCTTATTGAACTTCTTAAACTTTTGTCGATTAGCCTTTTCTGGACACCTAGTTGCTAAATGACCAATCTTTCCACATCTAAAGCATTTAAGGGGTAATATACCTTTGTATTTTCTATTACCTTTCTTCAGATTTCTTGCAAAGTTTACTTCCATCTCATATGAATCATCATCGGCTAGATCTTCCTCTGTCTTTGTAGCTTTGAAGGCTATCTCAAATTTGTTCTTA
Organism: Thuja plicata; assembly: GCA_018584345.1. Taxonomy (NCBI): domain Eukaryota; kingdom Viridiplantae; phylum Streptophyta; class Pinopsida; order Cupressales; family Cupressaceae; genus Thuja; species Thuja plicata. The sequence goes on from MU227925.1 coordinate 1,907,447, forward strand.
TCCTTTCTTAATTTCCTCAACTCAAACACAGTCAAGGTGCCAAACAACTATTCCCTGTAAACTTCTTCAAATCATAAACATCCTCAATGGTTAAGATCTTCTCACTATACCTCTCTAGTAAGGTCAATAAGATATTTTCCTTCACGTATTCATTAGTAGCAGTACTTCCTTGATTCTTAACTTCATTCACTGCATTGTCAACCCTCTGAAAGTAACTTGCAATATCTTCACCTTTTTCCATTCTTAGGTTCTCATATTGACACTTAGTTGTTAGTTTCTTAGATGAATTAACTATATCATTCCCTTCTGAGATCTCTTTTAATTTTTCCCAAACTTCATAGGCAATATTCAATGAAATTACCTTAGTCAACTCAGTTTTTTATAAAACACTAAAATTTGCATACCTTGTTTTCTCATTCTCCTCATAGGTTGAAATTTCATCTTGAGTATTAGGGTCATTCTGAGGTGAAAAATACTTTGTTTCCACATCTTTTTAAGTAGTTTGACTAATTAAAATCGTGTACCCTCTCATATGTACTTTCTTGAAACTGTAGTTGGATTCATCAAACATAGGGATAGACAATTTGTGTACCATCAGATCTAACTCAAGTGATTAATCTCTCTCCAAGGAACCAAAGCTCTGATACCAATTGTTGAATAGTTCAAACCATTAATAGGGGTGAATTAATTATTCCAAAATTCTTTTCACAAACTCTACTGAGCCGATAAGTACTTAAAGCAATTAGAAACTTATAATAGAGATGAACATGAAAGCATAAAACATAAACACCATGAACACTAGAATTTATGTGGAAATGCAAGATGGGAAAAACCATGGAGAAACTCATTCTCATGAAAATAACACTGGTTAAGGCAATTTTTATAAAGGCTCACTGTCTATTTTCTCACTGCATATACGCTCACTGTTGGTTGGGCTAGCTAACCAGAAAATAGAAAAGGTTCTCTGCCAATACAAATAGGCGCATTGCCGATACATAGGCTCACTACCAAAAGATAAGAAATAAAAATGAATCAACCACTGAAATCACTATCACCAACAATCAGCAACACAAAAATGATGTAATTTTTGGATGATATCATATTTGGGTACTATTTATGCTATTGATATTAATGTTTTGTCACTGATGTCAACATATGTTTCTGTAGAGAGAACAGACTGGTTATGATAACTGATAGAAGTGTACGGACACTGCATGAATAAATCAAAATGATCAAAGATAAGGATATGAAGAAGGATGTGTGATGACCTTGTTGCTAAGGTCATTTGGCTTAATATTGCATATTGGTGATGTTACTGATGTTCTAGTGAAGAATTATTTCTGGATTGTGACAGTGATGCTTGACAGAGCTAGTCTCTATAGTTTGGGTATATCTTACAGGAAAAGATGTTTTAGGGTATGCGATCTTAAGGGATGACAAATGACACATTGAGGAATGTTGGATATTGATCAGTAGTCATGAACATGTTGGTGACATTAGTTGTGGCATATATTCTGGAGGAGACCAATTTGGTGGTCGACTTCAGAGATGTAGCATGTATTATGGATTGTGAGTATGGATTGTGGATATTGGAGCATATCTGATGTATTGTAATTGATGTTTACTTGTTTTAGGTGTCGTGTGTATCTTTTTAAGGGGTTAAATAATTATTTTTATATTGGGAGAGCTTAATTGGCCGACCTAATCAATTATTGTATTAGGGTGTATAGGAGAGATCTTTTCTTTTGAAAAAATGTGTGTATAAGTGTGTATTAAGAGAAGGTGATTGACAGAGAAGTGAGGAAGTTGTGAAGATTTATTGACTCCTTGATGTAGAGTAGAGGATATGTTCATTGTACTTCACTGGAAGTGACCAAGCAAAGAGTTGCTATTAGACAGTTCACTGGATTGTACATTTTCTATAAACACTTGTTCAAATTGTAAATCCTTGAGGGTGGCTTTAACCTTCTTTGGGAAATGTGCCTGGGCAGTGAGCCCATTGTTACTCTTGACTCCTAATAGGGTTTTTCCTTTAACAGGGACTATGTACTATAATTTTCTAATAAGCTCTTAACAGGGCTAAATATTTTAACAGGGATACTATGCTCTCAGTACATCATTTGTGGGTGCTAATTCCCACCAAGGTTTTACCTTTAACAGGGTTTCCTCGACAACAAGTATTGTGTTATTGTGTTGGAATTTACTGTGTTATCATTTTCATTGAAGTTTTGCTTTATAAAGTTTAAAGTTTAATATTCTATATCACAATTGATTCACCCCCCTCTCATTTGTTCTTGTGGACTGTTACTCCTAAAATTTGGTATCAAAGCTACTGGCCCCTAGAGAGAATTCTTAACAACTTGAGGTGATCCTGAAGATGACTTACTAAAGGAAGGATATTCCAAAATTTGATGCTGAAAACTTTGACAGTTTGAATAACAAGATGAGAAGACATTTTCTATGTTTGAGAATTGACTACTGGATGATCATGAAAGAGAAGGAAAAGATAGTGAGTAGGGATTAATTGGAGAAGGTTACTGAAGATGATAAGAAGTTATTTTCATGTAATATGGTCATAAGGGAATAATTGATCAACACGCTTTCTGAAGGTGAATTCATAGAAGTAAAAGACTTGGATTCTGTACATGATATTTGGACAAGATTGGAAGCACTGTATATAGGAGATAAGTTTACTAAGAAAGAAAAGCTACAAAACTGGAAGATAAAGATGGAATCAATGAAGATGAGAGATGATGAGAACATTAGGGAATATGCATAGAGAATTAATGAAGTGGTTACTGGAATCATAAACTCTAGAGGTACTTACAGTGAGGAAGAAGTGATTGTGAAGATACTCAGATCTTTGACACCTATATACAAAACTAAAGTACAAGATATAGAGGAGATTATACCTTTGACACCAAACTTCACTAGAGAGATGTTGATTGGAAATCTAACTAATTTTGAGGCCATAGAACTAGGAGATTCTTTACCTAAAGTAGAGTCATCATTCAAGGTGAGTGTCCATAGAAACAAAAAGATCTTATCTTGAATTGCAAACACCATCAATGATGACTTGAGAGAAGAGCTTGGAGACTATGATGATGAATGGGAATAGATACAGGAGGAAGAAAGAAAGATAGATGAAGTGATAGCCCTAATTGCTAGAAGAGAAAAGAGAGGTAAGGATAAATTTGAAGGCAAGTTACCTTTGAAATATTTTTCATGTAACAAGATTGGTCATTTTGCATCTCGATGTCCTACAAGCGTTCCAAAGCATAAACCTAGGTTTTACAAATCTAAGTATTCAAAAGACAAGGAATGTTATTATTCTAGTGAAGGCGTATCTAATGATGATATAGACTATGATGAAATTGGATTTATTGCTATTAAGGATGATGAACCTATACATGAAGAAAAATCCTTAGTATCTCACGTTGAAAAGAAATTTGAATGGGTTATAGATAATGGTTGTTCACATCATATGACTGGAGATAAAAACAAGTTTGTTAGTCTAAAAATATATGATGGTGGTGTTGTTAGATTTGGTGACAATACTCCTAAGATTATTATTGGAGTTGGATCTATTTTTATGGATCGGAAGACTAATACTGACAATGTATTACTTGTTGATGGACTTAAGCATAATCTGTTGAGTGTTTGGAAGTTAGTGGACAGAGGTTATCAATTGAAATTCATATATGGGAAATGTTCTATCAAAATTAAATCAGGAGACTTGATCGCATCTGGTACTAAATCTATAGGTAATGTATTTGAATTGAATACATCTGAAGCTTCTTGTTTTATTGCGAAGGTTGATGAAAGTTGGTTATGGCATAAAATATTTTGTCATGTTAACTTTGATAACATTGTGAAGGCAAGTATGAAAATTTTTGTAAGAGACTACCTAAGATTGTGAAACCATCTAACACTATGTGTAGAGAGTGTGTTATGGGGAAGCAAACTAGAAGCAATTTTAAAAGAAAATCTTATTTAGCCAAAGGGAAGTTGGATCTGGTACATCCTACAAGAGAAAGATCATATTATGGTGAAAGGTACTTTATAATTTTTGTTGATGACTTTTCTAGAATGATGTGGGTTACATATTTGAGAGATAAATCTGAAGCATTTGACAAATTCAAGTTATTCAAAGCAAAAGTTGAGAATGAATCTGGTTTGAAGATAAAATGTTTGAGATCAGACAGAGGTGGTGAGTTTACATCAGATTTATTTAATTCCTACTATGAAGAGCATGGAATATTCAGACAGACATATTCACCTAGGACACCACAATAGAATAGGATAGTAGAGTGAAGAAACATAACAATATTAGATGCTGCAAGAACTATGTTGTTGGAACGAAATGTATCACATGTTCAGTGGAGAGAAGTTATTGGTATTGCTATGTACACCTTGAATAGAATTCAAATCAGAGAAGGTACAAGTAATACTCCTTATGAATTATGGTTTGGTCATACACCTACTGTAAAATATTTCAGAATATTTGGAAGCAAAGTTTATATCAAAAGAGATGATGAGATAGGGAAGTTTGATGCTAGAATTGATGAAGGTATTTTCCTTGGTTATTCTACTAAGAGAAAGGAATATAAATGTTTCAAGGTGAGATTGAGAAATTTAATTGAAAGCGCTAATGTGAGGATAGATGAAAATTTTCAGATTCAGGAAAGAATGTATGACTGTGGTCAGATTTCAAAGATAAAAGAAGTCACTGTTGAACCTGAAGAACCTTTGATGGTTGACAATGAGATTGAATATGAATTAATTGAGCTTACTGAGACTCCTAAGACTCCAAGGTATGTTAAGAAGAACCATCTTGAAGATCAAATCACTGGTGATGCAAGTAAAGGAATGATGACCAGGTCTAAAGTTAGAGATTAAATTTGTTTGATTTCTCAATTGAATCAAAAACTATGGATGAAGCATGTAGAGATGAATCTTGGACTAAATCTATACAAGAAGAACTTGAATAGATAAAGAAAAATAATACTTGGGAATTGGTTCCAAGGGCTAAGAACAAAAATGTGATAGAAACTAAATGGGTTTTCAAAAACAAGATGGATGAGGAAGGAACCGTGGTAAGAAAGAAGGCTGGACTATTTTGTAAAGGCTACTTGCAACAAGAAGGCATAGACTTTGAAGAAACATTTGCTCTTGTTTCAAGGCTAGAAGTTGTGAGATTATTTCTTGCTTATGTTGCACATAAAGACTTTAAAGTATATCAGATGGATGTGAAATCAACATTCTTAAATGGAGATTTGGAAGAAGAAGTATACATAGAGAAACCTGATGGATTTTCTTTGACAGAAAATGAAGACATGGTTTGTAAGTTGAAGAAAGCATTGTATGGACTGAAACAAGCATCGAGAGCATGGTATGCAAGACTATACAAGTATTTACTTCATCATGGTTTCAGAAAAGGTAATGTAGACAGTAATTTAAATTTAAGAACTGGTGAAGATAGAATTTTAATCATAGAAGCTTTTGTTGATGACATAATTTTTGGAGGCAATGGTAAGATGAGTAAGAAGTTTTCTAAAGAAATGGAAAATGAATTTGAAATGTCATTGATTGGTGAGATGAAATTTTTTCTTGGTTTGCAAATTAATTAGAGTAAGAATGGTATTTTTATATCGCAGACCAAGTATCTTAAGGAAATGTTGAAGAAGTTTGGAATGGAAGATTGTAAACATATTGGGAAACCCATGGTGACTGGATACAAACTAACTAGTAATGATGAGACTCAAAGTGTTTTTTAGAAAAAGTACAGATCAATGATTGGTGGTCTACAATATCTAACTCACACTAGACCAGATATTTCCAATGCAATTGGAATTGTGGCAAGATATCAAGCAGATCCTAAAGAGACACACCTTGCTGCTGTGAAAAGAATTTTTAGATACTTGAAATGAATAATAGAATATGGATTGTGGTATGAAAAATCAAATGACTTTATTTTACAGGCTTACACTGATGTTGATTGGTCAAGTAATGTGGATGATAGAAAGAGTACAAGTGGTGGAGCATTTTTCCTTGGGAAAAGCATGATTTCTCAGTTAAGTAAGAAGCAAGACGATATTCCTCAATCTACTGTTGAATCAAATTATGTTGTTGCTGATATAAATTGTAGACAAGTTGTTTGGATGAAACAAATGATGAAGGATGTTGGAATAGTTTTTGAAGAGGTAGTGGTTATCCACTATGATAACACTAGCACAGTGAATATGTCGATGAATCCTATAATACATTCAAAGACTAAACATATTTCTATTAAGTATCATTTCCTGAGGGAGAAAGTAGCAGAGAAATAGTTTAGACTGGAGTATATTAGCACAAAGGAACATATAGCACATATATTTACAAAACCTTTGCCAAAATATTCTTTTGAATATCTCAGAAGTATGCTTGGGGTGAGAGCCCCTCCCAGTGGTAATTAATTGATGCGGACATGCATCAGTCCAGTGGCTTTCAGAGCTATATCATTTTCTAGATTTGATGTATGGATCTACTCCTTAGGGGGAGTGATCGCAGGAACACTATGGAGCACATTTGGATGATTTTTCACCTAGCTGTTAGACATGAAGATTTGAAAAAGATACATCTTACAAAAGATTACAAAAGAGTTATGGCGCCCTTTTCCATTGTTGCCAAAGGGGGAAAGATTCTATGTGAAAATCCCTACTATTTTGGGGAGATTTGTGTTGAGGATATTGAGAATATTGTATTGAGAGAGATTACTTTTTGGGTTGATGGATTTTCTCATATGTTTCCATCAATGCCAAAGGGGGAGATTGTTGGATGACATCATATTTGGGTACTATTTATGATGTTGATATTCATGTTATGTCACTAATGTCAACATATGTTTATGTGGAGAGAACAAACTGGTTATCATAACTTAAAAAAGTGTACGGACACTGTACGGATGAATCAGAATGATTGAAGATAAGGATATGAAGAAGAAAGAATTCAAAACCCTAAGTCACTCAAAATGGGACAGGCAAGCAATGACAGTAAATGACATCTTTTAGCAAGATGTGAGATTAATCTCTATGATACTTGGATACAAATTCTACTACAGTGGTAGACCTAATTCGGTATCTACAAGAGTCATTATGATGGCATGGAGAATGGTGAAAGAAAATGTGAAATATAACCTATGCGAAGTATTGGCAGAACAATTTCTAGAGAATGTTAACTGATAAAGAAAGACAGATTGAAGAACTTTAGATTTGGCTCACTATTGATGCATATATTTATACACATTGAACACAAATTTCCTAGTATGCACCCTAGTGGTTGGAGAAAAGGGATACCTACTAGTATTCAGATTTCATAGAGCTACAGAAGACAGAACAGAACATGGGTTGATGGGGAATTGTTTGGTATGATTAAGATTCTTCAGAGGCAAATGAAAACTAGATACAGATTACATGAAGACATTGTTGAAAAAACAAGGATACAATATTTTTCACGGTTGAAACTGATTGTGTATGCTTTGAGGCAGTCACTCCTAGGAAGAAATGGTGTTATCCGATGGGATATGAAGTAAGTTCAGAGGTATTGACCATGCAAGTTGAACATGTTCTTGCATATGAGATTGACACATCAGAAGAAATATGGGGTACATATGAAGATAAATCAGCTAAGGTAAGAGAGGAACAAACTAGAGGTCTGAGAAAAAGGAAAATTGATAACATTATACATGAATGTGGTGTTAAGGAAGGATTGACAGAAGAAGAGTTGAAAGAAGTGAAAAATAAAATGGCAGAACGATCTTTTGGTTTGGAAAGTGCTATTACTATAGCCCTTCCCACTCTTGAAGTACTAATGGTAGACAGTCCACCTCCTCCATCAGAGCAAACATCACAAACTGAAAACATTACTCCTAGAGTAAACACCAGATCTAGCAAGCAAACGTCATCTATGGAACCAAGCACTGTGAGAGAAGAGAAGAAACCTGAGAAGAGTAAACAAGCATGGAAGCCTGACTTGAAAATGATAGAGAAGAGAGCTATAGAACAAAGGAAGCTAGTTTCAATTGAAAAATACTATGGCAAGTATGATGAGACTGAAAAATAGAAAATTGAAGATGTTGTAGTTAATCACCTACTTGTTTTCAGAAAGACTCTATTGGAAGCTGAGAGAAGCATACCTGAAGAACTGTATGGAAGATTAGAGACAAGGAAACAATTAGCTCAAATTGAAGATGAAACAATCAGGAATCGGGAAATTGACAACATGTTGCCTGTAATATCTTTACAAGAAAGAGAGATAATATTCAAGGAATTGAAACCTTTATTGAGGACTAAGGAAAGACTGCTAAAAATCATGGCAAGAAAATATGATGAATTCACTAAGGAAACTCAGAAGGCACTGGAGAAAATATTGATGAACACTACTCCTGAGAAGCCTCCACCTCCTAAAACCACTTTTCTTACACCATTGGGAATGGGAGAAATTTCAAAGACAGCTGAGGCAAATGCTGACAAGAGTGAAGTTGATTCACAACCAGACTTCTATGTTTCTGGTGTGCCTGTGACACTTGATACATCACATGATGAAAAGGACCCATTCATAGGGAATGTGGACAACACTATTGCAGATGAAGCAGATCAGAAAGAGGAAGAAGAGTAGAAGGAAGATCAGAAAGAGGAAGAAGAGAAGAAGGAAGAACAGAAAGAGGTAAACACATCTTCCATCACATTGTTGGCAAGCAAAGATAAAACAACAAAAGTTAATGTTGACTACATGGATGATGATGAGCTAGTAAAATTAGCTTTTACTACACTAACTAAATTCAAAGAAAGATCAGAACAGAAAGGTGATAAAAAGGCTAAAGTAATTACTAGGGCAATTGATATTGTGAACAAATTGCTTCCAGTACCTATTGTTTTCTAGCATAGAGATGACATTGAAAATCTAAAGATATTACTTGATGAATTTTATGGATATTATGAGTATTTGATAAAGATTGCAGAAGAGAAGGCAGAAAAGAACTATTTGGAGAAGAAACTATCTAAAGTTTGCAAGTCTATTGCATGGGACTTAGGCATTTTGAAAACTTGTTTGACAAATGCAAAGATTTGCATTGCATATGGAAGGAAATTTTTTAGTTACTATATGAATCCTATTAGGCATGTTTAGAATGTTGAAGACATTATTTGCAAGGAGAGGGAAACTCTGAACAATATGATGGACAGTTGTGAAACCTCTTCACAATCTGTAAAAGATTTAGACAAGGAAGTAACAAGAATTTTGGTTAAACTCAGTGTATTGGATATTGAGAAAGGGAGAGTATTAACAAGATTCAATTTGTTGAAGAGTTTAATCACTTCTAAGCTATCCATACTTGAGGCAAATCTATCAGACTTAGAGAAAGTTACAGAGTCATTAGTTAATTCTATGCCTACAAAGTTAAAAGAAGCAAAGACCGCATCATTTGCATTGAGTGGACTGATTCATGTTAGTCAAATATTGTTTAAAACATGGAGTATAGAAGTGAAGATCTTGGAAGATTCCTTTCAAGATATTGTGAAATTGGTGAGCAAGCACTAATCCTATTATTTTGAATACACCTTTTTCATCGTTGTCAAAGGGGGAGAAGAAAAGAAAAATGAATGGGAGAAGAGATAAGAAGGAAGAAATAAGGAAGAAGAGAAAATAGAGGAGATAGTTTTGTTTTGTTGGAACACTTAGTCATTTTTTGTTAAGTGTTTCCATCAATGCCAAAGGGAGAGATTGTTGGAAAGTGATCAATTTTGTGTAAAGTGATTCACTTTTTTCTTTTTATTTATGGAAACACATCTGGTTTACATATCGAATCCTATAAAGTTAAGTTTTGCTAACTTAGAAATTGACTAAGTATAGAAGCAGAGATACAAAAGTATTTTGGGTATCGAAGATCAAGATCGATGATCTATGACATGAGAGATTAGAGAAAGATAGTATGGGGTATGTGTGACCTCCACCTAAGATCGATTTTGTTTTGGTAATGTTTACAGCAAGTTAGAGATAATTGAAGATAGATAGACTACAATAGAACAATGATACAGAGCAGTTGAACAGTAGCGATGATTAAGGGAGTATGACGTGAACTCCTGGAAACCAGAGTTGGATTATGGTTGATGATAACCTATACTTTGAATATGTAAGAGTGTTGACTATGCATTTGATATTTACTTTATTAAATGTATTTTGTATTTAAATCTGACTATGTAATATTTGCATTGAGAGCCGACTTGGTAAAAGAGAAAGATATATATGTAAGATCTTTTTGTGGAAGTAGAAGTGAGAGAAGTATCGATGAGATGATAGAGATGTGAATGATAGAGAAGAGGATGACAGAGATCATTGATGAGATATAAACATGAACTATCTAAGCAATAGAGACTTGCTTTTTATTGTTCTTTACTGAGAACATTTTGTAATAGAATTTTATTGTAGAGTTGTATGCTCAGTTGGCCCCTAACAAGGTGTTGTATGCCTTTAACAGGGTTGTAATTCCTTTAACAAGGAAATGTACTATGTAATATTCAACTCCTAACAGGGCTAGGTCTCCTAACATGGACACTATACTTTAGTGCATGCTTGTGGGTATCATCCCCACCGGGGTTTTCCCTTGGCTAGGGTTTCCTCGACAACAAATAATGGTGTTATGAGTTTCGTGTTATTTTCTTATGTTCTTTTCATTTTTGCAAGCTCATGGTTAATGTTTAATTGGTTGAAGAATTTAATTAAGTTCAGTAATACGTATTCACCCCCCCTCTCAGTATTATCCAATCCTAACATAATTTATATTTAAGAACTGGTGAAGATGGAATTTTAATCATAGAAGTTTTTATTGATGATATCATTTTTGGAGGCAATGGTAAGATGAGTAAGAAGTTCTCTAAAGAAATGGAAAATGAATTTGAAATGTCAATGATTGGTGAGATGAAATTTTTTTCTTGGTTTGCAAATTAATCAGAGTAAGAATGGTATTTTTATATCTCAGACCAAGTATCCTAAGGAAATGTTGAAGAAGCTTCGAATGGAAGATTGTAAACCTATTGGGACACCCATGGTGACTAGATACAAACTAACTAGTAATGATGAGACTCAAAGTGTTTTTCAGACAAAATACAAATTGATGATTGGTGGTCTGCAATATCTAACTCACACTAGACCAGATATTTCCAATGCACTTGGAATTGTGGCAAGATATCAAACAGGTCCTAAAGAGACACACCTTGTTGCTATGCAAATAATTTTCAGATACTTGAAAGGAACAATAGAATATGGATTGTGGTATGAAAAATCAAATGACTTTATTTTATAGGCTTACATTAATGTTGAGTGGGCAGTTAATGTGGATGATAGAAAGAGTACAAGTGGTGGAGCATTTTTCCTTGGGAAAAGGCTGATTTCTTGGTTAAGAAAGAAGAAAGATTGTATTTCTCAGTCTACTGCTAAATCAAAGTATGTTGTTGCTAATATAAAATGTACACAAGTTGTTTGGATGAAACAAATGCTCAAGGATATTGGAATAATTTTTTAAGAGCTAGTGGTTATCCACTGTGATAATGCTAGCATAGTGAATATGTCGAAGAATCCTATAATTCATTCAAAGACTAAACATATTTCTATTAAGTATCATTTCTTGAGGGAGAAGTTATCAGAGAAAGAGATTAGACTGGGGTATATCGGCATAAAGCAACATATAGCAGATATATTTACAAAACCTTTTCCAAAAGATTCTTTTGAATATCTCAGAAGTATGCTTGGGGTGATATCCCCTCCCAGTGGTCATTAATTGATGCAGACATGCATCAGTCCAGTGGCTTTCAAAGCTATATCATTTTCTAGACTTGATGTATGGATCTACTCCTCAGGGGGAGTGATTGCAGGAACACTATGGAGCGCATTTGGATGATTTTTCACCTGGCTGTTAGACATGAAGATTTGAAAAAGATACACCTTACAAAATATTACAGAAGAGTTATGGCACCCTTTTCCATTACTTCCAAAGGGGAAGGATTCTATGTGAAAATCCCTACTATTTTGGGGAGATTTGTGTCGAGGATATTGAGAATATTGTATTGAGAGAGAGTACTTTTTGGGTTGATGGATTTTCTCATATGTTGCCATCAATGCCAAAGGGGGAGATTGTTGGATGACATCAGTTTTGGGTACTATTTATGTTGTTGATATTCATGTTTTGTCACTAATGTCAACAATTGTTTCTATGGAGAAAATAGACTCGTTATAATAACTGACAGAAGTGTATGGACACTCTATCAATGAATCAAAATGATTGAAGATAAGGATGTGTGATGACCTAATTCCTAATGTTGCTTGGCTTAATATTTCATATTGGTGATATTACAGATGTTCTAGTGAAGACTAGTTTCTGGACTGTGATAGTGATGCTTGACAGAGCTGGTCTCTGTGTTTTGGGTATATCTTAAAGGCGAAGAAATTTTAGGGTATGCGAACTTAAGGGATGACAGAGGACACATTGGGGAATGTTGGATATTGATCGATAGCTGTGAACATGTTGGTGACATCAGTTGTGGCATGTATTATGAAGGAGACCTATTTGGTGGCTGACTTTAGAGATGTAGCATGTATTATGGATTGTGAGCATGGATTGCAGATTTTAGAGTATATCTAATGTATTGTAATTGATGTTTACTTGTTTTAGGTACCGTGTGTATCTTAGCAAGGGGTTAAATAATTATTTGTATATTGGGAAAGCTTAATTGGCCGACCTAATCAATTATTGTAATAGGGTATATATGAGAGATCTTTTCTTTTGAAAAGTTGTGTGTATAAGTGTGTATAAAGAGAAGGTGATTGAAGGAGAAGTGAGGAAGCTATGAAGCTTGATTGACTCCTGGATGTAGAGCAAAGGATATGTTTATTGTACTTCACTAGAACTGACCAAGCAAAGAGCTGCTCTTAGACAGTTCACTGGATTGTATATTTTCTATAGACACTTGTTCAGATTGTAAATCCTTGAGGGTGGCTTTAACCTTCTTTGGCAAGTGTGCTTGGGTAGTGAGCCCAATGTTACTCTTGACTCCTAACAGTGTTTGTCCTTTAACAAGGACTATGTACTGTAATGTTGTAATAAGCTCTTAACAGGGCTAAATATTTTAACAGGGATACTATACTCTCAATACATCATTTGTGGGTGCTAATTCCCACTCGGGTTTTACCTTTAACAAGGTTTTTGTTATGCCCTGCATACCCGTCCCTACATTTTGTGTGCAAAATATTGGGTCCCCCCCTTTTTTTTTTCTTTCTGCTTTTGGCTCTTGCCTTGTCTTTGCCTTTGTTTCCTTTGTTTTCCTTCTCAGGGGTTTTCTTTCCCGCGGTGTTGTTTTGTTTTTTTGGTCTCTCGTGTCTCCGGGACCCAGTCCCGGAGTTGGTCCTCCTTTGTCGAGAGTCAGATTCTGGACTCCAGGATTTTTCACCATGATGTCTTCTTTCCTCAAGATGATATTGTCGCATGGAATCCCTGGGCCTGGAGTCCAGAGGTTTGTCTATCTAGAGTTTGCGAAAGGAAAGGTAACTGGCTTTTTATCGCAGGTATAAATAGAAGTTACCTGTCATTTTCACACTTACCACGATCAAACACTTGAGCAATCAGAGTGATTTAAGAGCGATTTAGCGATAATCCAGTGCTAACCATTTTGAGCATTCTTGAGCAATTGTTGGTGGTTTGTGGTGATAAGTGGTGACCACCTGATGGTTGAAGTTGTTGCAGAGCTTTCGCGGCAGTTTCCTTTCCTTGCCTTTCTTTGTTTTCAGGTTAGTGCCTTTCCTCCCGCTCGGCTTTCCTTCTTTCTGGTTTTTTTTGTTTTTGTGTTATCTCATTTTGATGTTTGTCTTGAGTTTCTTTCTGGTTTGCCGCCCGTTGGTGGGTCAGCTCTGTCAGAGGGTTGTTCACCCTCTATGCAGATGTAGTCTAGTCTGTAGATGGTGTAGAAAGTTGTAAGTATTCTGTATATTGTCTGGTTTTTGTGAGTATCTTCTCTACAATTTTTGTATATATATAAATTTGATGTATATCTATTGTGTATCCTTCTAGTCTACATGTATATACTCTTCAGCTTTGGTATGTATTATGTGTGTATCCTACCTGCAAGCCTAGCAAGCTCGTCGTGTTGCGCCTGTTGCTGGTTTCTAGTCTGCGAGCTCGCTCTATGCAGAATACCACCTAGTTGAAACTCGGCTCTTGGCCAGTTTCAAATAGGTGGTTTTCTCTCTCCTTCATAAACCAGCCTGACTTTCATTTATGTCCCATGCACACATTTAAATTTGTCCAAGTGGCCTTCACTTTTCGCGCATTCAAACAGTTGGATCCACCATCATCACCATAACTCCCATTTATTACTCACCCACGTGGCGACCATGTGGGTCTAACGGCTCACTTTTCATACACACCTGCCAACGGTTACTTCCCCGGGCTCTGGGTCTCTTTCCATCACCCATCTCGTGTCCTATTTTTGCTAAGTATGAAGAAACCCCTAAACCAGGATGATTAGTTAAATTTCTAAGTTCATAATATGAATGTATGCTTTCCAGAGTTTTTGAATGAAACTAACTTTCTCAGGGGAAGAAAACACCACAATGGTAAGATCTCTAGACCCAGAAATACTTATTTATCTATGTGTTCTGACGGTTGCCTTGCCTTACAGATTTCTGGAAACAACAAACTTGCAAATATGTCTGAAGCTTCCGCATCCTCACCACCCGAAAGTCCGGACATACCCTCCACGATAGTTACCAGGGCGGTAGTTAGATCCAAAATAGAGAGGGCCCTGGAGAAATTTCCTATGAGCTTGAAATATGTGAAAGACAGAGTCATCATGGGCTCAAAGATTGAGTCCAGAGTCTATTTCATCACCGACACCAGCGTCGGGACATGGCCCGAGATGCAAGCCTTGGTGAAGATTATGTACATTTAGAGACAGGCTGGAGATCCATTGGCCATTCAAATCAAGAATTCAAGGATTCTCAAGGCAGATTGTTTCCTGTGCTCTCTGTAGTCACCAGAGCTCATTCTCACTCTCGCAATGCACTACAACACATCTATCTAGGATATTATGTTCGCAGCCCCGGAGCCAACAGGGTACCCTACTACCATGGTGTCCCTCGATCCTGATACCTTCCAGAGGGGCTTAAGGATCCCCAAATTTGACAAACCAGCCATAGTCACCCAGTCAGATGCCTTGGCCCAATTAACTCAGTTGGAGGAAGCGGCCCGCATATATATGAATAGCCATTGGCTAAAGACCCCGAAGAGAGACCCCAAGAGGATGAAATTAGAGATCCCCAGGTCTGAATTCAAAGAGAGCATCCAGATGGGGATGATAGCATTATGTCGGGTCTTCGAACAACAACATGCCCGAGAATTTTCCAGGTTGATATACTACTTTTTGCTGGGTATCAGCATGGGCGAGGAGTATTTTGACTGGGTTCCCTTAATCTCCAACCATGTAGACTCCCGGTTCCTTCAACTGGCCAAGAAGAAGAATTTTTATATGACTTCTTATATTCTCTGAGCCCTGGCACAACAACGGCCCCACACCAATGGGTTACTTACAGAGGGCGTGCTCAGGATCAGCCTGGGACAGAAGGCCCCTTGGGACCATTTCCCACAGATACAATGGAAGGCCAGCTTCCCTAGTTTTTATCAGGTAAACGATGCCTTTGTTTACTACCACCTACTCACACCCACCTGGGATGCAGGATACCGCCTATCCACAGAGGCGATGAATTTGATCCAGAGTTACGGACATTATTATATACAGCTTCAATAACATACATACATTAGGGTGACCGGCTTCTCCAGGAAACCCTACTTGTTAACCAAACACTGCGGGGATAAGATAATTCTCCTGGAATATTGCAGGCAGATAATAGAGTTGCACGCACTCTTTTCCTTAAAGAAGGTAACAAATATTCCATTCCCAATCACTTGTGGGAATTATTCATGCAGTCTAGCTGCCACAAAAGAGGCAAATAATGAGCTTAAATGCTACAACCTGGCAGAATTTTACTTGGCACAGAAACAATTTGATCTGCATGGAAAGATTGCAACGGCACTTCCCCGGGCCTTAGAGCCCCATTAGTATCACATGGAAGACTTATGGGAAGACTGCCAAGATGACGTGGAAGTCCGGGGGTGGCATTATGTCAGAATCACCATAGGGATGATGGATAGATTAAAACTCTAGAGATTCCCAAAGGACTTCTCAGACACTGGCTCCACAGAGGATCCCCAGTACAGAGCAAAGGGAATCAATAAATTGGCCCTTCCACCAGTGAATTAGGATGCCCAGGAAGGGCCCACAATTAAAGAGTTCACTTGCAATGTAGTTTAACATAGCCACCTCTACTTCAAGAAGGTGTACCCCAGGAGTGTCCGCCGGGCAGCCTAGCCGATACCAAAGTTAACTCCGGGGGCCATTACTTCTTCGTAGAGAGTAGATAAAGGAAAACGAATAGCGACAACTCCAACCTCACAAAAAGTCCCCATCAAAGAAAAAATAAGGAAATCAGTGGCGGCCTCCCAACAAATGAGGGAGACATTAATCACATGGTTAGCAACCCCGATGTCAATGGCCAGACAAATTTGTCCCCCCTCCTCCCCCTCACTAGCAGCCTTAATTATTAAGGCAACAGGGGTGGACCCGGCAGAACAAGCAGCAATAAGGAATGCGGGGCCTCCCTTAGTTACCCAGAGAAAGAAGAGGCTCAGCCAAAAGCCTAAGGCAGAGCCGGAGCTGGGGATGCCCTAGACCCCACAAGTTGAGATCCTTTCTTCTGACTCCCCAGAGCCAAAAAGGGAACTAGAGCCTGTCGATGTCCCAGCCAACCCTCCTTTGCAGGATGAGTTTGATGATGTTTTTGCAACCGATGAGTTTGGTAATCTACAGGGGGACGTTGAGCAAATAGAGGCTGAAGTCCCAGCACAAGAGGAAGCTGAGGAACAAAAACCTACACAGGAGCAAGAAGAGCAGATGGAAGAAGAGAAGGAAATAAAGCAGGAGATCACCTCTGAAGTCCTGAAGATATAAGATACGGGGGTGGACCAGCAGAAGCAGAGTGAACAAATGACATCTGCTGAGGGAACCGGACCTACAGGAGCAACCGTAACCTCAGCAGTCATGTTCCAAGTGCCACTCCCTGGAGTGACCTTTGGGTAGGTAGTAACCATGGCCCAAATGTTAAATCTTGGCCCGGTACCTCCCCCATTGCCAAAGGATATACCAATAGAAGAAGAAATCCCAGCGATAGAGGCCGAAGAACAAAGAGAAAAACAAGAGGAGGAAACCCCCGGGACAGTAAATGAGGGTCCAAATGAAGCTAAAGATATGGAGGACAAGGCAGAGGAAATAAACATCACTGGGGGAAATGTTCTCGACGAAGCCCAAGATAAAGAGGAAGGGCCTGACAAGACTCACACCATTGAGGAGGAACAACAACAGGACACCAGGGAAGAACCTAAGGAACAGACTTTAGCAAAAAATCCACCCCTGCTACCTTAGTGGTTGGTCAAAGGCAAGAAAATAAAGGCTCCATCCACCCCCAGAGCTCACCTCTCCCTAGCTGAAATGATGGCTCAAGTCTAGGGCCCACCAAACTCAAAGCAAGCCCAGACGGTTCATACTCTTCGAACCAAGCTGGGAGGAGAAACGGTTGTCATTGTTGCAACACCTCCCCCAGACACTAATGAGGCAACTGTCGAGGATGGAGATTATGATATCACAGAGATATCACTGGGAAAAAGAGGAAAACAGGGCGAAGTGAACCTGTTAAAAGAGGCGACCATAGCCGTGGAGGCCCAATATGAAAAGGAGGCCCAAAGGCTCAAAGCAGAAAAGGAAAAGATAGAAAACCTTATGGGATTGCTTATTGAGCTAGCCTGGCCTATAAGTTTCCTTCCTCTGGAGGCCTCCACATCTGATGCGCCATTACCACAAAGTAACATAGACTCCCTACAAGCAATGAAGAAGAAGGCCCAAACGGTCAATGAGTGGGTCGCTCTGCAGGTAGGAAACACCTGGTGCTTCCTGGTATCCACCCTCCCAGATTTGTATGTGGCTTGACACATTCTGCATCAGGTGGAAACCATCATTAACATATGGGAGGGTGATATAGAAAATTATGAAGCATGGAAGGTAGAACTTGAAGAACTCCTCGGTCTTGGGGAGGAAATGGTTTCTGAGTCCAGGATTCTAGGAGAAGAATCATTCAATTTTGTGAAAACCCAAAACTCTAGACTTTACCTCACATTGGAGGTGCTCAAGCAACTGGTAGGGGTTTTGCATGACAAAGTCAACTCGGTCCAGTATTCTTCAAATATGTATAAGGCATTTGTCACAAAGGTCTGTGGAGCTGACCCATTTAGCACTAATACATGCACTCCGAAGGAATACATTTTGGGGAAGTTCAATGAATTAATGAAGTCAAGATATCAATCCCCAGAGGGAGTGGACAGGACTCAAATGGTGAGATTAACTTGTATGATCCTTAGTGTCCATGATGTAGCAAAAATGGCCAATGAGTTCAAGAATAATGTTTCAGAGCTAGGAGAACAAATTGAGGTGGCCAAATATAGGCAGTCCGGCCTCAAAGAGATTGATGAGGATGGAATCTCCTGCCTCCTCCAGACCTTAAATGACAACAAGCAATAATAAACTTTCTCCGGAGGTCAGAGAAAACCCAAACATTTTGTATTCTTTATTCTTTCAGAATGTAAGTTCCCAGATCCCGGAGTCCCAGATCTTAAATTTTGTATTCTTTTGAGTGATCCGATTCCCGGTCCCCGAGGCTGACTGGTCACTTTCAAAAGTGGTTAATAAAGACTGTCAGAGGGTAGTTGGCTACATCGAAGAACGTCAGATCAACAGTTGGTTT
The DNA here is from genome assembly GCA_018584345.1 of Thuja plicata. NCBI lineage: Eukaryota > Viridiplantae > Streptophyta > Pinopsida > Cupressales > Cupressaceae > Thuja > Thuja plicata. The sequence goes on from MU227925.1 coordinate 1,926,380, forward strand.
TCTGACAGATGGTCTTCTCAAGGTGCCGCTTGGATATACACCCGGCACATTGGAGACAAGGCACCGCATTTCCCATTTATGAGGCATGTAGCCTTGATCCACGGGGGATCAAATTTCTTCCTTCTCTTTCCCAACTCTCTTCTTGAGGTTGATTCTTCCACTCCACCTTCTTGTCTCATTCTTTTGACATGACAAGCCTATTCCATCTCAAGGTCTTTTGTAGGGTGGCGCAGGTAGTACCGGCCCCCGAATAATATATTCTATTGTACATTATAATGTAAAATAGGGTTAGGGTTAGGGTTAGATGAAAATGTGTATAAATAGTAAGTCTGGCCCTTTTCCAAGGGTCGACGAAATTGATGATTTTGAAGTCCATAGTAATAAAGAAGCAGTATTTTCATTTCCATTGCAAAGCTCAATGCTCCTTGGTCTTTTAAGCTTTTAACAGTTAGATGCTCCCTTGGAGCCGCCATTGTACCACGCACCAGTGCTTGCTAGAAGAAATATTAATGAAGAAGAGATGGTTCTTGCAATGATGTTGTTGGCACCTGATCTTCCAAGTTAATGGTATTTTATGTTTAAATGTTCTTCATGTCTTATGCTCTGATATTTTAAGTAGATTAACGACTTCCTTTCCCTTGCTACTAATCAAATATGAGCTGATGGTTGCATATTTATTTGGTATTTAGTATAATATATCAGAGCATTATTGATGGATGGAATTTTTAAATATAACTATAGGTAGATGTGATATCTCTAACCCTGAAAGATCTTTTTTGATTTATTTGCTAAGTGTAGGATGCTTGGCGAAACCCTATCTTACTGAATCTCCGGAGAGAACAAGCTGAAGAAACCAGCTATCCCGCTCAAAAATAGTCACATCCCCCAACTGAGCCCCGCACCGTTGTGACCTGACACCCAGGTGCTTGGAGGCCCGGGGAATCTCATTTCCCCAGATAAACTTTGCAGGCAGAGTTGGCCGGTACCCCGATACCCGGTGACAACTTATGACTGCTGGCGGACCCGGTCACCAAAGTCTCATTAATAGAAACTAGTGCTAGAAGGAGGGCATGAATTCACCCCCTCTCAAGATTTTGATTTTACACCTCCCGAGGGTTCCCCAAGCTATAGTTTTAGGAGTCAAGCCTTCAGTGGGATTGGGCCTTTTTTCCTCAGCGAAATTTGAGAGGATCCTTAGGTCAGCCCCAAACCCTGGAAGGTTTGTTGAACTCAAGCCTACTGCTCGAAAGAAGCAGACCCCAAAAACCACACCAGCCACCATTGTCTGGGGATCTAGTACACCTCAGAATACCCAAACTTCTCAGACAATCCTAGGAATCAGCACTCAAACTACTCAAAATCTAGTTCCTCCAATGGCTGCATATTTTGATAACACCGGGTCCCCTATGGAAACTTTTCTGGGTGCAATCAATGACTTACCCTCACACCGGGAGAAGATTTGCCCACAATATGAGCACCTAGACTCACGGACCGTAGAAGATAATTTACAGGCATACAATGATGCCATGAACTGACACCGGATTCAACATGAAGATGTTGTGACCCGGATGTTTCCCCTATCCCAATTCCATCAACAGTTGGCAGGACATAAAGGATGCCTTCTTGACTGCCTTTCGCGTACATGTGGACCCATCTTGGTCCCACAACCAATTCATCTCCATTAAAAAGGAACCCAATGAACCTCTTGCAACATTCAACCATCGGTTCTAGTGCGCCTCGAAGCGGTGCACGGGCCCTTTCATTCCATCCCCAGAAGTAACCATACAGACTTATCTTAACGCGATGGACCCCTTCGTTGCCACTCTCCTTTGGAGAACAACCGCCGTGGGTGACCGAGATACTTTGGCGAAGGTTTACAACCTAGCCTTAGAATTATCCCATGGTCTCAACAAATCCCCAGGTGGGATTGGGCAGAGTACGCCCTTTAACATGATCCCCAGTGGAACTGTGTACGCTGGGGGGTATAACCCCAATCTGGCAGTGGGTGCCCCTGCGATGGCAATGAATCCCCTGCCACCGCCAATAGACCAGCAGGCCCGGTACGTTTATCCCACACAGACTCAGGTAATACCGGGTCTAGAAGCCTTCCCTTGGAATCAACCGCAGCAAGCACAACAACCTCAGACACAAACACCCGAAGTGCCCTTCTTTCAGTCATCTGCGGCTGGAGGATTGCCACCCTCAACTCTGGCGAATACTATTACCTTCCCAGGGAACTAAAAACAACAACCATCACATTGTGACGTAAACACTCAGTTGACCGCCGAGGTTGAATCCCTCTGACAAATGTTGTCTACCTTGACTGTGGACATGGGTCAGCTGAAGGCGGGGTCCTATGCACCCCAGAATTCTAATTCTCAGAGAGGGAATATTTTCTCCAGCCAGCAAAACAACAATGTTGGGGGGAGAAACTTCAACAATAGGCCTCGGCCCAATCAACAATAATGGAATAATAACGCGAACACCGGAGGTCCACCTCCATATCAAAAAGCCAATCAAAGTGGTGCTGGACCATCAAATTTCACACCAGTCACAGACTTCTAGCCCATGACTAACTAGTGTAGATTGCATGACACAAGCTCCCACAATGAGGTAAACTGTGCCACACTAGAGAAGGTCATCATGATCTCCCAGCTGGACAGACAATAATCGCATATTACTACTCCCCCAGAGCCTCATGTGCAAGAGTCAACTCATAGTGCCTTCACCTGTGAGACCATCTTCTTCAGAACTTCCGGGGAAGATGAAGAAGAGTCTGAATTAGAAGTATTCTTTGATGAATCTATCCCGCCCTTTGAGGCTAATGCCTTCACCAACCCACGGACTCCATACAACACTTGGAGTTAGGCTGGTAAAGGACCAGCTTACACACCTACACCCCCTACCAAGGACACTCGTCAAGATAACACAACTGATCAGCCCGCCCCTCTAAAAGGTTCTAGCTCTAACCAAGCGAAAGACCTAGCTGAGGGAAGTCACTGATTCCCAGGAGGAAGATTCGACATTACAAAGGTGTTAGAGAAAACCACCACCTCCATGACCTTGATGGAGGTTTTGTTAAATTGTCCTGAGCAGAAGAAGTCTCTTCTAAAGCTCTTGGGAAACCCAAAACTTGTCAGTCACCCACCCAAGACTGTCTCTTTTGAGGACGCCAATGCGGCTATCTTCCAGGGAAACAATGAGGATCCTCCCTTCCTACTACGCCTAAATATCCAAAGGAAAAACATACATAACTACTTAGTAGACTCTAGAGCTTCGGGCAACATCATGCCCTTGTCCATATGCTAGAAGCTTGGATTCCATCCCACCCCATCTAATGGTGCAGTGATCCAATTGGACAAAACTACCATGAAAATGGTGGGGGAATTAAAGAACGTCTGGATACAGCTTATCCAGGACCCCGGGATAGCCAGCATAATCGACATCCAAGTGGTGGACATCCCAGAGACTTATCGGATGTTATTAAGTCAGATTTGGTCTAAGTCCTTGAATGGATACTTTTTGACTGACTTCTCCCACTTATGGCTCCCCTGGGAAGGAGAATCAAATAACATCCAGGTTGAAAGTGAGCCCCGGATGAGGCAGGCCCTTACCGAGGTCGGGAGGGTTAGTGAGGTATTCTTCTCTGAGACTTTCCCCGGGGTGTACCGACCCTTTGAAATCCTAACATTTGATTTCACCCCAAGGGAGGATCCCATAGTTCTACAAATAACCCAGGACCTAGAAGAAAAGTTGAGAGTTGAAGTTGACTCTCAGGGTGCCGCAGTGACCCCCGCTACACTCCTGTCCGGCACTTGGTGCCAAGCACACTATCAGAAATATTCAAAACTAGAGTGTGCACTCTACCTTTCCATCGCTACCCAACACATCGACGCCTTCCAGAATAGAGAACGCATAACTAATTCCCCGGGGCCCAGTGTTCCTATTGGATGCACTCCTTTGGTGCCATCTCCCCGGGAATCCCAAACTCAAACTCCTCCAGAGGTAAACCTCACCCATAAGCCAACAGTTCAGGAGGAAGCTCCTCCCAAGTCTCCCAAGAACAATCCAAATGCTACTCCCATTCCCCAACTCTGGACTACGAATAACGATTTGTGGACCCTTAAGTTTGATGGGTCCCAATCCAAACAAGGCTACGGGGCTGGAATAGAATTAATCAACCCATGAGGGAAATCCTTCCTCGCATCCTACAGACTGTAGTTCAACTGCACCAATAATGTTATGAAGTACGAGGCTATGGTCGTTAGACTCTTATTTGCGTTAAGGAAAGGGATCACCGGCCTCTGGGCCCTAGGTGATTCAAAGTTGGTTGTCAAACAAGTCTGGAGCCAATATACATGTCATGACAAAAGGCTGGCCGCATACCGCAATCAGGCGTGGAGCCTTATTGAAGATTTTGATGCCTTTGGTATTGATCTCATTCCCCGGTGGCAAAATTATGTCCTGGATGCCTTTGTTGTTTCTGCCAGCACACTTGAGCCCATGGTCAACTCACGAATCTGAAGATTTTTAGTTGAGATGGTCCCCACCCCATCCATTCCAGATAATGTCACCCACTTTCAAGTTTTTGAGGACGACCAGCATATCTTAGCCTTCATGGCCAATGTTGGTGTCTTTGAGGATCAGATAGTGGAAGAATGATACCATGATGATACTGGACAGGGTGATAAAGATGATGGGATCATGGACCTACCTACTAACACCATCCTGAAGGGGATGGTCGTGCTTGAATGAATCTTCGACTCAGACTCTCGGGGCCCAGAAAAGATTTCATCTTCCTCTGAGGGAGGAAAGTTTGAAAAAGTAAACATCGGCCAGCCCGGTGAAGAAAAGATGATACACATTGGCACCTCCTGCTCCCCTGAGGAGGAGAAGATTCTCACGGTTCTCTGAGAATACATAGACGTAATTGCATGGGGATATGAGGATTTGAAAACATATGACACATCCATTATGACTCATACTATTCCCCTGAAACCTGATGCTAAGCCTTTTTAGCAAAAGCAACGACCGGTCAACCCACTGATCGAGCCTCTAATTTGTCAAGAGGTAAAAAAATTGTTGTCAGCTAGGATAATCTTTCCAATCCAGCACACTACATGGTTTTCCAATCTGGTCCCTATGAGAAAGAAGAGCGGTGAAATTTGCCTTTGCATGGATTTACGAAACTTGAATAGGGCCTCCAAGAAGGGTAATCACCCTCTCCACACGTTGGATGAGGTGTTGCAGATAGTAAATGGATCCGAAATGATGTCGTTCTTGGATGGATACTCCAAGTATAACCAAGTCATGGTTAAATACGAAGACAGAGAGAAAACAACGTTCACCACCAAGTGGGGAACATTTGCATACAGAAGGATGCCCTTTGGCTTAATTAACATAGGAGCCACATTTCAAAAGGCTATGGACATCACGTTTGAGGGCCTTGTGAATCGGTGCATAATCATCTACATGGATGATTTGACCATCTTTTCCTGGGACAGGCCTGACCATTCCGCCCATCTCGCTCAGATCTGTGAGAGATGTCGCCGGTATGGAATATCCCTCAACCCCAAGAAGTGCATATTCGGGGTCACTAAAGGGAAGTTTCTTGGGCATATTATCTCTGAGAAGGGTATATCCATTGACCCTAAGAGAGTTGAAGCACTGCTAAACTTACAAATACCCGACAGCAAGAAGGAGATGCGGTCTTTCTTCGGAAAGATCAATTTTGTCCGGCGGTTCATCACTGGATTTGCCGAGATAGTCAAGCCACTCAATGAAATGATGAAAAGGGATACCAAGATTGAGTGGATTCCTGAAGCAAATTAGGCATTCACCCAGATCAAACAGACGATAACGGAGGCCCCTGTCCTGGCTATTCTAGACTACTCCCTTATGTTTTACATTTACTCCTTTGCTTCGTCGGATTCTATCACGGCGGTGTTAACTCAAAAGGTTGAAGGGGAAGAATGACCCATAGCTTTCATGATCTCCCCCTTTAAGAATGTCAAAGTCCGGTATTCATCATTAGAAAAGTAGGCCTTTTCTCTCGTTCGCACCGTGAAGAAATTTTGGCATTACATTCTCTGGAGCAAGGTGCATGCTATCGTCCCAGACCAAGCCGTGAAGTCTCTGTTGATGTAGAGTGAGTTGGGAGAAAGATGGGAGAAATGGATGGCCATCCTCCAGGAATATGATTTAGAAATGCAGCCCATGAAGACAGTCTGAGGCCAAGGACTAAGTCGAGCAATGGCAGAGGAGACTCCCCACATAGAATGCCAAACTTACACGGTGAATTCCATCACTCGAGACCCGTGGTATACCAATCTGGTATACTTGCTATTGAACAACAAATTCCCAGAGGGATTACCTCCCAATAAATGTCATGCCCTACGGATGAAAAGCGCTCACTTTATGATCAAAAACTTTGCGCTTTACCGCAGGAACTACGAGGGAGTGTACCTTTGGTGCATTGACAGAGACCAGGCTACGAAGATGATTGATGAATTCCACAGACAGTTTGGAACTGGGCATGGCTCAGCCGACGCCACCGCCCATCAGATCCTTTAGGCCAGATACTATTGGCCCTGTATATTTAAAGATGTCTACATTCACGTTTGAAGATGCCACACTTGCCAAACCGCGGCGCATCATGAGTGTGACCCGACTATGCCTTTACAACCAGTCTTCGAGGCTAGTCCCTTCACCCAATGGGAATTTGACTTCATCAGGGAAATCAACTCTAACTCGTCTGCCAACCACTGGTACATCCTAACTACCACTGATTATTGCACCCGATGCTCGGAAGCTATACCTTGCAAGAATAACACGGCAGACGTAGTTATTAAATTCCTGGAAGAAAACATCATCACAAGGTTTGGAATGCCCTTTGCTTTGGTATGTGACAATGGTCCGGCATTTTCTTTGGCACAATTACTTGAGTGGACCTACAATCAAAAGATTACTCTGAAGTTTTCCAGCAACTATTACCCCTAGGGGAATGGTGTTGATGAATCTATGAATAAAAATCTACTTGAAGTGATCAAACACCTGCTGGAACAGAACCCCCGGGATTGGCACCAAAAGTTGAAATTTGCCCTCTAGGCAGATCGCATTCAAATCAAAGCTTCCCTGGGAATGTCCCCATTCCATCTGGTTTATGGCCAGAACCCAGTGTTCCCAATCAACTTACAAATCTCAGTTTTGCAGTTTATGCAAGAATTCAGCAACCAGGATAACATCGTGGAGGTTTGGCTCCTAAATCTAGTGTGGATGGAAGAACAGTGAGATGCAGCCCTTAAACATTTCACGCATCATCAAGCAGTGGTAAAACAATGGTTTGACTGCAGAGCCCAATACAAGGCTTTTTAGATTTTGGACCTGGTCCTGTTGTGAGACAAAGCCCGAGAAAAAAAGGGCAAGCACACCAAGTTCCAATGGCTCTGGCTCTGGCCATATTTAATCTTAGAAATTTGCGGGGCAAATACCTACCACCTTAACACCATGACTAGAGAACCTGTCCCATTTCCCGTCAATGGATAGTTTCTCAAACATTATTTTGAGTAGGGTAAGTTTGCCCAAAGCTGTATTTTATGTAAAGTCCTTCGCTTGTAAATATTTTTTTCCTGGTACCTTGTTGGGAGGTACCTTGCCTTGTAAATAGCCTTGTTGGCTGTCCTCCAGGGTAGTCCTTTTCTTGGTGGTTTTCATTTTTGTCTCTTGTTTTCTTTTCGGGTTCCGGTGTTTTGTTCTCTCTTGTGAGGATTGAAATGCTTCACATAAACTCTGGTCTCCGGGATGATGTCTGTAGCATGGTGAACTTAAGAATCTATCTTTAGCATGATGGAATCGGTCTGATTTCTGGAGCTATTTTACAATTTTGGTGGTACATTTTGAGCAATCTTCATCGAGTTTATTTTCAGAAGTCTGGCAATCAGTGAAATAAAAATAAGGAACAAGTAATCAGACACATCGAGGGTAGATCGGTTGTACTAGTTGGATGACACAAGTCTGAACTTTTATAAGATTCTTTCTGGGTCTGGAGTTTTACCCCCCATTCAACATATAAAAATAGGTGGAAGGGTGAAATAAGTATCGCCATTAAAATTATCTAAGCTTAAGGTTGATGGTGAAAGAAGTACCGCCCTCCCACCCAGAAATGCATAAAATAACAAGCAAAGGAATGCGGGATGAAACTCTGGTCTCCGGGAGAAATGAGAAAATCTGATGACTTTGTGGTTTGATGCACTTAGTGCCTCTTCTCTACTCCTCCCAGAGGTCATCAGCTTGATTTCCTTCCAAAGCACACACTCCACCACTGATGAAAAGATCATGGACTAGATCCTGCGTGGCCGAATTTTCTCAAACATATCACTCTTTGCATGTAAGATACTTCAAGTAGCGACTTGTTCCAGCTTTTCTAACCAGAGATTCTGTAGTTCTCAAATGCGCTAAGGCATTTGTCCCAGATAGTCACCATTTGTTATGCCCTGCATCCCCGTCCCTACATTTTGTGTGCAAAATGTTGGGTCCCCCCCTTTTTTTTGCTTTCTACTTTTGACTCTTGCCTTGTCTTTGCCTTTGTTTCCTTTGTTTTCCTTCTCCGGGGTTTTCTTCCCCGCGGTGTTGTTCTGTTTTGTTGGTCTCTCATGTCAGCGGGACCCGGTCCTGGAGTTGGTCCTCCTTTGTCGAGAGTCAGATTTTGGACTCCAGGATTTTTTGCCATGATGTCTCATTTCCTCAAGATGATATTGTTGCATGGAATCACTGGGCCCAGAGTTCGGAGGTCTGTCTATCTAGAGTTTGCGGAAGGAAAGGTGATTGGATTTTTACCACAGGTATAAATAGAAGTTACCTGTCATTTTCACACTTACCGCGATCAAACACTTGAGCAATCAGAGCGATTTAGCGATAATCTAGTGCTAACCATTACGAGCATTCCTGAGCAATTATGGGTGGTTTGTGGTGATAAGTGGTGACCACATAACGGTTGAAGCTATTGCAAAGCTTTCACAGTGGTTTCCTTTCCTTGCCTTTCTTCATTTTTAGGTTGGTGCCTTTCCTCCCGCTCGGCTTTCCTTCTTTCTAGTTTTGTTTATTTTTGTGTTGTATCATTTTGTTGTTTGTCTTGAGTTTCTTTCTGGTTTGCCGCTCGTTGATGGGTCAGCTCTGCCAGAGGGTTGTCCGCCCTCTGTGCAGATGTAGTCTAGTTTGTAGATGGTGTAGAAAGTTGTAAGTATTTTGTACATTGTCTAGTTTTTGTGAGTAGCCACTCTGTGATTTCTATATATATATATATATATATATATATATATTTGATGTATATCTATTATATATCCTTCCAATTTGCATGTATATACTCTTCAGCTTTGGTATGTATTTTGTGTGTATCCTGCGTGGTAGCCTAGCAAGCTCGTCGTGCTGCACCTGTTGCTGGTTTCTAGTCCGTGAGCTCGCTCTATGCAGAATACCACCTGGTTGAAACTCAGCTATTAGCCAGTTTCAAACAGGTGGTTTTCTCTCTCCTCTGTAAACCAGCCTGACATTCATTTATGTCCCATGCGTGTATTTAAATTTGTCCAAGTGGCCTTCACTTTTCACGCATTCGGACAGTTGGATCCATCGTCATCACCATAACTCCCATTTATTACTCACCCACGTGGTGTCCATGTGGGTCTGATGGCTCACTTTACATACACACCTGCCAACGGTTACTTCCACGGGCTCCGGGTCTCTTGCCATCACCCATCCCGTGTCCTCTTTTTGCTAAGTATGAATAAACCCCCGAACCAGGATGATTAGTTAAATTTCTAAGTTCGTAATATGAATGTATGCTTTCTAGAGTTTTTGAACGAAACTAACTTTCTTAGGGGAAGAAAACACCACGATGGTAAGATCTCTGGACCTCGAAATATTTATTTATATATGCGTTCTGACGGTTGCCTTGCCTTACAGATTTTTGGAAACAACAAACTTGCAAATATGTTTGAAGCTTTCGCATCCTCACCACCCGAAAGTCCAGACTTACCCTCCACGGCTGTTACCAGGGCGGCAGTTAGATCCAAAATAGAGAGGGCCCGGGAGAAATTTCCTATGATCCTAAAATATGTGAAAGATGGAGTCATCATGGGTTCAAATATTGAGTCCAGAGTCCAGTTCATCACTGACACCAGCGTTGGGACATGGCCCAAAATGCAGGCCTTGGTGAAGATTATGTACATTCAGAGACAGGCCAGAGATCCATTGGCCATTCAAATCGGGAATTCAGGGATTCTCAAGGTAGCTTGTTTCCCGTGCTCTGTGCAGTCACCAGAGCTCATTCTCACTCTCGCAGTGCACTACAACACATCTATCTGGGTTGTTATGCTCGCAGCCCTAGAGCCAACAGGGTACCCTACTCCCATGGTGTCCCTCAATCCTGATACCTTCCAGAGGGGCTTGGGCATCCCCCAATTTGACAAACCAGTCGTAGTCACCCGATTAAATGCCTTGGCCCAATTCACTCAGTTGGAGGAAGCGGCCCACATATATATGAATAGCCATTGTCTAAAGACCCCGAAGAGAGACCCCAAGAGGATGAAATTAGAGATCCCCAGGTCCGAATTCAAAGAGAGCATCCAGATGGGGATGATAGCATAATGTTGGGTCTTCGGACAACAACATGCCTGAGAATTTTCTTGGTGGATGTACTACTTTTTGCTGGGTATCAGTATGGGCGAGGAGTATTTTGATTGGCTGCCATAATCTCCAACCATGTGGACTCCCAGTTCCTTCAACTGGCCAAGAAGAAGAAGTTTTATATGACTTCTTATGTTATCTAGGCCTTGGCACAGCAACGGCCCCACACCAATGGGTTACTTACAGAGGGCATGCTCGGGATCGGCCCAGGATAGAAGGCCCAATGGGACCATTTCCCACAGATACAATGGGAGGCCAGCTTCCCAAGTTTTTGCCGGTAAATGATGCCTTCGTTTACTACCACCTACTCACACCCACCTGGGATGTAGGATACCACCTATCCACAGAGGTGATGAATTTGGTCTGGAGTTACGAACATTACTATATACAGCTTCAATAGCATACATACATTAGGGTGACCGACTTCTCCACGAAACCCTACTTGTTGCCCAAACACTGCGGGGATAAGATAATTCTCCTATAATATTGCAGGTAGATAATAGAGCTGCACACACTCTTTGCCTTAAAGAAGGTAACAAATATTTCATTCCCAATCACTTGTGGGAATTATTCATGCAGTCTGGCCACCGCAAAAGAGGCAAATAATGAGCTTAAATGCTACAACCTGGCAGAATTTTACTTGGCGCAGAAACAATTTGATCTGCATGGCAAAATTGCAACGACACTTCCCCGGGCCTCAGAGCCCCATCAGTATCACATGGAAGACTTCTGGGAAGACTGCGAAGATAACATGGAAGTCCTAGGGCATCATTATGTCAGAATGACCGTAGGGATGATGGAGAGATTAAAACTCTAGAGATTCCCAAAGGACTTCTCAGACACTGGCTCCACAAAGAATCCCCAGTACAGAGCAAAGGGAATCGATAAATTGGCCCTTCCACCAGTGAATTGGGACATCCAGGAAGGGCCCATGATTGAAGAGTTCACTCGCAATGTAGTTGAATGCAGCCACCTCTACTTCAAGAAGGTGTGCCCCGGGAGTGTCCGTCGAGCGGCCCAGCCGATACCAAAGTTAACTTCGGGGGCTAGGACTTCTTCGTAGGGAGTAGATAAAGGAAAAGGAATAGCGACAACTCCAACCTCGCAAGAAGTCCCCATCAAAGAACAAATATGACAATCAGTGGTAGCCTCCCAACAAATGAGGGAGACATTAATCACGCAGTTAGCAACCCTAATGTCTATGGCCAGACCAATTCATCCCCCCTCCTCCACCTCACTAGCAGCCTTAATGATTAAGGCAATAGGGGTGGACCCGGCAGAACAAGCAGCAATAAGGGATGCGCGACCTCCCTTAGTTACCGGGAGAAAGAAGAGGCTTAGTCAGAAGCCTAAGGCAGAGCCGGAGCTGGGGATGCCCCAGATCCCACAAGTTGAGATCCTTTCTTCTGACTCCCCAGAGCCAGAAAGGGAACCAGAGCCTACCGATGTCCCAGCCAACCCTCCTCCGTAGGATGAGTTTGCTTATGTTTTTGCAACCGATGAATTCGGTAATCTATAGGGGGACATCGAGCAAACAGAGGCTGAAGTCCCAGCATAAGAGGAAGCTGAGGAACAAAAACCTACACAGGAGCAAGAAGAGCAGATGGAAGAAGAGAAGGAAATAGAGCAAGAGATCGCCTCCGAAGTCCCAGAGATACAAGATACAGGGGTGGACCAGTAGAAGCAGAGTGAACAAACGACATCCGCTGAGGGAACCGGACCTACGGGAGCAACCGTAACCTCAGCAGTCATGTTCCAAGTGCCACTCCTCAGAGTGACCTTTGGGTAGGTAATAACCATGGCCCAAACATTAAATCTTGGCCCGGTACCTCCCCCATTGCCAAAGGATATAACAATAGAAGAAGAAATCCCGGCAACAGAGGCCGAAGAACAAAGAGAACAACAAGAGGAGGTAACCCCCGGGACAGCCAATGAGGGTCCAGAGGAAGCTAAAGATATAGAGGATAATGCAGAGGAAATAAACGTCACCGGGGGAAATGTTCTCAACAAAGCCCAAGATAAAGAGGAAGGGCCTCACAAGACTCACACCACTGAGGAGGAACAGCAATAGAACACCAAGGAAGAACCTAAGGAACAAACTTTGGAGAAAAATCCACCCCTGCCACCTTAGTGGTAGGTCGAAGGAAAGAAAACAAAGGCTCTGTCCTCCCCCAGAGCTCACCTCTCCCTAGCTAATATGATGGCTCAGGTCCAGGGCCCACCAAAGTCCAAGAAAGCCTAGACGGTTCATACTCTTCAAATCGGGCCAGGAGGAAAAACAGTTGTCGTTGTTGCAACACCTCCCCCAGACACTGATAAGGCAACTGTCGAGGCCAGAGATTATGATATCACAGAGATATCACTGGGAAAAAGAGGAAAAAAGGGTGAAGTGAACCTGTTAAAAGAGGTGACTATAGCCGTGGATTCGTGATATGAAAAGGAGGCCCAAAGGCTAAAAGTGGAAAAGGAAAAGACAATGAACTTTATGGGGTTGCTTACTGAGCTGGCCTGACCTATTAGTGCCATTCCTCCAGAGGCCTCCACATCCGATGTGCCATTACCAAAAAGTGACATAGACTCCCTACGAGCGATGAAGAAGAAGGCCCAAGAGGTCAATGAGTGGGTAGCTCTGCAGGTAGGAAACACCCAGCACTTCCTGGTATCCACCCTCCCAAATTTCTATGCAGCTCGACATGTTCTGCATCAGGCGGAAACTATCATTAACATATGGGAGGGTGATATGGAAAATTATGAAGCATGGAAGGTAGAACTTGAAGAACTCCTTGGTCTTGGGGAGGAAATGGTTTCTGAGTCCAGGATTCTGGGAGAAGAATCATTCAATTTTGTGAAAACCCAACACTCCAAACTTGACCTCACATTGGAGGTGCTCAAGCAACTGGTAGAGGTTTTGCATGACAAAGTCAACTCGATCCAGTATTCTTCAAATATGTATAAGGCATTTGTCACAAAGGTCTCCGGAGCTAATCCATTTAACACTGATACATGCACTCCGGAGGAATACATTTTGGGGAAGTTTGATGAATTAATGAAGTCAAGATACCAATCCCCGGAGGGAGTGGACGGGACTCAAATGGAGAGATTAACTTGTATGATCCTTAGTGTCCATGATGCAAAAAAAATGGCCGATGAATTCAAGAATAATGTTCCAGAGCTAGGAGAACAGATTGAGGTGGCCAAATACAGGTATTCCGGCCTCAAAGAGATTGATGAGGATGGAATCTCCCGCCTCCTCCAGACCTTCAATGACAACAAGAAACAATAAAGTTTCTCCGGAGGCCGGAGAAAACCCTAACATTTTTTATTCTTTATTCTGTCGGAACGTAAGTTCCCAGATCCCAGAGTCCCGGAACCTAAAATTTGTATTCTTTCGAGTGATCTATGTCCCGATCCCCGAGGCTAACCGGTCACTTTCAAAAGCGGTTAATAAAGACTGTCAGAGGGTAGTTGACTACATCGAGGAATGTCGGATCAACAGTTGGTTTTCTAACAGATGGTCTTCTTGAGGTGCCACTTTGGATATACACTTGGCACATTGGAGACAGGGCGCCGCATTTCCCATTTATGAGGCATGTAGCCTCGATCCCTAGGGGATCGGATTTCTTCCTTCTCTTTCCCGATTCTCTTCTCGAGGCTGATTCTTCCACTCCACCTTCTTGTCTCATTCTTCTAACATGACATGCCTATTCCGTCTCAAGGTCTTTTGTAGGGTGGCGTAGGTAGTACCGGCCCCCGGATAATATATTCTATTGTATAGTGTAATGTAAAATAGGGTTAGGGTTAGGGTTGGATGAAAATGTGTATAAATAGTAAGCCCAGCCCTTTTTCAAGGGTCGGCAAAATTGATGATTTTGCAGTCCATAGTAATAGAGAAGCAGTATTTTCATTTCTATTGCAGAGCTCAATGCTCCTTGGTCTTTTAAGCTTTTAACAGTTAGATGCTCCCTTGGAGCCAACATTGTACCACGCACCAGTGCTTGTTGGAAGAAATATTAATGAAGAAGAGATGGTTCTTGCAATGATGTTGTTGGCACCTGGTCTTCCAAGTTAATGGTATTTTATGTTTAAATGTTCTTCATGTCTTCTGCTCTAATATTTTAAGTAGATTAACGACCTCCTTTCCCTTGCTACTGATCAAATATGAGCTGATGGTTGCGTATTTCTTCAGTATTTAGTATAATATATCAAAGCATTATTGATGTATGGAATGTTTAAATATAACTATAGGTAGATGTGATATCTCTAACCCTGCAGGATCTTTTTTGATTTATTTGCTAAGTGTAGGATGCTTGGAGAAACCCTATCTTACTGAATCTCCGGAGAGAACGAGTTGAAGAAACCAGCTATCCCCCTCGAAAATAGTCACATCCCCCAATCGAGCCCCGCATTGTCGTGACCCAACACCCAGGTGCTTGGAGGCCCGGGGAATCTCATTTCTCCAGATAACCTTTGCAGGTGGAGTTGGCCAGTACCCCAGTACCCGGTGACAACTTATGACTGCTGGCGGACCCGGTCACCAAAGTCCGGTCAACAGTTTCCTCGACAACAAGTATTGTGTTATTGTGTTGGCATTACTATGTTATCGTTTGCATTGAAGTTTTGGTTTATAAAGTTTAAAGTTTAATATTTTGTATCACAACTGATTCACCCCCCCCCCCTCTTAGTTGTACTTGTGAAGTGTTATTCCTTATTGTAACAATTAGTTACTGGATACACCAACTTGCATATTTATCAATACACATATCTTTCCTTGTCAGATTCGCATTCACTTCACATATTTCTCGCATACAAGCATGTCATGATAAATAGAATCATAGAAGCATGTCACCCTAAACCAATTTGAAATAGGTCACACTGAAGCATTCCCATAGTGGTAAGGAATGAAACGTGGACCACCTCATTCAATACAACATGCCTCTCTTACAACAACATGCTACACCAACACTGAGATCTTCAGAACCAACATATAGGATCTATATGTTACAATGCAAATACTTGAATCGAAGCACAACAACCACTTCCCAGATAGGATCAGCCTCGAAAAAGTAAACCATAATATATTACAAGATAAATGGGACCAATACCGATACAGCTAAAGATAAATCTCTATGACACATCATCTGAAGCAAGTCTACAGGATCACCAAAATATCCAATCCATATCAAAGTATAGGATATGTTGACATCAATGGCAACCATTAATGAGAAAAAAAATGGTAGCATTAACATCACATTCTAATAGAGTCTTAAGGGGATTGTCCATGGATATTTGTGTGTATGTGTGTGTGTGTGTGTGTGTGTGTGTGTGTGTGTGTGAGAGAGAGAGAGAGAGAGAGAGAGAGAGAGAGAGAGTAAAAAGACCTAGAGAGACAGAGAGAGAGGGTCTTAAGGGGATTATGTGTATGTGAGAGAGAGAGGGGGCAGCAGATTGACAGAGAGCGTGTGTGTTAAAAGGAAATAAAAAGACCTAGAGGAGGAGGTAAAAATACGTAGAGAGAGAGAGAGTAGTGGTTTAATGATTTTATTAAAAAAATTGTAAGTTTTTCTAAAGATTTTCTAATTTTATTTCAAGTTTTCTAAAAATATATATAATACAATAATTAAAGACTACAAAAATAAAACATATACACTTGCATAAATAAAAATTTACTTATTTTTCTAAGGTTTTCTAATGAATTTCTTTCTTTTTTTTTAAATTATAAGGTCTTCTAATGATTTTCTAAATCTTTTTTAGTTTTCTAAAATATACTATTTTATATGTCTAATAATACAAGAATTAAAAACTACTATAAAAAAAAAACACTTCTGTAAATTTAAATTCTAATAACACACTAAATTTTTTAAAAATATACATCTTATAAGCAAAAATAAATAAAAAGAGAAGAAATTAGTGCATGTGGTATCAAGTAGTGTTGATTTGTGGAGTGAAATAGCACGATCGTCTCTAAAAGTCATCTCCTATACCAAGGATATTCTGACGTAAGGAGGGTTAGTAACTAGGGCCAAGGGCACTCCCAGCTACCAAACTAGCTTGTAGAACACAACACGGAAGCTTTAAAACACAGAGAAGGAGAGAAGGAATGCAAGTTTTATATTATTTCATCAAACTTCATACATGTTGAGTTGTAAGCCCTTCCCGGTTAGGGAAAAATACATCAAAATTCTTTACAGAACAATCCTCATACATGCGAGGTCACAAACCCTCAATACAAATCTACTATCTAACTGCTTACTACCTACTTCTACTTCGTTTCTTCCTAATCTAAGAAAAGAACACTACTTTTATACAAAAGGCTACCGAAAATGTCAGCCCCAAAAGATCCTAAAGGTCCAATATAGGAAACATTAACAACCTAGATTTAGGTCCACATGAATCTCAATGAGAGACTCCAACATTAATTACGCTACGGAAATTAAATGTACATGTCGGCCACAAGCTCCAACATCCAAAAACCAACTCCGTGAGAAAGACTACCAAGCAATAGAGACCAATCGGTGAAACCACCAAGGAATCAAGAACAACCACCGAGACTTGTCGGTGAAGTCATCCAAAATAAGTAACCAAGCTTGATCGGTGGAATGAACCAACAATCCTTCAATCAACCAAACAAGAGCAGTTACTGAGCACTGTACCAAGCAGTCTCCAACAAGATACGAAACTCAAACAAATATATTTTTGGTTGATACAGGATTGCCAAGAACCCAAGATGCTCCTGTATCAGATACGTGGGGTTAAAATAAATGATTCTCTAAATCATGAATGTGCTACAACCTGAGCTAAATCCAACTTATATTGAGAAATCCTCATAGAGTCTTCAATCGGTCCATTCTTCCACTTTACCAAGTATTCCATGTAATTCTTTCTTCTGGTGCTTTTGTCAATTCTCTCTTCCAAAATATGTTCAACTTCTTCTAATGTTTCTTAGGATAATCACTCGGCTCTATCACTTCTTCATCAAGTTCATGATACTCATACAAAACTGAAATGTTAAATATAGGTGATATATCCATGTCATTAGGTAATTATATTTCATAAGCATTTCCACTATCAACCTTCCTCAATATCTTGCAAGGACCAAATTTTTTTATCTTCAATTTACCATATGTTCCAATAGGAAATATGTCTTTCTTCAAATGAGTCATTACTTCATCATCAATCTCAAAATTCTTATGCCTTCTTGATCTATCTGCACTATCCTTGTATTTCTGATTACTTTGCTCCAACTTATGTTTCACTTCATCATGCAATGTTTTCATAAACTCGGCAAATTCTTCTCCTTCAGCACTTCTCTTATCTTCTCTAGTAATATCTCTCAAATTTGATATACCTCTCGGTTGCATGCCAATAACAATCTGAAAAGGTGCCTTTCTAGTACTCCTATTCACCAAATTATTATATGCAAACTCTGCTTGTGCTAACATCAAATCCCAATTACTCAGTTTATCTCAAGCTAAACATCTCAACAAGTTACCCAAAATTTTGTTTACAGCATCTGTTTGTCCATCAATCTATGGATGAAATGTAGAACTATACTTCAACTCGGTGTCTAGCTTCTTCCAAAGTGTTTTCCAAAAATATCCAACAAACTTATTGTCTCGATCAGAGATGATACTCTTCGGTCATGCAATATGACAATCTCCTTGAAGAAAAGATTTTCTATGTGCACTACATATGATGTTTTACTACATGGTATGAAATGTGTCATCTTAGAAAATCTATCCACAACAAAAAAATATGGAATCATTACCTCTTATTGTCCTCGGTAAGCCAAGAAAAACATTCATGCTGATATCACTCCACGGTTTCTCAAGAATGGAAATTAATGTATACAAACTAATATTCTAACTCACTCCTTTTGAAACTTGACAAACTCCACAACTCTTCACAAATTTATAAACATCCTTATACAACAAAGGCCAAACATACCTTTCCTTAAGCAATCTCAATGTCTTATCAATACTTAAATTTCCATCCAAACCACTACTATGTTTTTGCTTTATCAAATTGGTTCTCATTGATCCTCTCAGTATACATAACTAAATACCTTTGAACAACATATCCTCTTGAATGAAATAGTCGTCATACTTACTTAGTTGATCTGGAATAGGTGCTCTACACATTCTCCATGGCTCAGAAAAATTAGGTTCATTTTCATACAAATTTTTCATATCATCAAAACCAAGAACCTCAATTCTCATTTCAGTCAACAAAGATCTTCTCCTACTCAATGCATCAGCAACTCGGTTAGAAAATCCACTCTTATGCTTTATCACAAATGTGAAACTCTATAAATACTCTACCCATTTCATATGTCTCTGATTAAACTTATTCTGACTACCCAAATATTGTAAAGCCTTATGATCAGTATACAACACAAATTTACTCACTATCAAATAATGTCTCCATTTCTTCAATGATTGAACAATAGCATCGAATTCTTGATCATACACGAAATATTTCCTCTTAGCATCATTCAACTTCTCACTAAAGAAAGCAACAGTTTTACCTTCTTGAGTCAACATAAATCTATTGTACTGCCACTTGCATCACATTCAACTTGAAATACCTTGTTGAAATCAGATAAGGCTAACACAGGAAATTCAACAACCTTCTTCTTCAAAGTCTCAAAAATCTTATCAGCTCCATGTGTCTACTTGAATTCTCTCTTTCTCCTCTCATTGTCTCATTCATAGCATCACAAATTGAACTAAAAATTTTGATAAACTTTGGGTAAAAAATTTCTAATCCATGAAATGATCTTACCTCACAGACATTCTCAGGTGTAGGCCAATCAAGTATAGCTTCAACCTTCTCAGGATCCATCTTCAAACCATCAGCTGAAATCACAAAGCCTAAATACACAAGTTCTTCTTTCACGAAGGAACACTTTTTCAAATTAATCAACAACTTTTCCTCTTTCAATCTCTACAACACTTGTCTTATATGCATCAAACACTATTCTCTGGTCTTACTGAATATCAAAATATCATCCAAGTACACAATCACAAAGTTACCCAAAAATTTCTTCAAAACCTCATTCATTAACCTCATAAAAGTACTCAGTGCATTAGTTAAACCAAAAGGCATAACCAACCACTCATACAAACCATCTTTTTTCTTGAAAGCAATCTTCCATTCATCACCTTCTATGATTCTGATATGATGATATCCACTCTTCAAATCAATCTTAGTAAAATGCTTTGCTCCACTCGAACAATCCATTATATCATCCATCCTTGGTATAGGGAAACTGATACTTAACTATGATCTTGTTAATAGCTCTTGAATCAGTACACATTCTCCATTCTCCATTATTCTAGGTGCTAACACAGCTGGTACTGCACATGGACTCAAAATTTCTCTAATCAAACCTTTTTGCAACAACTCATTAACTTGTCAGTTGAGTTCTTCATTCTCGGTTGGTGTCAATCAGTGTGCTGCCTTGTTCGACAAACTTGCTCCAGGAATCAGATCCATACAATGAATAATATCTCTCATCGGTGGCAAGCCATCATGTACATTATCTGAAATGATCTCCTTGTACTCGGTAAGCAACTTTTCAACTTCCTCAAGAGTTTTATCTTATGTTTTATGACTTGGTTTGTTAGGAATCAAAGCATAACATACATCATTTATCTGCATATCCTTAACAAACTACCTACCTTCCATCAAACAAACTTTCATAGATGTGCATACCCCACCAACAGAGTCTTCAACTAAAGGTAACAAGATTTGTCTCTTACCATCAACCCAAATAGTATAATTATTCAATCTTTCATCATGTATAGCATGTATATCATATTTCAAAGGTCTACCCAACAAAATATGACAACAATCCATAGGCATAATATCACACAATACCTTATCATAGTATTTTTAAATTTTTAGATTTAAAAAACATGTTCACTCACCATAAGTGTATGCTCATCCTTGATCCATGAAATCTCATAGGGCTTTGGGTGCTTCATTCTTTCCAACTGCAACTTGGTGACCATTTCCTCAGATGCTAGATTCATTGAGCTTCCACTATCAACAATTACTTTCCAAACTTTGTCTACAACTCTGCATCTGGTCTTGAACAAACTCTTTCTTACTGGATCTTTATTATTGTTCTCACTCCATAATATCCTTCTGACCATTAGGTTTCCTTCATTCTCAAGTTCATTTGGTGACTCCTCTTGTACCAAAGTATTTCTTCTACTACCAACTTTCTTTCTTGCATGTGTACACTCAAATGATCTATGTCCCTCTTCTCCACAATCGTAACAAGTTCCTTGGAACCCTCTTCTACTATATCCACCTTGGGAGTAGTTGCCTCTTCCTCAGAATGATTTTCCACCTTTCCACTCAGTCTTACCTTTATCTTGATGTGTGTCTTAATATGCCTTGTCCTACTATGATCTACTATTTTCACCATAAGATCTACCTCTTCCTCTAGGGAATCTACCACCTCTTCCTCTTTGTCTTTGTTCATGTCTGTTGTTCAATTTCTCCCTAGCTTTTAGGGCAAACTGATAAGCCTCCTCAATACTCTCCATCTTTACCAAGATGATCTCATTTTGTATAGAACTTCTTAATCTATTCAGATATCTTCCTATTATTTCCACTTCATCCTCAACATGTCTAGATCTGATATCTAATCTGTAAAATTCCTTGGTGTTATCTTTTACAAAGCTATCTTTTTGCTTCAAACTTCACATTCTCCTAACTAGGTTAATCTGGTAATCACAAGGTAGAAACTTTCCTTTCAAATTATTTATCATATTATCCCATACCTTGATCTTGTCTTTACCTTTCTTCTTTCGATCCAATTGCAAATTCTCCCACCACAAAGATGCATGACCTTTCAACTTTGTACTTGCAATCTTCACCTTTTTCTCCTCTGTTACATTTTCATACTCAAAGTATTTCTCCATTTCGGTTATCCAGTATATCAATTCATCTGAATCCAACTTCCCACTATACTTAGGAGGATTAAATTGAGGTGTGGACTTCAAACTTGTCAAAGCTCGCAGGAATATTTCTTCTTCCTGATCCATCACAGGTGCAGGTGTGGCTTCTCCCTATACTTCCTCAAATTCATCATCACTAACATCCTCAAGATGTCTTCCTCGGTGATGGGTTGTCTCAATAGCTTCTTATCTCATATCAATCTGTCTTAGCACATCAACTAAGCTTGGATCTACATTTCCTCTCCCATGAACCATCTTGAAATCCTCTGCAATTGCAGGTTAGATCACAATCTGCTACCCCACAACAAATCAACCAACTAGGATTTACAATAAGGAACCTCAAATCTAACCTTTTCTCTGATACCAACTAACGCAAGGAGGGTTAGTAACTAGGGCCAAGGTGTGCACCCTTGGGCTTGGTCAGCCTATGCAGCGGTTGTGACAAGGCTTTAACAACCTCCTATGGATTTCTATAAGTCTAGTGGTTGTATTAGCCATTGACATTTCAAGCTTTTGGTGCAACGACAACCACCCAATCTAACAATTGGTATTAGATCGTAGGTCACAAGTTTCAACCCCATGCATGTCCTGAGGGCAAGATTGTTGCAAGGTGTGCACCCTTGGTCTTGGTCAGTCCATGCAACGGTTGGTGACAAGGGTTTAACAACCTCATGTGGATTTCTATAAGTCTAGTGGTTGTATCAGCCATTGACAATTTGATCTTTTGGTGCAACGACAGCCACCCAATCTAACAGGAACCTCATATCTAACCTTTGCTCTGATACGAACTAACGTAAGGAGGGTTAGTAACTAGGGCCAAGGGCACTCCCAGCTACCAAACCAGCTTGCAGAACACAACATAGAAGATTTAAAACACAAAGAAGGAGAGAAGGAATACACGTTTTATATTATTTCATCAAACTTCATAGATGTCGGGCTGTAAGGCCTTCTCGGTTAGGGCCAAATACATCAAAATTCTCTATACAACAATCCTCATACATGCGAGGTCACAAACCCTTGATCCAAATATACTATCTAACTGCTTATGGAAAAGGTCGCCCCCAAAAGATCCTAAAGATCCAACATAGGAAATAGTATCAACTCAGATTTAGGTCCACATAAATCCCAATGAGAGATCCCAACATTATTTACGCTACAGAAATTAAATGCACATGTCGGCCACAAGCTCCAACATCCAAAAACCAACTCAGTGAGAAAGACTACCTAGCAACAAAGACCAATCGGTGAAACAACTGAGCAGTCAAGAACAACCACCGAGACTCGTCGGTGAAGTCAGCCAAAATAAGTAACCGAGCTCGATCGGTGGAACGAACCAACAATCCTTCAACCGACCAAACAAGAGAAGTTATCGAGCAGTCTCCAACAAGCTACCGAACTCAAACAAACATATTTTTGGTTGATACATGATTGCCAAGAACCCAATATGCTCCTGCATCATATTCGCTAGAAGTACTTGGGGAGCCCAAAATAACCGTTGAATGTGACAAAATAACAGTCACATTGGGATTATAAACTATTTCCAAAAATGGCAGTGGAAACTGTGTTCGATCAAAGTACCCCTTCAATCAAAGGCCCCACGTCATAAGCTTCGATCGAAGAATCTACTTTGACCAAAGACCCCTGCATCACAGGCTTTGATCGAAGTAGTCAGGGTACTTCGCTTAAAGGGGCATAGTAAGTGACAATTTCATCTGCTTGCTTTTTCTTTGTGGGAAAAATTGTAACCCACTGTTGTGGGATCACCCTTCATTCTTTACACTAGTTAACATTTACAAAGAAGGTTGTTGACAATAAATAATAATTTAAAGGTATACATGAGGCCTTTCTTACAAGTAACTTTAGAGAACTTATAGGAGATGTCTTAATGTATTGGAGGGTGGCTACATGAACAATACTAGATTCATTCTCATATGGTTTATAACTATTATGTGTCTTGGCTTGTTTAAACATTCTAGCAATGGGTTCGACGTAGTACCTAATCAACTTGAAGACTTTGGAGAGGTTAAAGCCTAACGTCTATAAGACCCTACTCACAAACGTAGTAGAGATTGGTATAAGTGGATTTTTGAAAGACTTGACAAATAACAAAATCTTCCTCTATCCAAGTGAGCAAAATATCTCATAAGAGAAGTTAGTTATTAGCTTTAAGTGCTTTAGTGAATTTAATAGTTACTGATATATGTTCATGAAATCAATATATGTCATATTGCCAATTTAATATCTCCACCTTCTCAATTTAAAGGGGAATATTTGTTTATTTTTTAAATACTTCATGCAAACGTTAACCACTACAAAAAAAAAGTAACAAAAATCTCATGACAATTCTATTAAATTACTCATAAACTACTCTAAATAATAAAAATATTTTAAAAAACATTTAAAAAAATGTCAATGGGTCTTTTGGTCTACTAGTGAAGTTGAAATGTTATAAATGAGCCCACCAAGGATCAAGCCTTGTTGAATGTAAGGCCCCAACACCCTTAGAGATAAGGCCACGATCATGTTCTAAACAACTTTGATGGAATGAATACCTCAGCCAAGAAAAAAAATCAACCTAAAGACTGCCAAATAATTCAAAATGATGGAGATGGGAGGACACAGAGGCAGATTGGTAAAGGTGGATTTTTGAAAGACTTGACAAATAACAAAATCTTTCTCTATCCAAGTGAGCAAAATATCTAATAAGAGAAGTTAGCTATTAGCTTTAAGTGCTTTAGTGAATTTAATAGTTACTAATATATGTTCATGAAATCAATATATGTCATATTGTCAATTTAATATCTCAACCTTCTCAATTTAAAAGGGAATATTTAATTATTTAAAATACTTCATGCAAATGTTAACCATAACAAAAAAAAAAGTAACAAAAATCTCATGACAATTCCATTAAATTACTCATAAACTACTCTAAATAATAAAAATATTAAAAAAATTGTCAATGGGTCTTTTGGTCTCTAGTGAAGTTGAAATGTTATAAATGAGCCTACTAAGGATCAATCCTTGTTGAATGTAAGGCCCCACCACCATTAGAGATAAGGTCACAATCATGCTCTAAACAACTTTGATGGAATGGATACCTCAACCAAGAAAAAAAAATCAAGCTAAAGACTATCAAATAATTCAAAATCCTTTGTAAATAATATAAAATTACAACTCAAAATTCATATATATAGATATAATCGATTTTACATCTAACCTCATAATTCAAATCATTATAAATTTATAGAAAAGACGTCATCAACTCATCAAAATGTCATGAGATTTTGGTTTGTATTGATTTTAATTATTATAAAGTTTTTGAATTAGAACAAGCTTACCAATATATTATTATAATTAACTCAACTAGTATATTCTTCTTCCCTAGTGATACTCCTCCCTTAAATTGTATAAAAGTTTTCTATAATATTTTAAGTCACACTCCCTATAGATAGTTAACTTCCAAATTATTATTTTATCATTATAAGTTAACTCTCCTCCCTAATGATACTCTTCCCTTAAATTGTATAAAAGTTTTCTATAATATTTGAAGTCACACTCCCTGTAAATTGTTAACTTCAGATTATTATTTTATCATTATAAGTTAAGGATATTAACGGATATAAACGTTAAATTTGACCCGAGAAAATTAAAACAAAACCATGTGCTGAGGGTCCCATAGAGAAAGAATAGTAGGAAGATCCTGTTCAGTATTTTATATGGACGATTATCTTATCTTGGGGGAGGTACACACAAGGTACACACGGTACCTGGCCGAATGGAGCCCAACCACTAGGTAGTTACCACCATAATTTCTTAAAGTCCTGCAATATAAAAATAATGTACGGAATACTGTACATGTTGAATCTCCACCTCTACTCTGAGCTCTGTGGAATGCCTTCGAGCTCTCTGGATTGAATCTCCACCTTTCACCTTTTTGAATGGCACCTCTACCAGAATTCACCTGCCCTGAATCTGCCTTATAAAATTCAATATGGGGCGGGTGCTTTCTGCAACATGGGTGGGTACTTTCTGGTGGCCCCGTTGCCATTTGCAAACTTTGTCAACAATCGTAAACATTATGTACCTGGCATCGTACTTTTTGTTTTCAAGTCAAGTCTGAGGACGGGCTATTCAAAGAAGAACCATGAGAAAATCGAAGCTGGAGTTCTGGATTAAATTTGCTTAAAAATTTCTCGTTCACGGGTATTAAGTTGGAAATTTCAAATGGGTTTTCATGTTAGAGGTGGAATCTTGTTCTATTCGTGGAGCTATATCTGGTTTGCGTTAACTGGGTATGTGCCTAAACGAGGAATACGAGATGAATTACTTAGGATAATTGTAATGATGAATTGGGTATCTGTGTAAATGTTTATAAATGAGGAATGTCAGGCCGGTTTCGTAGCGAAAGGGGAATTGATGAATTGGGTCTGTGGGCGAATGAGAAGTGTGAGTCGGGTGTAGGTGGGATCGGGATTTTATTGTTCATAAGTTTGGGGGTGATTCTTCTTGCAATTGGATGGGTGTCTGATCAACATTTCACTCATTTGCTGAATATTTTCTTTCTATTCAAGGCTTAATTTCAATTCCTGATAGCTGGGGTAGTATTTGAGCAATAATAAGTGTGGATTTAGAACTGGAATAACAAAATTGCTGCCAGGCTTTGCAGAAGACGAAAATTTTTAATTTGCTTTTTGCATTTGTAACCAGGTATTGAGTTCTCTAGCAATCTTCCAGCATCTTTTTTGGGATTACCCGTAAAGCAAATCCGAGTACAGAGTGAACTAACAAACGGTGACTCTGGGCTATAGTTAAAGCAGGGTTATCCACAAGGATTTTGCAAAGTTCTCTGTTGTGTGCAGATAACAAAGGAGAGTTAAGGTTTGGTTCATGCGTTGCTTGTGAATTCGGAAACCTTTACGGGCAGATTAGTGATTTCAATCCCTTGCAATGAAGAGAGCGGCTGTCCAGTGTAGCTCGATCATGGGGATCCTGGATGATGAGATCCTTGTAACTATTCTTGAGAAACTGCAGGATCCCACAGACAGAAAATCATGGTGCTTAGTCTGTAAGCATTTTTTCTCTTTAGAAGCGAGGTCTAGGAAGGAAGTGCAATTAATGCGATCAGAGTTGTTACCCAGAATATTACGAAGATACAACAAGATTCACCATTTAGATCTATCCCTCTGCTCCCAGATCACAGATGAAAGTTTAGGGCATGTGGCTCGCATCATTGGGAATGGTTTGCTTTCCATCAACCTCTCAAAATTGTGGACTTTCACTCATCTGGGTATAGCAAAGTTGGTCGAAAGTTGTCACTCTTTGGCCGAGGTTGATCTTTCCAATTGCACTGAATTCACTGATTATGCAGCTGAAGCTATAGCACATGCGCGGAACTTGAAATCATTGAAGCTAGTAAAATGCAAGCAAATCACTGACATGGGTCTTGGATGCATAGCCGTTGGATGCAGGAAGTTGCAGACTCTGAATCTTAAGTGGTGTGTAGGGGTCACAGACCTTGGAGTTGAGCTAGTTGCTGTCAAATGCAAGGAGCTGCGGAATCTTGATCTTTCCTATTTACAGGTAAGAATCTAACTTAAGCCTTAGTTAAATCTTGTTATTGGTCCGTTTTTTCTGCATCTACGGATAGCTTTTGTCATGTGAAGGCAAACTTATGGTTTTTGGGTTCTGTTATGGACACCGCTTTTTTTAAAGGGCTATTCTCCTTTTTATAAATTTGTGGCCGTTGCAGATGAAACCTTTCATAGATGTGGGGAAAAGCTTAAGTAACCATACATTAATAGAGAATCTAGAAGTTAAGAAATCCTGGCTAATTTTTCTATCATAATTTCTCAAAAAGAATTAGTTTGGTAAAAAATGAAAACTATGCGTCAATTTCCATAAAGATTGTTTTGCGTTTTATATAAATAAAAGTTGAGAAATCTTGAAGGGGAAAAAGTATTATTTTACAAAAAATGATGTCTGTCTTCAGTTTCAACTTTTAGTTTATAAATTAAAAATAATTAAATAAAATAAAAAATGTTAACTCACCAGTATTGGCCACTGAAATTCTCCTAATGTAAGGCAATCAAAATTCACTAGACATGAAAATTGTTAAACATGTTTATATTCTAGAAAGTCTGGTCTTTTATGTAGTGCTTTATTTGAACTAACTCTTTCTGCTAGGCATTGTTTGGTAACAGTCAGCTATTGATTACACACATACACACAGAAATGATTTCACACATAAAAATAAGAAATGTTTATAAAATGTGCATGACACCATACATTTTAGACAATAGTAAAATTTATACAGTTATTCAAACCTCATTCATACCTCGTCGTTTGATTCCTTCAAATTTGAATCATGTTAGTATGATTCCCCTTCATTGCTTAAGTGTTAGATTTTTTTTAGTTTATCTCAGACGTAGTATTGAATTCTTAGATGACATTTTCATGTCAGTGTATACTTGATTATTTGTAGGTATGGAACTGTTTTGGTGATAAATCTTGAGCCATGGTATTTGTTCTCATAAACATAGTACATATTAGAGATCGTTACCTCAAGAGTGATTTAAAGAAATGTGGCTGTTTATTGACTGCGTGTGTTTTGAATTGAGCCCAATATTTAGCACAACTGAAATGTGATTTAATTCGCCATACTTGAAATTGGATTCATTGAATACTTGAGGATATATGTTTTGCTGCAGATAACCAACAAATGTCTTGAATCTCTTACACGTCTAAGTCATCTTGAGAACTTAGCATTGGTTGGATGTGTCAGCGTGGGTGATGAGGGCCTTATTCATCTCAGGAACAAATCTTTACAGGTATGGAAAATTAACAAGCCGTGATCCTTATTAATATTAATAAGCTAATGGGAATGGATAATAGTAAAGTTTCATATAATTCAATTTTAGGGCTTGAAAACTTAGAAAGAGTTCCATTTGTTATTTTTTATCAAGGTGTGCTCACATGCATGTGGGATGGGTGTGTGTATGCATGTGCCTGTGCATATTTGGGATTTATATCTATATCTATGTACTTCAACAAGTGCTTCCAAAACCAAATTCTACAAAATGCTATTGTAAGGCCTATCAGCTGCTCAAAGCTCTCTTTATAGACGGGTTTATTAAATGCCAAGAAAGCAGGCCTAATCGTGGTTCAAGTGACATTCAAAGGAGTTTTCATTGCATAGGCTGGTGAAAAAGTAAATTTGACATAGATGTGTTTATGTATTTTTTGTGTAAGCACACATAATCATGCACATCAAACAACCACCATGGAAATGATGGTATGCAATGGACTGGTTCTTTCCAGGAATATTTTATGGATTTTTCTAAGCATGCCCTAAAGATAAAACTTGTCAAGGTAGTCCCACAATAATATATAGTCTCGTAAATGATGTAACGGAGGATCCCTGATTGGTCGATGTGGTAAAGGGTAAAGTGACTGTGGAGCACTAATAGCTTTTGCAGGGGTTAAGAATTAGGTGTCCCAAAATTAAATAAATACAATTTTACAACTTACAATAAAATATCCCAATTTTAATACAACACTAAAGTGGCCCCAAGAATGTTAAATCCTAGTGATGCACATCCATCTAGGTTCCGCTAGATGCACCACATACATAATAATAAAATAAACATTATGCAAGGTGTATAACACCTCATGCCAACAATTGAAGCTTTGTAAGACCCTCAGTCAATCTAGGGATAATGAAAGATTGGTCCAAGGAGCCATCCTAACTGGTTTACTAAGCAGATTTTCTTCAACCCATGGAAACTAATATTTTTTTCAATTAAGCTTTGGAAAAAAAAATGACTTCAAAGTAGATGACTATTTAGATGAGAATGGTATCATATCCCTTTAAGAAGAAATTTGCAGTGTTATGGTATAGATTTATAAATGAAATGAAGGCAATGGTAGCATATGAGTCAACGATGGGTTAATCAATAATTTGAATGAGATGCAAAAGAAGAAAATCATTGAGGCATTATTGCAGTGAGTCTCAAGCAGACGTATACATTTAAGCATATAAAAATCATTCAACCATTCACAAGGCTGAAAAGAATCTCATTGACTGAAGAAATAAAAAAACCAGTAGACAAAGCAAATAAATTGAAAATATGACGAGGAAATATGAAACATCACACTAATCACACAAGAAAACAGTAGAGAAACCTAGTGTGGGTAAAATCTCCAGCAATGTGGGTTGCCCCTTTCACCATAACAGAAAAAATGCAAGTTTCCAAGCTATTAGAGGTCATTGTGGCTGACATTAGACTTCTACAACAAATTATCTTCTTATTCTGCTTTGAATTCTCTATGCTCTCTGCGAATTGCCAAAAGCTACAGTTTTCTGTAACTACTGAATTCAACTCTAGATTACCTCATACATGCCTATTATATTAATTTTTTATACAAACATGTTTATCAAATTAGATGCATGAAATTTTCACAGTCTATCATAATTAGTAGTTTATGGCTTCTGGATTTTGACTGTGTAGCACTTTTTTCTAGCTATCATCCTGATGATGGATCATGGAGTGTGATCCGAAACGTTGATGGGAAAAAGTGCTACACAGTCAAAATCCAGAAGTCATAAACTACTAATGTTTATCAAATTTATAGCAAAGTTTTGGGAGCATCAAAAGGCATCAGAATCTCAGATAGGGAATTTAGAGTCTTGCGTCACATTTGTGTTGATTTTGCTTCCTTTTATCAGGTTCATGGAGTAATTTGGCCATGATTGAACCTGTAAATGAAAAATTTGGCTGGGGACAAACATGTAGTATATCACTGTTCATTAGCGACATATTTTGGCCATGGATGAATATGTAGGTCAAACATTTGGTCCTAGTAAAATTTGTAGGTGACAGATTCGAGCCTAGCTAAATGTGTAATTTATTATAATCATCCCTCACATATCTACTAAAACATACAGTGGGGTCAACTTTTCCTTTTCCAATTATTTAACATTGGTTTCTGTGCCCTGGGCATTCATTTGCAACATTTTCCTCTCTTGTTTTCAAGGTGTTGTTTTATTTTAAGTGTCAATTCTTGCATACAGGTAATCAATTGATTGCTTTACAACATTAGGCAAATTGTTCACATATTAAAGTTGATCCAACTGATCTTTTTCTCTCTTCCTCAAGTTTTCATGCTTCATAATGTTGCAAAGGTATCCATAAAATTGATAATTGAGGTGGTTACTACCAGTGATTTTATCAATGTGTTTGATGAAGCTAGTTGGATTCTGGAACTTGATCTTCAACAAGAGAGGTAGTACTTCTTTCTGGACAAGTCTGTTTTTCCTTCATGGTTTTATTCATGTAGACCACTAGGCTATTGAGTAACTTATCAAACTGTTGAAACTTGGCAAAAGTTGATCTGAACATCTTGTGATATTGCTACCAGGATTCAGCTGTGTAGTTTTTGAGTCCAACTCATTGACCAAATCTGAACATCTTGATTGCTAACCTCTTATTTTGGGGGTAGATTACTACAATCTCAACCTTCTTGGGCAGCTTTGGGCAATCCTCATCCTCGTAGATAGCTACCTGCTGCTTTATTTGGCGAATGTACTTCTTGATCTTGGCTCCTTCTGATCCTTCCTTATTGTTAACACCAAATTTGAATTCTGTTACTTATCTTTTTTTTCTTGGTTGTTTCGTCACCAAGGATGTCCTTCCTCTTTCTAAACATGCCACCATTGCCCTTATCTTTGGCTTGGCTCCTTATTGTGCTGGATATTCATTTCAGAGGGGTATTTGGCCTGCTGAGCTGTGCATTGGCTGGATTATATCTCAAAGGAGTCGAGGAATTTTTGCCCATTTTACTGCATTATTCATTCTTTGCTCCATACAGCTTTCTAGTCCTTGGATTCTAGCCGACCATAACCTGGGGAGGCTGTTTTGACCTAATGACAATGCTCCAAAGTCCAAAACAAACTTGGCATTGTCAATCCACTAAAATCCTTGCGGATTGCAGGTTGTGCTCATAACAGTTCTTGGATCGGATAACACTTCCATGGCTATTGCTAGTAGAACGACTTAACTTTTAAACTCATGCTATCTTTGTGGTTTCATTTTTTCTTCTTTTGTCCCTTCTTTCTAAGTTTGTTTCTCTGTCTGGCTTCCTACCTGGCCTAGCATGCAAGTGATAAGTGGTATTGCATGTACTGAACTTCAGAATTATGGAGGAGGTGAATTCTCACCAGCAGAGAGTTGCTAATAGAAAATTACAGTTACATGTTACTGATTCTTTGGTTATTATTTTAAAATTTTTAATAGTAGGAACCAATTACAACTTAGTATGTTAGATTTATCTAGGGTGCTGTCAGGACAACAATGTTTGCAGTATTAATTAGCATCAAGGCCCAACCATCAGATAACCTATTGTTTTAAGCAGTAAAGCACACACAAAATTTTGGTTTGCGAGAAATTCCCCAGGCCTTACAAAGGTTTATAATGTAGATCTGCTATTTTCCCCCTTTTGGTATTTCTTCTACCAATTGTCTTTTCATGCAATTTTTCCTCGGACTTTGGAAGAGCCATGAATCTCATTTGTATTGTTCTATAGAATGTTAATTTCTTCTTGTTTTTAAAAATGTGAAGTAATTGCAGTTAAAAAATTTAATGTTCAGTGAGGTTTTGTTTCTGCTTGGTCACTGACCCAATGAAAAATATCATAAGAATCTGGCCAAAATATTGGACCCGAGGACATCTGTATTTGCTGTGATATATTGCGTGTTTACTGTCATAGGGACTGGATGTTTCGAAGTGTTGCAATATCAGCTCTACTGGAATAATCAACTTTGCAAGTTTTTCCCCTGAGCTGCACCAACTTACTCTTGCCTATTGCATACCAGTAAGTATTAAAGCTTTGGTGAAGACTAACTTTCTTGATTGTCATGGTATTTAAGTACATCAATTTAATTCATGTTGTAACCATTGTTTGAAACTTTGATAATTTAACAATCTGCTTATTTGTACAATACAGATTACAAGTGATCTTGCTAGCTCCCAAACTTTTGATGGACTGCAAATAATCAAATTTGACGGTTGTAAAATTTCTAGCACTGCACTGGAGTCTCTTGGTAAAAGCTGCAAATATTTGAGGGAATTGAGCTTAAGCAAGTGTATTGGAGTCACAGATGAAGAATTGAAAGGATTTTTGGCATATTGTAGAGAACTGAACAAGTTAGATCTTACATGCTGCCGTGATCTAACTGATTTTGCTTTATCAACTGTTGCAAGATCATGCAGATATCTTTCATCTCTTAAGATTGAATCTTGTCACTTGGTTACAGAAAAGAGTTTGACAATGTTAGGGGAGGGTTGTCCTTTCCTCCAAGAGCTTGACCTGACTGATTGTAGCGTAAACAACACAGGTTCCATTCTTCACTTAGAAGAGAGTTTTGAAAGGAGTGATATTGATAGTAATAGGTTTTTAGCCCATAGAGATATCTTTCCTCTTTACAATCCTTGTATTTACAATATCCATTCATGCAGGACTGGAATCCCTTTCGAGGTGCTCCGAATTGATCACTTTGAAGCTAGGATTCTGCCCAAACATATCTGATGAGGGGATCATCCATATAGGTGCACGTTGCTCAAATCTCCAAGAACTTGATCTGTACAGGTGCTTTCATGAATTATGGATGTCTGTAGCATATTTACATAATGTTCATAGGAAAAGAAAAAGTTGAGAATGTTTATTGAAGTTTGCTATCCCCAATTTAAGATGTTTGCAGGTTACTAATTGATATTATATATCCAGATCCACAGGTGTGGGTGATAAAGGAATGGAAGCAATTTCTAATGGGTGCCCAAGGTTAAAGAGCATAAACGTTTCCTACTGCACGAATGTTAGTGATGATGCTCTAAAGTCTATCTCACAATTGCGCAAACTTCATAACCTTGAAATTCGAGGTTGTTCTGGAATTTCATCTGCTGGTCTTTCAGCAATTGCTTTAGGATGCAAGCGCATTGCCGAGTTAGATATTAAAAGGTGTTATCGTGTTGATGATGCTGGGATATTGGCGATAGCTGATTCATGTCAGAATTTGCGACAGGTAATCATAAATTACAATCAACTTTTTGATTCATATTCCCTTGTGTATCTTATCTTTCATTGGAATCTGTCGTATTTCTGCAGATAAATCTTTAATATAGAGAAACATTTTTATTTATGTTTCCCTGCATATCTTACATTGGAACCTCTGGTATTTCTGCAGATATAATGTACAACAGTTTGAATCTTGTTCCCCTTAACATATTACGTTGGAATCTTTGTTGTTTCTGCAGGTAAATCTTTCATATTGTACAATCTCAGATGTTGGTTTTTCAGCATTGGCTAGCCTTACTTGCTTGCAGAACATGAAGCTGGTTCATTTGAGGAATGTAACTGTTAGTAGCTTTGTTTCTACTCTGTTGGCTTGTGAGAGTTTGAAGAAACTTAAGCTTCTTGAATACTTTAAGTTCAAATTACCACGCTCTCTAATTAAGCACTTAGAAGCCCAGGGGTGCACTATTCGCTGGATGGACAAACCTTTTGAGATATAACATTCTCATGTCACAGGATTTTCCAACAATTCAATGTTTTCAACAAAGATGTTATGTATTTCAGAGTTCCTTTTTCATAGTGCCATGTTTGACTCGAGGAAGTGTGTGCATGTGATGTTCCTGATAATCAGAAACTTTGTGGCATTTGATAAATTACACAAATTTTCAGAAACACTGCATCTTCTGCTTGAATTATGGCAACGGCTGAGGACACTGCTGGTTTGGTTCTCTTCTCTGTTTCTCTTATTGGTCATAAGCACAAACCATGTTTGATTTCTGGGAATTGTGTTTATCATGATCTGGTGAAATAAGCCATGTCTACGTAAAAAAATAAAAATTCAGCAGTCTTTTTGGAATGCCATGCCATCAACAGTTTGATTTCTGGGAATTGTGTTTATCATGATCTGGTGAAATAAGCCATATCTACGTAAAAAAATAAAAATTCAGCAGTCTTTTTGGGATAACATGCCATCAACAGTTTGATTGTGGTAATAAATTAACAAAAATAATATTTTGATACAATAATAAAAATATTTAGTTGGAAATGGATACTATTGTCCATTTATTAAAGAGTTCTAGGCTTTTCCTCAATTAAATAGAAACTAAATTATATTTTCATAAGTTCCACATTCCTTTCTAGAAGATAGTCAGATGAATATTTTCTTGGAAAAAACCAAACATACATCTATTTTGTGCCTGGTTCGCTACTCAATAGATCCTACCTCCTGCCTCTTTTCTTGCAAACGCATGCTTTCTGTGTTTTAGCTCTCTATTTAGAATTTTAATTGTTGTGGAATTCTTATTTTTAAGCACTTACCATCTGAAACCTTGGTTGAAGAAAATCTGATTACGGACTTGACAACATTGAAAGAAGTTTAAACCTTGGAAGGATGAAAGAAGATAGTCTTTTTCTGTTCTCTGCAGATTAGATCCTCCCTTCCTGAAATGATTTATCATTGACTTTGATGTTCTTTTGAGGAAGCAATTTGTAGAGTTGGAGTCCTTTAGTTGAAGTGCACTAATGCTTTCATCGGATGATAATCTATATGGCCATCTACCTTCTTTCTTTTATTTTAAGTTTCATAGTAAGATTAGAAGACATTTTCATACCACTGAGTGAACTTCAAGCAATCAACGGAAATGCAGGGCGAGAACTATGAAAAGGTCACGCTCTAATTGCCTGCCACAGCTTGCATGCTTCACAGTATGAAAGGGAAGAGTATATTGTTGGAATTATATTGAGATAATTTGTACTAAGAGGGGAGGGGTGAATCAGTACCTCTAAAGCTTTTCTTGGTTAGCCCATTAACCCTTAGTCATCAGTTTGTAATTTAACTTATCTATCTCTTCATCTTTCTTTATGCATATGAAATCATATTATACATTCTTTTTGAAAAGTTGTAAGTACCTTTGCCCTTAGAATCAAAAAAGGAGGAAAGGCAATGTATATAGTTATGTACAATACAAATATCTGGACAATACATATATCAGGTAACAAAAAGAATGTATGATATGATTTCATATGCATAAAAAAAGATGAACAGATAGATAAGTTAAATTACAAACTGATGACTAAGGGTTAATGGGCTAACCAAGAAAAGATTTAGAGGTATTGATTCACCCCTCCCCTCTCAATACAAATTATCTCAATATAATTCCAACAATTGGTATCAGAGCTAAGTCTCTCTCTTGAAAAGCTTAAAGACTTGAGAGAAAAGATCAGAGCAATAGATAAGTTAAGCTTTCAACAACACTGTTAAGTGTGCACTCTGTCAAGAGATTTACAAAGGATGGTTAAGTCCACCTTCTACAAAAAAAAATTTGATGTGATGCACTTGTTAGAATGCAACTACCTCACAATACTTCAGCAACATATTTTAGAAGCTAAAAATCTAATAGCAACCCCGGAGATGTCTATAGTAGACAGCATCTATGATATTCATGTAAGGATTTCACTAGAGCACATGGCTCTAGAAATGCTAAAAGAAAAATGGGAGAAGATGATGGAGGAAATCAAGTCCTCACATTCCCACCTTTTTGGAAAGTTGTAAGCACCTTTGCCCTTAGAATCAAAAAAAGAGGAAAGGCAATGTATATAGTTATGTACAATACAAATATCTGGACAATACATATATCAGGTAACAAAAAGAATGTATGATATGATTTCATATGCATAAAGAAAGATGAACAGATAGATAAGTTAAATTACAAACTGATGACTAAGGGTTAATGAGCTAACCAAGAAAAGCTTTAGAGGTACTGATTCACCCTTCCCCTCTCAGTACAAATTATCTCAATATAATTCCAACAATTGGTATTAGAGCTAAGTCTCTCTCTTGAAAAGCTTAAAGACTTGAGAGAAAAGATCAGAGCAATGGATAAGTTAAATTACAAACTGATGACTAAGGGTTAATGGGCTAACCAAGAAAAGTTTTAGAGGTACTGATTCATCCCTCCCCTCTTAGTACAAATTATCTCAATATAATTCCAACATATATGTGGTTGAATCTGTAAAATAATTAAAGAATTTGAGAAGACATCAAGAAGGGGTCTAGGAAGATGGGACAAGAAGTTTTTGTACTGAAGAAAAATGAACTTTTTTAATGTTTAGGAAAATAATGTTGATGATACTGATAACCTTATGGTTTCAGGGAAAAACCATTCTAGTGAGCAACAAAACCATTCAGTCCAGACTCAAAAGCATGCAGAGTTAAGGCCATCTACTAAGTTCTGTTGGTTGAGAGCTTTTCCAATATTGTTCCTTTTATGTTATATTGGTGAAACTTTCTTTTCCAATTAAAATGATGTAAATAAGAGTATTAACTATTAAAGTGAAAGTTGGTACAATGATAGGGAAAAAGGCACTCTGACCAGTCATCTAGAAAATCCTTCATCTTACTACGAAGTATAACCCACTGCTCCGGACTGGATACAGAAGGTTGTGGCATCGTCTCTTCCTACCTTTGCCCCTCGCCACTCAATGCAGACTTCCATATAATAAGAGGACCATATAACAAGAATTGCACGATTACCTTCACTGTCATGCATATTGTACCATTTCCAAACTCAGTTTTCCATAAAAATGAGAAAGATCACTATTCAAAAATGGATGTTCCACTTGGAACCTCTTTCACAGTCAAAATAGAACACAAGCTACAAATTCCCCATGAATGCTTAGATCAAGTCACAAGGTTTTCCATAAAAATGAGAATGAATATTATTGAAAAATGGATGTACCATTCAAAATCTCTTTCAAAGTAGAAAGAAATATAACACAAGTTATGGGTTTTGAAAGTACTACAAAGTCATCGGAGCGTATCCTACCCCATAAGTACTCACATCAAGTAATGAGATTTTACATAAAGATGAGATGACTGCTATTTAGAAATGGATGTACCATTCAAAACCTCTTTCAAAGTTAAAGAAATAGATCACAACTGTGGAGTCTGGAAGAACTGCAAATTCGTGGGTGCGTATCCTGCCCATTAATGCTCAGATTAAGCCACAACCTGATTGTTATCACATTGAGGAAAAAGGAATACCCAATTTATATATCATATGAATCTAGGTAAAATTTTAATTGCCATACGTAAATTAGTGTCTTGGTTATTAAAATTTAAAAATGCTCACACAAGTTGATAGGTTTTAGACCAACACAACACTCTAATAACGTATATCCCTTGCATCTAAAAGGTTTTTGAGTTGGATCTTATGAGATCTCAGTCGTGCAACATTTGTACATAGATCAACCAAATGTATCACATTCTTGGTTGAGTTTCCCTCATTAGTATGTTCTCTCCATTAAGGCTCAACTCAGTCTGCATATATTTGGCAAGTCATTACTAGTGACATGGATGCACATGCCTATAATTATATAATTATGACCAGTAGAGCTCAACTCAGCGTGTGTATATTTGGCAAGTCAATACTAGAGACACAGATGCACATCCCTGCCATCATATAATCATGAAAATGGACTCCAACAAAGGGTGTCAAACGCTCTCTTCATCATCAATAAGCCAATGAAATAATTGCAATTAGATAGCACTTGATCCGCAACAATTGAATTATTTATTATAAGGGATTATATCTTTGCATAAAATATTTAGGATAAATAATAATAAATTATATATTTTGTATTATGGCCGGGGTTGCAAATATGTTTTGATCTAAAAATAGGACAAAATCCTTGGAATAGTAGATAAAAAATAGTGTGATTGAATATAGTGGATAGGGTGTGATGGTGGTGCACCTTACCTCCAAGATTGCTATGGAATTTTATATAAAATGAAGACAAAAAAATTATTAACTATGCATGCAATTAGGGGGACAATTTTTGAGGGGGTGTTTGACTCATCATATATGTGTAAGAGGTTAACCATTATTTTTCAAAAATATTGGTTGACCAAATGTAGTGCATGTGGACTACCAATGGTAGATTATCAACAACTAATGACATGTTCATGTTATGAAAAACTTATGTTTCATCCAACACCAATCACATTTATCTATGCAAAATTCATGTTTCATCCTACACCAATCATATTTATCTATTGTCATTCCACACTCAACTCCCATGCATGTGCATTTACTAACCCTACTTTTATGCATGTGTATGGAAAGAAATGTAGAGATGCAAATCAATGTTGCCTTCGATGCTACACTAAACAACTTCAAACAATGCACACCACTTTACTACTAATTGTCTTCTTCCTCAAGACTTGTTGCATTTTCCACTTATAGTTATTCACTTCTGTAGAAGTTGGTAAATCCAACTTCACAGCAACCCAATAACCTCTGTTTGCCAATAACCTGTCACAAGAGAAGAAAAGATAGAGAAGAATATTGCTCTCAAAATGTGAGAAAAATGCAGTAGAGAATTAAATGAAAAGTACAACGCTCAACCTTATAAAGGTGAGATAGAAACCCTAAAGGCAAAAACTAGGCTGCACATTATTAATTAAGAATTAATTAATAATGCACCTAAGTTAAGCTTAAGCATAG